>CM041788.1:13583969-14180852 GCA_023375725.1 Nephotettix cincticeps | reverse complement strand
TGAGTCTTTGTGACGACTGGATGGGTTTCTTGGGCGCGTAATTGTTAGTGAATGGTATTGTTTGTAAGTGTTTTGACTGCTTTAAATAATTTTTTTTCAATTATATTCAGGCTTAGTCCGGATTATGTACTAATTGTGCTATGTTTCATATACTAGCTCGCCTGAGAACGAGATCAGATTGTAGACTTTGAAACGTCGTGAAACATTTTTTTACTTATTGTGATGGAAAATGTCATAAATACACCATCACTAATACTGAATTTCAACAATAGACCTGTCAATTATTAATAACTTGTATTGCTTTCTTGTATTACTTGTATTTCCAAAGTCCATCAATTCGATCAGTCCAGCTTGACGTCAGGCAAACACGTGATGAAACCATTGCACGGATATAGAAAGGATGGGTCCTATTAAACGCATATAAAACTGAGTGATTAACAGCCCCAAATCAAAAATAATAAATACATTTTAAAAATAATAGTGGTACCGTAATTAAAAATTTTCATTATTTTAAACTAATCCAAAAAAGAAAACTTAACACCATTAAGCTATGAAAACTCAAGCGCAATAAATAATAAAAAGGTGAATACAAGCTTTCACCTGGAAAAGTTTTAAAAGAAGAAGGGAAAAGTTTCTAAGGCGATTAAGAACTGTGGCGCAGAGCTCGACAAATGCATCAGCATCAGTGACTGCATAAAACCAAGCTGAGGTTGCATAATGATCTCTGCTGCTCTGGTTCGAAAGCGAATATTGAATAACCGATGGATCGAATCCTAGACAATGTCTACAGTGAATGTTATTAGGAATATTTCGACGTTCGTAATAATTTATTTCACAATTCTGTGCTTATTTCGTTTAATTAATCACGTTAAAGATAAATTAAAATTTATTTTTCAAAATAAGTATTTCTTCCTGAATTCGATGTTTAAAAATTTTTAGTTCTCGTTACAGAAATTAGAATACTTTTGGTATAAATACTCTGGGTATGGCGTGAAGAGCAATCAAATTGATGACACTGCCTTAAAGAACTCTGTCTAACCTGTGTTGTAATGGATGGAGCATCGACCGTTTAATTCCTTCTTTTCCAAGAGAAGCGTTTCGATGGATTAGCAATTATAAAAACTAATATTATGCAACTCAAGTTTGTTGAAGACCACCCAATTTTAACAGGTTATTTTATCAAAGTTTTAATTTTTTGGTCCTAAATTAAAACTTTTTAAAATAAACCAGTTATAAATCTGTTGTAGATTTTTTACTTTTTCCCTGCATTCATAGTATGGAAATGTAGTGTTTCTATCAAAATCTTTCATTTGAGTTGAGCAAAAAAGTGGTT
The DNA here is from genome assembly GCA_023375725.1 of Nephotettix cincticeps. Lineage (NCBI taxonomy): Eukaryota > Metazoa > Arthropoda > Insecta > Hemiptera > Cicadellidae > Nephotettix > Nephotettix cincticeps. The sequence goes on along the minus strand of CM041788.1, from coordinate 14,179,519 downwards.
TTCAAACTGACGTCTGTCTGTATGTCTGTCAGACCACACTGATTACTTATAAAAATAATATTAGATGACTCTGTTATACAATCCGAAGTCATTAATGCCTATAATAAACAGGAGGGGACCGAAGGCTGAACCCTGGGTACTCCGAACCTAACCTCAAAATATTTTAACACTCCGTTATATCCATTCAAATGAGCTACATTATGAATCAAATATAATCAGCTGATCATTCGTTGTATTTTTCTAATGTTTATGTTTTAAATGGTTTATCTTCTAGTTTTCTTGTGACGACTTAATAATTATAATTAATAATTCGAATACATGATATTTTATCAAATACTTGTAATTATTCATTATATATAAGTGTAAAATACACTTTCCCATTCACATCAACATATTGTGTTCTACCAATTGGGTAAGTTTTAAAAAATGCGGGTGGACAGCACGGATGCAATATTAATTGAGGTTTTTTTACATGATTCATGCAGTCAAACGGCTTACTTATATTGCATAATGTAGCAAACAAATATTAAATCGGTTCATAAAAACTCCACAATCACTTCATCGTTTTACCAAGCCAATCACATATTTTTTTTTAATTTTAAATTTATAAAATTAAGTTCAGATTAGTGAATATTTATTAAGTTAAGTTAAGATAAAACTATACGTAACTACGTTACAAAATGTACGATCGCAATTTAGACGGACTGGTATGATTGTTCTTCGTTGCAAATGAGTTTAAAGTTGTCAAGGTCGTTTAACTGAATAGTAAATACTGTCGAAACAAATAAACGTCAATCATCTCATAAATATTTGTCTTCCGTATATGAACATATATTATTATCATTCGTTGCTGTTTTTTTTTATTTATTATTTTTGTTTTATTATCGTGTTTATCTGATATTTTTTAAATAATAATCAATATAATTTTTTATTTTACATTAATGTTTTTATTCTTTTGTATATTGTTTCATATTAGGTGTTTTATATAATAAAAATGCAGTGAAATATAAATTTAATTTTACATTGCTTTAACATTATACTTTTTTAAAAAATTAAGTAAAAATAAATTAATATTACGGTTCATAAAAAACTAAAAATTCATCTTTTTACCAAGAAATATATTTTTTTTAATTTATAAAAATTAAGTTTAATTAGAAATTTATTAATTGTTAAAATAAAACTATACGTTAAGAAATGGAATCGTTTAAATATTTGTGTCAATTAACTGATCTACACTGGAAAAAATAAAAATAAATAATTAAATATTTGTAATTATTAAAGGGTTATCAGGTATCAGCTGTTCAAATTTAGTCACTTAACTATGTCATTGTTGATCCAGAAGTAGTTCACGATCTTATCCAGCCGACGTCTCTTCCATCAGCTGGTAAGTGATAGATTATAATAGTATTGCATTTTTTAGAATATAATAATGAAAAGTATTGTTTTACTAATTAATTGTAGAATATAGACGAAATCATATTGCATAATCTGCCATTATAGGTTTATTATAAGTGAGGCAAAGGAAAAGTAGTGTAGTGTACTCATAGAATATTGTATAATACATTTTATAGCATCCCGAAAGCTATACACATTTATTAATAGTTCTGGAAAAATGATAACAACTAACTATACTACATAAGACCACAGACAAATGACCTATATGGATTGGTCCATTTATCTGTGATAAGACGTAGTTTCTGAAACTCATTATTGTGTACTATCACTTAATTCAATCATTTTTAATTTTGTTATAGGTATTTTCGAGACAAAAAATATTTGAAGACAATAAAAGCTCTTCGTTCATATCATAACCTACATATAAATTACGAAAAATATATTTAGAAGTTTTGAACTAAGGAAATGCTAAATGTGACTACTGATATCAGAATGGATTTCTAATTAAAATTTGATTTTTAAACATTAGATGAGAGACAGTTAAATTTCTGATTGAAACTTGGTTAGCTTGGAGCAGATGTAATTTGTCATTAGTTTATGGTCTGTGCTTAGTATGTACAGCAAAACAATTACACAAAATCTGGTGTAAACTTTAATTACTTTTAATACATTAATTTATTCTTTAGAACCCTTCATCTTCAAGTAAACTATAAAATATTTTTTATAAAAAAATACCATCAGCAGGTAAAACATGTTCAAGTTTTGACAATTCTTATGTATTCCCCGCCCTGTACTAAGGGACAACTCCAGAAAACATTCACAGTTGAACATAACCTTCAAACTGGCTCATGGTTCCATAACCAGTGAAAATTGGTCACGCGGGAACGCACTTACGCGTCGTCTGCATATGGAATGGACGTGATGTGACGTATTTACGCGTGATTTGCATCGAACGTGTTAACATATTACTATTTTTAGCCCCACAATATTTTTAATAGCATAAGAATGTATACTAAAATAAAAAACAAGTTTAAATTTGCGAAAGAAAACATAACTTTCATACCGTTTTAATTCAGGAAATAATGACAATACAAATAAGAGAAATTAGGAAAAATCAGGTGGTCATTATGAAGGTTACTAGGATTTTTTAAAGAAATATATAGTCAAAAGTAAAACTTGAGGTTTTGATAAGGTTATTTTTTGCAGTTTTCTAGAATATTTTGTAATATTAAAAATATATCTCTTTTTTTTAATTATCACAAGACACCACAGGCTGGTGAAAAATACGAGTAAACTTTACGTTTAATTTGAAAATCACCTGGACAAAACAGTGCTATAGTATTGACAACGATAAATATGAGAAAATCACCGCATACTATCTAATAGATACTTCTCATATTTTTTCAGCTTCAAAACTACGTATTATCTTTTCATGAAACACGAACTATATTTTTATATTGAATCATAATTGAACTTTTTCCGTATACTTGTTATGTTAGTTAGTGACTATGTATTTTATTTTCTATTCTATAGTCTATAATTTACATGTAAGTTACCATGATGAAGATATATTAATTAATATTTTACTCAAACGACTATTTTATGTAAAGGGTTTTTATATCTCTATTGGTTGGTATACCTGATCCAACTCGCGTTTGCAACACATAACTACTGTTCATTGATAAATAGTTATTTATGGTTTCTTTACGCTGATGAAGCAGCCTTTCTCTTAATTACCTGCTTTTGTTTGACGCTTCAGAACACTCAAGATTCCATGTGAGTATTCTTTATCACTCTGGACTTTGTTTTGATTCTCTGTAGAGAGTTTAATGGTTTAAGAGTTCAGCCAGAATAGTCACCTGTTGTCACTCGTCATACGGTTGGCGCATGCGCGTAAGCTACCACTGCCAGGCTGCCAGCTGCATGAAAATTCCCGTCCGTTAGCAACGACGTCCAGAGTCCAGAGAAAATTAAGACAACAAATGGTTATTTTTGATTTTATAATAGTGCAAGTCCAGGCCAAAGGTTCCCAATGGTTGAATGTATTTAATTGGGAGCCTCCGGGTGTCTGTTATTTGAGAACCACTGATTCCAGACCGCCTAGCCACACGCGTTAATCGGGTTAACTCGCTTTATTTGCACCTTCACTTCTCTTGACAACAAAATCAGCATTGATAATTGACATTTTTCATATCCTGTTTACATTATGACTATTTTTTTTATTTAGTGTTTACAGCATCCAATATTGGTGATTAACTAGTATTAATCATTAGGCAGCCTCAAATCGTATAAAATAGCTCATGCAACACAAATAACCCCTGTTCTATCACGAATCTCTTTTCTTATGAACTCTACTTTTACTAAAAACATCCATACCTCTTAATTTCCGCATCCTAAATTGCCAATAATTTATTATAACCATTGTAGCCTCCAGATCACTGATCTTACTAAAATTAAAGGTCAAAACACCTGTAGTTCTGTCTGTGATCTTCAATTATGGTGCTGACCGACCAATGGTTTCTGACTTTAAAAGTCCATTCTCAAGTCTGAATACCAAATAATAAAATTATTCCCGACACTAACGTAGTGAAGTTGTTAGTTGTTGTAAGAAGTTGTACGTTGTAGTTGTCTTCAATAACACTGACAGTCAAAATATCGAGACACAAAATTACAGACTTCATCGACTACGACCGGTCATGACTCACCGTTCACTGGATTCGCTAAGTTCTAGTCCTAAATCTGTTATTTGGCCAAATTAATTAACTTTTAAATGTATTTTGTGTCTCGACGTTTCGTGTGTGTAAGTATTATTGAAGACGACCCTTTACTAGACCCTTCACTACGTTAGTGTTGAAGATAATTTTATTACTTGATATTCAAGCTTTATGGACTTTTAAAATCTGTAGCCATTGGTCGTCAGCACCATAAATTAAGATCACAGACAGAACTACAGGTGTTTTAAACATTAATTTTAGCAATAGTTTATGAATCACTTGAGAAGGACAAAAATTAGCTGGCGCATAGGGTTAGTCATATGCCAAATGTAATCAATGTCCGTTAATTAATAATTAAACTGTATCAATTTTTGTGTACCATAGGTTTACAAGCATAATATGAGAAAAATAAATGACTTTAGTGTAAATATAGCAATACTTATAAAGTGAGAATGTGGTAGTGAAATGTTATTAATGCAATAGATAAACTACTTTTTTGTTTCCTGTGTTTCAGATTCAAATATTTTGCTGCAACCATAATGAACTTTAGAGCCGTTTCATTCATCTTGTGTTTTTTAGCAGTAAGTTAAATATGTTGGAGTTTTACTTCGACATGATTCAATTTTTTATTACGTTCATTTGCAAGATTATATTTTACATCAAAAATAATTTTAATACACACTTATTAATTTCTAATAATTTTGTACTAAAGTTATAATTGTATTATAAAGTAACATAATTCGAGAGGAAGTAGTTATTATACGTTAAGGCAAATGTTTTATCCTACATTAAATACAAAAAAAGTAATGAGCAAGGAAATGTCTATTTACAACGTACTATAATATCATACATGCAGTAATATTTTGAAAAGTATGGTTTCATTAGGTTGCTGTATCAGAAGTAGATTGATATGTTTGAAAACTATTACTTTTAGGAAAATGAAAACTCTAGAAAACATGGAGGGAGGCGTACTTAGACCACAAGGTAATATTAAAATCTTACTGTTTTCAATGTAAATGACAAGTAACTCAGTTTTAGTTTTTAAAATCACAATCGAAATTTAAGTGATTAGTTCTAATCTATAATTATTTCCAGATTACATTCATTGATGTCGCAAATGGTGCTGGCTTGGTTGGAGGGTGCCAAGAAATGAGTGCAGAAGATTTCGAAAAAAGTGCAGATGCACAGGCTGGGGTTCAAAAATTGAAATCAATACTAAGGGCTGGGGTTAACTGCAAGCCAGGCTACGATCCTGAAGTCAAACTTGCGGACCTCAAAACATGCACTCAGGTTGGATTAAAAAATATTTAAGTATGAACCAGATTCTAGATGGTAAGATAATGTATATCTTGAAATAAAAGCTCGAACTTTTATTCAAATTATAGTGAAAACAAATGTTTACTGACAGATAATCACGAAAAAGGTTGAACAACATCCCAAAAACGTTTCACGAACAATTTTCGTGCATATGAAATTTCGCCACTACCATTGTACATTTCGTTTTCACAATTTTTTACATGGATATGTCTTAGCTCTGGAGGGGTCTTGGTGATTAGGATGGAAAATATGTAACAGGTTTCCATAGAAACCACCAGAGATAGTGTATTGATTTTTTAATACGAAAGAAGAACAGCTGTTTAGATGAAGTGAAAACATTAACTTTAGACATATCCATGGTCTAATTTATTTCCCACAGGAAAGTAAATAAAATGATTTTTAAGTAATATTTTTAGGTGATATTCATTGCTAAGCCCCGTTGAGAAAATATGTCAATAATAATACATTGTAGGCACTTTTCCACAACAATTACTTAACAAAGTTTCAAGACTTTTTAAGATTGGGAATCTATAGCTGTCCTTAGGTAAGCTAGTTTCCAGAACATTACAAGAATAGTACATAATATCAAAACGTCGTGGAGCTTTGTTTCACTTAAATATTTCGAAATGATTTCTTTCATTGTGGTAACAATAGGCCTTTTAATTCTCCATCTCATAAAGTTTTAAACTAAGGCATTGATTATTGGCAATCAGAGAAGAGGAAGTCTCCACTGTCCGTTGTCTCCACTGATTAAGGCTGACCCACCAACAACTGACAACCGTTTGACTCTGACTTACCAACTCCCACCTGTTACCCTCCAAGGAGTTAGTTTCTATATTTTTGTATTAATGTGTTTTATATCATTACTTTCTACATGTTCAAACATCTTTCACTGTGGAAGGGTAGTTTCATTATATTTTTCACAAATTAATTCACAGTTTATATGCATTTTCATAACTTTTACAAAATTTGAATTTTGTTTTGATAAAACCAACTTGGGCCTACTCACAGACAATCCTAGATCCATGCATATCGTTTCATACTTTTTGTCTTCTTTTTTTCGTACATACCTGTTTTGTTTACTTATAGGTATTTTTTGTTTGCATTTATTTCTATTATTATTCTATCCAAATACAGGTTTACAATTTATTTATTTTTTACACTATTACTAGCAATGAGCTGTAAATAAAGAAATTGTTCAGGTGGGTCTTTCGTAGCCAGTCTTGTTTTTAATAGAATATTTTACACTATTCTATTTTATATTATATGTCACTGAGAGTAGAGTAAATACTATGCTAATGAAATATTTTAGGTCGTTGCTGGAGTCAAATATAAATATATATGGACCAGGGAGGAGTATAATTGTGTAAACAGAAATGCCAACGGCGAGGTTAGTATAAACCTTTTATAGATTCTGTGGTAGTTTTGTTTTGAAATACGTATTATACTTTTTAAACAGTAAAAACTAATAGTTATTCATATTATGTGCTAGTATGTACGAGTATAATAAGGTTGCAAGGTCATGGATGTAGAACGTCATTGGTGTTTTAGCTCAAAGTCTTTAAGGTTTAAGCTCTTTTTAAACCCCATATCTCACCAGCCGTACCCTTCTACGAATGGTAACGTTAATTACTAGATAGGTATAAATAATGGTGGTATCTTGTGACATGCTTCAGTACTTTGTCAACCTAACAGTCTGTAAAACATCAACTACGTGTTACGTCATGGGAAAGGACCGATTAAATTCCCTTAAACAACGTTAATTGTGTTAAAAGTTCAAAAGACAAAAGTAAAATGTTACTAATACATACATAAATAATTTTCATCAAATACATTTTACAAAACGTTACAGAGAGCTATGTAATATTTTGTAAACATTCATTCGAGATGTTTTACACACATTAACACGTTCCATACTGATCGTCAACTATAGTTGACGCCAGATAACCTATCAGAGCCCTAACCTGCTGTCCAGACTTTTCTCTGAAACTATGTAAATAAAATAAAATTTACTCAACAAACTTTTTCTTTTGCTTTCCTTATCAATTAGGATGTAAATAATAGTAATTTACATAAGGCGGCAAGAAAGCAAACAATCCTGCATTCTAAATTCAATCATTTTTACCGATGCAATTTTTGCAAAAATGCCCCGAAAAAAAGGAGGTTATCCCACAACATGGAAACCAATCCCCCAGCTTATTTAGATGTTATTCCTGTAGACCTGTACTATTAATCAAACCGAAAATATGAACTGTATTTTAATAACTGGCCATAAGGATGTTTACAAGTCGGCGTCACGAAAGTTGACGTCGGTCCAGGGAGTTAAGGCCGCGCGTCAATTATAGTTGACGTCGGTCTATGCTGACATAATCAATCGTCAACTATAATTGACGCTGGTCTGTGACGAACGATATTTTTTAACATATCGGTAGAAAACGTGGTGAAGTAAAATATGATAGGAATTTTTCTTCGACTAAATGCGTTCACTACACCCACCGACCATCGCTCACAACTATCACAATTCGTGACCCCCAAGTAGTTGGATTACAGTACAAGCTACGGTCCCAACTTTGTTTTAAAAGGTAACCCCAGTTAGTGGATTGACTTTCATTACATTTTGACATTTTGTCTTAATTCTGAGGAGGGAGTTGTTAAACTTTGGTGACCAAAATTTGAAACTGCAACGTCACCTGGTTAGTGACGTCATATCTTTGTTATAAGAACATCTTTATGTTTAGATGAACTGAAAACATTCCGTTTAGACATATCAATGATATAACCTATTTCTCACAAGGAAATAATCACAAAAATGTTTATGTATGAAACTGTTACGTGATAACATACAGTAGAATTTTTTATCACACATCTCCCACTACACCGAATGGACTTACATCTCCATATATCCCGAACCTTTGTATACTCCTTCATAAAACTTGTTGACATCTTTTCTTTTCTGTTTGCTAATTCATTTGTGTATATTTTTCAGGCATACGTTTTGAACCAAAAAGGTGTTAACTGTAATGCAAGTTACTGGGTAAAGCCATGGGAGCACTTTACTCAAATGAATGGCCCAGAGTGCAGCTAGCCTTGCTAAAACTTCGTTGTCTTGGAAACCCTTTATTATAAGCCCTGTGTGACAGTTTTGAAAAAAATTTATCTTTTGAACTTTCAATAGTATTTTAATAATATTCTTTAAAATATGTTCATCAAAGTGATTGAATTCCAAATAAAAAAGCAGCATTCTAAAACCTAATATTTTTTTATATAAGCATATTTAGCTATTGTATATTTTTGCTTTCAAACTTATGACATGTATATATCGTGTTTAATGCGTGGGACGTGTACTTTATAAGGTTCAAATTACATAATATTATAATTAATACATGAACTCATATAAACAGGATCAAATTAGTATAAAAACATACTACTTTCATCCTGTTAATATAAATATAGTAATTATTATAAAATAAGAAACATAGTACCCTTTTAAAAGTTTAATTGTAACCGACATGTTTCGTCTCTTACGCCATTGAAAAGCTTAATAATAACCTAAGAGTTAAAACATGCCGCTTACAATTAAACTCTAAAAAGGGTACTATGCTTATTATTTCATTACTAAAAATATTAATTAAAGTAGCCCTAGTTGGTGAATACTATACTGGATTCAAAGTATAATAATATTTAATTAGTACAGCTAAATAAAAATACAAGACCTTGAAAATTTAAAGTTAAAAATAAAATGATATTTGTTGAAAAGTTTATACTACTCTACAGCACATGCAATAGAAACAGGTTTGTACGCATATTTTATTTTTAACTTTAAATTATCAAGATATTGTATTTTTATCTTATTTGGTTTAGTAATATTTTTGAACTATCGTATTTGAGACCACTTTTGACTAATTTTCTTGTAATTTTTTCATCGTGGAGCACTTAGTTTGTTAAAAACATTGCTGAGATTTGCGGAGTGGCGGAGATGGTATTGAATGAGGTGTTTATAAGGAGATCAGTGACGTTCAGTACCAACGGCGGCATTAGCCACCGGATAATCCGACGTGATAACTCCTCATTATCCGGCTTGTATACGGCTTATTAACCTTATTACTGAATCATACTAACATTGCATTGCAAAATAACTGATTTAGTTAATTACAAATACACTAAGGATATCCTTTTTAGATTTTTACCTTAATTTACAAGCACTTAGGCCTACAATTCTTATTGCAAAAGTAACATTTTGTACATTTTTCATCTTTTAATCACTTTTACTGTTATTATAACATTTACTAAGTGGTGGCCACTGCGCGAAAAATATTATTCTGGTTTCGATCATTGTCACCAGTTAAATGCTGAGGAAATTCCTAAAATATTTCCCACCAGCCATTATAATTAGTGTCACAATTATTAAAACCCTATTATCAATGATTAATTGTCTTACATAAATGATATGTTGACTTTAAATAGGTAAACCTATTTTTCTAGAGTCTTGCATATAAATCTGTTACCTTTGACATATTTAAACCGGAGTGTAATGACCTTTGACATTTTTTTACTTTTCTATGTTATAGTAGTTAGCTGAGGTGCAGGAAAATTTACAATATAAGTTCTTTACAAATTATACGGTAACAATAATAGAATGCATAGGATCTTTCACTGTCAATCTTATACGTCGAAAATTCTGAATATTTACATTTAGATCACATAGTTAAGGGTCAATACTGAATTGTTGTAACCTCTGATATATGAAAAGTATAATCTGGGTATGTAGTAAGAAAATGACACTTATTTTTATTATTTTTTCAATCGCAAAAAAATTAATTTTTGATACATTTGGAGTTTTTTATTTTATTTTAGAGATTATTTAAATTTAGAAAATAAAAAATAAATTAGTATATAAATAACCAATTACTCTAACATGTTACCAAATGTCATTAAAACTGGACCACCGTAACGGCCAAAATATTTGTACACAAACTGATTAGTTTAATTACTGCTACTTTGAATCTCACACATCAAATTAAAAAGATTGACGAAGTATAAATTTCTCATTTAATATGTATATGGGGAGAAGTAAAAATGATATTTCCAAAGGCTACTGGTAATTGATAAACTACTTTGGATTACCCAGTCAAACACTAAAATATTTTAAAATATTTTTTCTTATTTACCCAACCAATAAATAGCCATTACAGTAACTTAAACCAATTGTTTTCACTATTTCAGCACTTAAAGGTACAAAATTTGTGATACTGTAAAATGTCTTCATTTTTCTCATAATATGGTAAGAAAAATGTGTTGTATTAACTTAAATATATATTTTAGTTTAAGGTTCAGTAAAAAGTACACAACTATAAGTTTTACTTTCTTAAAACCTAAAATAAATAGATATTAAAACAAAAATATCGTGAGAGTTTCAAATTTATTTTATAAAATCTAATTTTTGGATCGTCTGAAAATGAAATAAGTTCATGAATAATTATAGGGTGATTTTAGTTTCGTCTCAACTGATAGCGGTCGTTTCCATTTGACTCAAGACTTTCACAGTAAGCAGCTTAACAATAATAGCTCGGCGATATTGTTAAGGATTCACAATTATTCAAGCTAAACATCATTGTTAGTGAAGACTAGATGGCTGAAAAACTAATTAGATAGTACAAATAAAAAGCTTATTCATTTAATTAATGGTTCCTTAATTCATTATTTAATAGCTTTAGATAAAGAAATAACATATTCGTTTGTTTAAAGTTATTATTTATTACCAACAAGTAAATATAAGTTTACTGAATGGCTATACTTTCATAGTTATCCAGAATTTTTGGTTAATCTAAAACACATTGCTAAACTGTAAGAGGTTTCAAAATATACTCTCCAATAAATTCCATGACTTTGTTCTGGCAAATTTTAATTAATTATAAAAGTAAATTAATTAATTTACTACATACCGTATTTTACTAGTTTTGATAAAATAGTTCTCATGGAGTCTTCTAAAACAAATTACGCACTGGTCTGGGGTAGAATGCAGAACTTTTGTCTCTGTGGTCCCGGGTTCAAATCCCACCTATCAGCTGTCTTACGAGATGTATTTACGTGAAACTGTTACAGATGACAACCTAGACAGTTCTGATATGAGAATTTTGTACGTAAGAAGAACATCGGAACGTTAGAGACTAAATTCATCCGCCTGGAAAATCCACAAACATTGTCCCTTCCACTCTAACGGCGTTGTTTTCTCTGCATGTTTGATTTGGAATTTAAAACCTTCTCATAATAATAACCCTTCTAATAGTCAAAATAATGGTTTAATTTACTACAAATATTATTCACATAATTTCATTTCATACTCTAATCCAAGCACTGTCCAGGCAATTTTTTCTGTCCAATGATTTATGATTTGTCTGTGTAATTTGAGGTATTAGGCCGCGAGAAGTGGATTATGGCAGGGAAAATCCTAAATTCAAAATCTGGAATCTAAATATGAAATCTGGGTTTCATCCTACAGTTGCTCAAAGTGTCCATTTTATCGTTAATGACCTTTTTTGCTGTCGTAGTTATCAAAAACAGCTGATTCAGATTCTTTGCACTTTCTTACATTTGGAGAAAGTATTGTTTCGTCAAATTTTCAATTGATTTGAGGGTGGATATATCCGTTTTGGGTCCCAAACCAAAAAAAGTGTTTCATGTCTGTTCGTGTGTGATTGTGTTGTCATGTTACAGTGCCACAGCCTATCCGTTTTAGATAATTTGGCATATATTTATATCCACCATCAGGCTTTTTTCATTTTTTTGAATTTTTAATTTTAACTAGTTTTTAAAAACTTAAAAACGTGAAAAATTATTTCTCAACGGCTCTAATGATTTTGATTAAAATTTGATAGTTTATAGTGCATAGAGTACTAAATAATTTGACACCACCCGCATGTCTGTAAAAATTACGGTTCAAAAGTTATGGGCTTTTAAATGTCGAAAAATCAAATTTTTAAATTTTCAGCGAAAACAATAAAAGTAAAGTATAACTTGACTGGTACCATTGAAACCAACTTAAAAAACTAAACAAATTAGTATTTTGAATTATTTTTCTACGACTAACGGTTCCAGAGAAAAGTTAAATTTACTGTCCACGATAAACGCAGTATTGTCTAAGCGCCCAACGTTATCTTATGGAAAATTTAAGATCTATTTCTTCATTACTTTCACGTTTTCATGAAACTTTTGAAGTGTAAGGTCAAATCACCAACAAACCATCAAAAAAGCTTGGTATTACTACCGATTCCCCCCATACAATTTGAACAATAAAATATTAAATGATATTTAGAATTACTTTGTAGAACATGATAGTTTTATTACAGATTGTCTTTTTTAAATTTACTTAAGGGAGAAAGTATGTGACAGTCCACTGGTACCGTTTATTTATAGTCAAATTTGTAAACATGGTTGAAACGTAAAATATCAATTTATAACGGTGAATTGAACCAATTTCATTCAAACCAAACGAAATATAATTCATTTAGTATACAATAAATGTGTTTTAATTAACTAATAAGCTTATATAATACGGAGTTTACTCCATCCGAGCAAAAATATCTCCCGGCACTAGAAAAAGGTTTAATACAATATCCAACCCACGAAAATTTAATAGTCATAAAACCATGTAAATTATTCTTTGTTTATAAATTTATTTAACGGAATATTATCAGGTCATTTTATTGCAGTAAAGGTATAAATAAGAAACCAGATTTTTAAGACAAATATTATGAGTCCAAACTCACAAGTCAAAACAATTATACAAAAAACCTCTATGAATCTAATCCTTGATAGTCAAATTCATTTACAAGATAAATTTATAAAAATATGATTATACTCTATTAAAGGAATGACACTCCTATATAATTATAGAATTTAAATTAATCATAAACATGGCTTATATTTGTTATGTAGTTTTTACAAAATTTATGAAACAAGCTTTGCTCTTGGTTTTGATAATTTCTTTCTTATTTTACTTCATGTCGACAACCTACGATGAAAGGATGTGTATAATGCCTGGTTGTTGATGGTAGGCCCTAACATTAATCTTTCATCCATCCATAAGATGACTGATAAGTTTGATAAATTGTGTGCTATTTATCACTCACGAAAAAATCTTGATCAAAACTGGTAAAACTGAAATTTATTAACTACTAGTTAGAAAGTATTTTTTATTATGTTGGACGATAAACATTTATAAATATCACATCTTTGCACTAATTATCATAAGCGTTTCATTTTGCAAAATTAAAACAAATAATTTAACACATTAATATTACCGACAAAGTTTTGGATATAGTTTCTATCGTATTGCTCCTAAAAGTTGTTTTTAAGAAAAACTTTTAGAAATGAGCCTGATGTAATTAATTTACACATAGTTTTTTCCCACAACAACAATTTTAATAGGAGTTTATGTATTTATTTCACTTGTAAATCATTAAAATATTTTCCATGCAGTAAAAAAAACATAAAAATAAAAATAAAATAAGAGAATAATTTAACTTGAGAAGGATAAAATAATTCTTATATTATTACCAGTTATTTAAAACAACATTGTTGCAAATTACACGAGGGGAATTTATTTTTAAGCAATTTAATTATAATGAAGATATAAATTCAAACCGTAATCTAGTGTAAACCTAAATCCATGCAAGCTTTGACAAAAGTTGGTTACCTAAATCATGAATGTAACATGTAACATATTCCCGTAAATAACTTGGCTGAGTTTGCAATTCAGATTAATGTATTGCAAAGTTTATCTTTGACTCTGTTTTGCATCCATATGATACATAAAGGTGTTTTTTTATAATTTTAACATGTTTACACAAATTCTTAAGGTTCAAAATACTTTAACCTGTAAGCCCGAAAAATGGTTTATATTTTTATAAAATACGAGTACATATAAATCCACCCCACTTTTATTACGATTCTGCTATATCCACCGGTTTAAAATAATGACAAATTAAGCTATATAATATATTTTGAGGCTGGTTTTTAATTCAAATCTGACAGATAAATATTTTAAGCAGACTTATTAATCACGACACTCTTTCTTACTGATGGTGATGTAATTAATTTAGAAAAGTGTAATAATTTTCATTAAAAATATACATTTCTGTGCGCAGCTATGTATGAAAAATTAAGAGTCCCTTATTTCGATCTACTTTATCAGAGATTCTTAATGTATAATTAATTGGTAAAATGATTACTTTATCAATAAACCAAATTTTGAAATAATAGCTTGAGGTGAGATATTTACCTTGCGATAACAGTATTGTATATATTTTGATAAACCCTTTGAATGACGGTTCAATAGATAAAGGTTTCATTTGAAAAAATACCCTACTCACTACTTTGTTTAGGAGTTAAACCAAATTCGATTCAAAAACTCAGGAATCTTTGAATGGACTTGTTAAAATATCGATCTATTTCCATACTTCATACATTGTATACATGTTATGAAATATTGATTAAGAAAACGAATATTTTTAGTATATTATTTCTAAAATGAAAAAATATGATTTAGTTGGTGTTAATTAATAGCTTTAATATGTAATTATAAAACCATTTCAAAAACACATACATTAGAAATACGCTTCCATAAATAGAGAAACACATTTTTGGCATAAATCGGTTAATTACTTGCTCAAACATTTCAGTAAATCTTTATTGACATACGAGGTTAACACGTTTATGAAGGCTTAAACGTAACACCTTTTCAATATATCGATCAAAAAAATTTAAGGAACAATGTTTGAGGTTCATATTTGCTTATTGTTTTCATTAACATGTGGGTGTTTTTGCGGTAAAAACTATATACAAAAAATACTTCCAGGTGTTTTATTACTTATTCCGATAATCAAGTATCCTTGATAAAGTGAACAGAAAGTACATTTTTGTAGAAGCTAATCGTGTTAAAAACATCCTGGTAAGATTTTGAAAACACAGTATTTAGTTAAACCGGCGTCGGAAACTTTCGTTTTTGGCCTTATCTGTTCCATAGTTTTTCCACAAACAAAATGTTTAACACGATTTATGTTCGATGGATTTCGTTATCTTTGGTTTATAAACATTACCTTTTCAGTAAAAATATTCAATAAAATACTTGGTTCTTTTAAATTTATACCAATCGAGTTGCATACTATAAAATAACTGACGATAGCCTAGTAAATAATTATTGTTAATTGATGAATGAAGAGTGAATTTTTGTACTTATTTATCTATTTGAATTAATATATTTGTAATACATAGCCATGGCCCTGCCAAGTTTACAAACTTTTCAGTCGACTCCGAGATTCATACGTTTTACTATACAGGGTGTTTGGTCATAAGTGTTTAAAAAAACTGGGTCACACTTAATCGCTATAGTGATTGAATGATGCTCATTCAAGGTCACCAGTTGTAACAGTAAGGGGGTAAAAAATAAACTAAGATTTTTTTTCAAAATAATGGTACTTGTCATGAAAAGATTTAAAATACCTTGTCAAAATGTACTTTTCCTTTATTCCACTATAAATTATTGGATTGCTTTAGGGAATAGTCATAGGTTTTGAGCTATCTAATAAGTGTTTATTTTATTTTGATGGTTGAAGTTAAAAGTTTCAACTATATGAAAATCCTAAATTATATTCAAAGCATACTATGATGTTGCAAAGCATCTTGGAAGGTTTCAAATATTGCTAAAAACTTTCTCATTAAATAATCATTAAAATTATGTATAATAACCCTAAACTAACGTCACATATCCCTGTAAATACTGAAACTGACGAGGTTGTCCTGAAGTGTGTCATTTAACGGACTCTAAACCTGAATCAGCGATGACTTTAGTTTGGACTCATAATCAAATTCACAGTAAAAATTATAAACAAATACTGCTATTTAGATTTTTATTTCAGACATTTTTCAATTCCCACTCCCACTTCTATTCATTCAGTTGTCTTTGAGTCTTTGTGACGAGTGGACATGTCATGTTTCTTATGAGCGTAGTTGTTAGTGAATTTTTCGTTTTTTACTATTTTACTTTCTTGTTTTCAGTCGGCTTCGTCCGGATCATGTACTAATTGTGTTATGTAGGTATTAGCTCGCTTGAGAACGGGATCAAATTACAGATCCCAAAACGTTGAGAAACTTTAGTTTACATAAGAATTGTGGTGAAAATGTCCGCATGAAAAATCTAAATGACATAAATCTACCATTACCTTTAATGAGTTTAAAACAAAGAACTAACCAACCTTAGATTGAACCCACCTTCGCTTGAAAGAGAAAATATATGCCATTAAAAATTGGAATCATTTAGCATTTTAATTACTAGTTACCTAATACCTCCAATGTAATACCATTGAATCTCTTGACAGAGAATGAGTTTAATATTAATTAACAAACGATTTAATCAATCCCACATTAACATTAAAACACTAGTGAGGTTAATCATCTGCCATCCAGGGGTTTTCATGGTCATGAAAGGACGTTGCAATAGTTAGGAAAAAAGAAAATAATGGAGAATTTATGAAGGAAATGTAAATATTCATAATGCCATTTTTTCCAAAATATACTTCCTCAACTCGCACGATAAACTTGAGGTTGTAAGTTGTTTAAAATAATCAGGGAGTGAAGAGAAAATTATAAACCATTATATCCGAATTTCTGCTCAAAGAGGTTTGACTTATGTTGAGCAGGAGGGTGAAGATGTCGATTTCTCGTATTGTATAAATGAGTGAGTGCCGGAATTCATGTATAATCCATTACATAGGATTTGTTATGGATTTACTATAATGCTAAGAGGTACACCGGAGAGCAGGAGACCACTAGAAGGCCAAAAATGCGATGGGTAGATGAGGTAATAAGGACCTAAGAAGAATGGGAGAAGACTTGGAACGAAGCAGAAGACAAAATATCTTGGAGGAATATGGTTGAAGAGGCCAAGCACCATCTAGGTTTCCAATGGTTACAGTAATAAATGAATAAGTAATTAACATAGGATATGGTCACAAATATATACGACTAGCCAAAGTACCCGTTCTTCGCACGGGCTAAAAAGGCTGAAAGGTGTAGGCTCTACTGATACATTTAAGGTATTGTTAATTAATTCTTCATTGTTTACAAAATGACATAACAGGAGTGTCTACAACATTTCAAAGTAACATATGTCAAATATTGGGAGAGGATAAGGATTAATGTAATAGAGACAGTCGTCGGAAAAAAACTTAAAATCTACCATTCCGCTATTTCAAATAATTCACTAATTTCGATCCAGCAGTTTATCTGAAAAATCAACTTTATTTCTTCTTCTTCCCGAACTGTCAAAATATAGTGCAAACGGATGTTGTCATTAGAAAATTTAAACATTGAAACCTAGGACGGTCACGGCAGCTCTTTCTTCTTCTTCTCCTTCTTCTCGAACTGTCAAATTTTAGTATTCACAGCTGTTGACATTCAAGTAATTTTATGTTTTCATTCTCTAAAAATGTAAACATTGAAACTTAGGACGTTCACAGGGCGTAGCCCGAGAGGATTTTAAGGAAATGAGTATGCCTATGTGTTGCATGAGTTTAAGATCTACCTTTGCCTAAAATTTCAAACCGGTCGGTTCAGTATTTTTCGCATTCACTTGCCACAACAAACCCACAAACAAACCCACAAACCCACAAACTCACAAACAAACATATAGAAACCACCTCTTCTTTATAATATTATAGATAATGAAAAATCAAAGAGATTACATTTTTCTTCAATTAATTAAGTATATTGAAAATAAATACGCTAAAACATTTTGGATATCATGCATTATAAGAATTTGTATTTCGAGTGACAGTGTAATAGTTATAGTTTTTGCATTTGGCAGCAGCGGAACAACTGTTTTGATGCTCTCTGAAGTGGCTGAAAAGCGATCGTTTGGATCCGGTCCAACTTACAGCACAAGATAAAGCCCTGACGTTGATAATTTTTGAATGCGCAATCAGCGAGTGCTTGCGAGTGCATTTTACGTTTTTCACTTAGAAATATTTTGTACATTTAACAGCCTCTCCACACTACACTCACTGTATTGAGGTAAAACCTTATATTGATACTTATAGTGAGATCGTTTATACAGTAGTGAATTCCTAAAAGGATACACTTTCAGTATTGAGCATAATAAGTGCTTTATTATGCCCTAAGTACCAAAATTAAGCAATTCTTCAAAAGAGTCACCCATATTGACACCAACATATTAAGACTACCCACAAAAAATAGTGATTCTGCAAAAAATTTCAATTAGGAAGATTAAAAAAATAATTCGTACAAATAGATTTTTAAAAAACTATAAAACTTTTCTCTCTATATTTATATTGAACCATTATTTTTATAAAACTACATGTAAAGTTTTTTTAACTGAAAACCAACCACCATGATTTAAAAACAGCTCTAACCTAAACATGTTTCATCATTACCACATAAAAACGTTTAACATATAATGAAATACAATGTGTAAGTTAGAATAAATTTACTCTAACCTAGCATACGCTATTTCCAACAGTTTTACCATGTAAATTATTATTAAACCCAAATGGATGATTATTTACGAAAACATTTTGTTATAATTTTTGCACAAAAGGTTGAAGTTCATGTTTGAAAAAATAATTAACGTCAATAGAACGCTAAATGACGTCAACAAGTGGCGGCAGTTTGGCGGGAAATAATTTATTTAATCGCCAGGCCAAACTGTTTGTAAAATCTTTCAATGATTTCAATAAATTTTACCAGTTCATCAACACTTTATGACCAAATTCCTAATCTGCTATCGAACTTAAATTATTATGTTTTGTAGCTCTACAATTTAGACGTGTTATCTAAAATATCTTAAAAAATAAAAAACACGAAAATCAATAGTGTACACGTGATTGTTTTTATATGTGCTTTGAACTTTTGAGCATATTACATAAAAGTTTTAGTTTTCTACACACGAAATATCATTAATGGACACGTGGTAGCTTTTATATATGCTTTTAAATTTTGAGACTTTTACATATAAGTTTTATTTTTTAACAATCGTAAAAAATATTTAAAATATTTTAACTAAAAGATACTATTGGTATAAAAATGATGACAAGCTATTTATATAACTATACTCTTTTATTTAAGGAATATTTTAAAAATAGTTTTCATTATTAATTATTTTTAATCGAATTACCATATGCAAATTATTTCAAATGCAAATATAGAAAAAAATTCACTTGTATCATATATACTCTTAATCTCTTTCAACTAATACTAGGTAATGCTATCTTAACCATTTACAGTGTAAAAGCTAAGAAATCAACCTCCTTAAATAAATTACCATAGTAAATTCATTTTTATAGGTTTGAAAGGAAACCTTACTGACAAAACATTAGGATCATAACTCAGCCACCTTCTTAGAAAAATTTAGCCAATATTTCTAACTATGAAAACTATCTGTGAAGAAATACTGCTTACAATAAACAAAGCCCATCCATTTTTACATATTCCTTTTAGTTAGTTTTTTTGTCTATTTGTATTGTTTCTATTGATGGTTTGAATTTATTTGCAAACACGACAACTATACTAGCGTTTATGAAGGTGAAAGACAAATAACATACCAGGATTGTGAGAGCTTTTTACATTTTTCGTCTCTGAGATATTCCTTAACTGTGGAATGTTTTAACGTATAATCCATTTGATCATCCAAAAAAGTTTCGTACTTTTAAAATTTTCAAACGAGTATTTTTGCAGCACCTTGAGTCTTGCAAGGTTCTTAAACCTGCAAAAAAACCTCCGAAACACAATGTGGTTTACATTATGTTAGGTAAACCTATCCAAGGTTACTTAGGGAAAGCAGCGTATGATTCCGTTTAAAGTTCGTAAATTTAGGGACAAGGTAAATTCGTAAAGGGAAAGACAGTGTTATTTGATATTTCGTATGGCAATCTTATGATAAAAACCTAACCTTGCCTCCTATACCATTTACCTATGGATATCTAAAAACTGTGCAACATTTTTTATTCAATTTGTGGCATTGCATTTAGGGGTGAAAGTCAGTGTTGTTTAAAATATCACATGAAAAGCTTTTCGTAAAGAATTTTAAAGTTAACTTCTACATCTTGGACCTTAGAAAACTCCCAAGTACTACAAATGTTAGGGTATACACCTATTGAATGTATCCCATAGTTAGAAATTACTTTACATGAATTGTAGAAAAAAGAAGGGAGGATTTTAAAATCACCCTCTATGTTTTAAAAGCTATTTATATAATCTTCATTTTTATATCTAAAAGTATAGTTTGTATTACTAACTAAGATCACAGGGTAAAATCTTACTCGTATTATTTCCCATTGAAGTTTCTAAATGTTTATACGAAAAATATATTTAATTTAAACTTTTAATGAGAATAGTATATTTATCCAGGAAAACCACCTGAGAGCGCATAAGCCAGAGTAAAAAGTGCTGTCGAATGGTTTCCGAGGCTGTCTGTCTTGTTAGTTCTTCTCAAGAGCCTTCACGTCCTCTCGGACAACCAATCAGGAACAAATACAAAGGTTTTTTGTCAAATAACAATGGTAAAATATAACTGAAATGTCTACTTGTAGGAAATAGTTTAACTATTATCAGTAATCACTTTACAATATCAAAACTCCTCAAGTGCATATATAACTAATTATTTAAATACTCATAAGTTCAAAAATTTCTTCTAAACATTATCAAATTACCTGCGTCAGATAAACCTAGGTAAATAAAATTTTAGTGTTATTTTTAACCAAAACTATAAATATTTTCATTAAATTTTTTAAATAAACCTTACATATTCTCATATCTCAAACTAATTATTTTATAATTATTTCTCAAAACGGCAACCCCGCTACTTTCTGGTATAATGAAAATTTCATAATAATTGAACACATTTAATAACTATTATTTAATATTCATTTATAAATATATTAAGTTTTGTAAATAGTATTTTTTTAAGTATGAAGTTTACAATTTCTTAGTCATTCATTTATTATTTAAAGCAAATTAAATGGCAATCCTTAAGTATAAGGTTTAACAATGATAACAAATCAAAAATATTTTGGATAAAGCACGAAAGTTGTAGTTACACTATAAGCCTTATTTTAATATGTTAGAAATAGAATTTTTCATAACAAGAGTCGAAAGTGGGTCATTGCATATGCGGGACCATATGTTTTAAGCGCCAGATTTATCGAGCAATTCAAATATGGTCAAGTATATGCAAACTACTTTCGCTCGTTTTTTAACTATACTTTTCACCACACTACAAAGACTAATTATTTTTTTAATAAAAACAGACATTTTAATATTTCTTACTACATTAACTACATAAACAAAAATATCAAAACTAATGACATTTTTAGGTTATTTTTTAGGTTGCACGATCATCTTAGATTATGAAACAATAACAAATATTCGTTTGTTTATGTCTGAAAAATCATTTTGCAATAGTAAATATTATTTTGCCGTTGCAAACATATTCTTTTCCATAGTAAACAATGCAATGATGGAATTTCGTAGGTGATAAAAACGTATAGAAAACAGGTGATAAGTGATATAATGTGGGGAAAATGTTATGTTTTCAATGGTTTTACTATTAAACAGTCAATATGTTTTTTCACGAGAAAAATTAATATCTGGTAAAAATTATCAATATCGAACAGGTTATTTTCTGGATACTATTTTCTAAACATTGAGTTCCTGCTTTCCACACAAATTAATTCAATCGAATAACATGACTAACAAGTAAACCCCTTTTACTTAGTATTTAATTTAGATAGAACGAAAATAATAGTAATAAGATTCCACTTTCAATTATTACGCTCAAACAGTTTACCAACTACATTAAATAAGACAATTCACTTGAAAGCAGTCATTATTATTAGGTGCACCAATTCCCCAGATCCTTTTGATGGAAAAGAAAGTTTGAATGTTTTATGGCTGCTTTCTTTCGAAACCACGCAATTTTTTAATTAGATAGTTCATAATTAATGAACACTCCTCCTGTCTCCGAAGTGAACCGTCTCGTTTCATCAAGGTTTCACCAAAGCAAGTCATTAATTATCTAATAATCAGTCAATCACAAGACCAAAAGTTACTTTTGGCACAAAGGTTAAAGTTTAAGGTTAATCCGTTCACAAAGTATACCAGTAATAATTGCGAAACTTTGATCGTAATTTTAAATAGTTGGTAAAACTTTTACATCATTTGATCATTATATTTTGCTCATTTATTGAAAAACACAGTTTACATACAAAAAGAGTTTACCGTTTTACAATATCAGTATGAATAATACGGTTAACGCTATTAGGTTGGTAGAATCGAAACCGGTTGTCAGCGACTCACTTGTGACTAACCTATGACTCTCAACTCTACGGCACCTTGCTGTGTGATTCAGTGTATAGACCCTAGGCTCGTGGTGATGGGCAGTTTAGCTAAAAATAATTTATAACACAAATACGAAAAATCATAAAAATACGCTTAAGAGTCTGCATCAGTGGTAGCCATCTTGGATTTTAGTCCTGTAAGGGCAATGTTAAATTCTGGCGCCTATATCTCCTTGACCTATTGTCATAAATTAACGGAAGAGGTGTCAAATTAAAGGTATTACAGTCCTCCAGGGCACCATTTTACAGAACTTCTTATTTTCGCCCTCAATAAAAAAATAATAATGATTTATTTTGTAAAATATTCCTGGATTTTTGTTTTTATATCAAGTTAAATTTTTGAATATATTAAAAGGTCATGCCCTTGAGCCACATCTCATCAATGTACTCCCAAAGTTTTACATTGATACTTTGATAATTAACGCTACTATAGATGCTAATGTTCCGCCAGAATTTAACATTGACTAAAATCCAAGATGGCTACCACTGATGCAAACTCTTAAGTAAAGTCAACTTATATTACTTTGTCTCACCTAAAGTGAACCAATAGCTACCTTTTTGTAATACGCACAGGACAGCAAACTTCTTACCGGGGACTCACCTTTATTTTTTCAGAGCATTTTAGAATTGATTGTGAAAAATATGGCCGCCATTTTCCAATATGGCCGACATCTTAAACATTTCTTATAGAACAACCTACATTTTATGGTGGTTTAAGATAGAAAATGCAAATTTTAAGACGTTTTTACTTTTGATAGTTTTGGCGTAATTGTAACTGTTTGTGACCTACTGTTAATAATCATCATGAAAATTACTACTTATGACTACTACGGATTATCAGATTTGCATACTCCCGGTTACATTTACGCCAAAATTATCAAGAGTAAAAACATATTAAAATTACCTTATCCATCCAAAATTACCATAAAGTATAAGGTATTCCATAAGAAATTTTCAAGTTTTCGACCATAATGGAGAATGGCAGCCATATTTTTTGGATTCGAAATCAATTTTATAATATTATAAAAATATAAAGGGGTCCCCCATAAGAAGTTTTCCGTCATATGCATACATTGCATTGTATAAAAGGTAAGCTATTAATTCACTTTACCAATAAACTTAGTAGAAGAGTTACGAAAAATAAATGAACTAATGAAAAACATAGCACAAAATAGGTATGAAAACAAAAGTATAAAGAGAGAGATTGGATGAAAAGGATTTAATTTATGTTTTGTGTGTTTTGTACTTTTTATCACTCGGAGCCAAAAGGATTTTTACGGCATTTTATCATATTTCCGATCTCGGCTTCGTCTCACACGTAAAACACAATTTTGCGCCGAAAAATTCGTCTTCTCTTTGTGAGGAAAGGTACTAATAAAATAGATCTTTTCCTCCGTATTTCTCCTATATATTATGTATATGAATATTTAACAGAGTTTATATGGCCGTAAGCACATTTTCCGTTTGTTTAAGAAACATATATCCTTGTTCAAACCACAAGCTTGTTTATTTTACCCCCAAAATGGGTAAAAAGTCATTTTTACTAAGATCATTTATCCCTTATGACATATTAGTTAGTTGGTTACTGAAATGGCGACCTAGCCAGGTCGGTATTTTAAGCCAATTAAAAATGAAAAATAAGTGTGATCTTGTAGTCTTGTTGACAAAGGCTGACATGTTCCTTAGAGAGAACTGTTAACTAATAGCTCAACAGTCAATAGCATGTCTAAAGGACCTACAGTTTAACGTTGAGTCCGAACCACTGCCACTAAATTACAAACTGGTCTAATTATGACGATGATCTTTTTTGGACTAACGTAGTATTCAATAGTGCGGACGTTAATCCACACCAGAGAACACTACACCCACCGACCATCGTTCACAACCCACAGTTCGTTACCTCCATGTAGTTGGATAACAGGACACACCATGGTCTCATTCATGTATTAAAACAACTAACTACTGTCTTCGAGGTCTCTATTATTTTGTTTCAATGATTTTATGCTGACATGTTCCTTAGAGAGAAATGTCAATTAATAACCCAACAGTTAATGGCATATCTATTGGACCTACAGTTTAACGTTGAGTCCGAACCACTACCACTGAACTACGAACTGGTATAGTTATGAGAATGACATTTGTGGATTTACTTATTATTCAATATCGTCTACGTTAATCCACACCAGAGAACATACATACCACACACCGAGCATAGCTCATAACTATTCACAATTTGTCACCTAAGTATCCAGATTACAGGACACGCCACGGTCCCAATCTTAGTAGCACTTTTAGTTCGTGAAACACTATTTGATGAATTATATGAATTTGATTTCTCTAAACTTAAATTATTATAAGTTATCACTTACTAGACGAATTTGAGAATAAAAAAGTATACGTATATATTTTTTTAAATAAGTAACTATTTAATTTTTTCAAACCCCTTTTTTAAAGTTTTTTGAATTGATTAGAAAAATTGTTTTTGAATAAGGATATACGTAAAAATTATGTTTAAATCCACAAACAGAAATAAAAAGGGAAGGGAAAGTATTGACAAAATGTCATACAGTTTGTCTGCCTTCAAGGGAATATTATGTTACGCTTGGGATATTCCCTTTCAAAGAGCTACTAGTTTCATTTTGAATTTTCAGCAATTTGAGAATTACAATATCACTATTATTGATTAAAATCATATATGCAGTAAGAAACGGTTAAAATATTCGTTTTAAAGCAATGTATGTTTATCAAATTATCCCTAAAACTTATAAAGAGCTATTCACAAAGGAAAGCCTGTTCTGTAATTTTAGTACAAGCCGCGTCCATGGCTCATAAGTGTTTTTTTCATTTAGCTCTACATAGTGATCAGAGTATAACTTTAAACTTAGCCTCTATATTATACACTTAATTTCAATTTGAGTCATCCATAATTTCTTGAAAATCAATCATCATTGTTTACGAATAAGGTATAATTTAAGAGAGGTTGTTTAGAACAGTATTTTATTTTATAATTTGTCAGTCTATCTTACCTGTACCAAATATAGGTTGTAAAGAGGGAGGTAGTAAGAAAGGTGATATCAGTAATAGTGTGAAGTTAGAAGAACTCGAATTCTTAAAATGTAAATTCAACATTTAAATTACATAATTATAAATATTCTTTATACATATTGTAGGAATTAATACGGTATTACATTTAAATAAATTAAAAGATATTCCAGTGTTTAATAACGGACATGTTTGGGAGTTATGCTGTCTACTTTGCAGGTTAATTCACCTGTCAACATAATTTTACTTAATGTTACAATTATGTATTCATAATTCTTTCTCAAATATTACTTAACATTTCATAAAATACCACAATAATTTTTTCAGAGGGGTTTTTTACCTATATTAATATAGATATTTAAAAAATGTTTCCAAAGCAATTTAATAACAGTTAAAAATAAAATTTATAGTGTCCTACTAATTTAGAGCTGCTTATTTTTGGTTTATAATCAGGGAGTAATGCATACCAGCACTAAATCACATAAAGTAAATGTCAGACCGGCTAGCTCCAGTTTGCAGTTTAAGGTCATCTAGTTGGAGTAGGTTAGTGTCCTTGCCCCTTCAATGGATCTATTTTGCTAGACAATATGTATATTGTGCATCATGTTTAACGTTTACATTTATTTAACACTTGTGTTTGTATGGTAATTACTCGCTTCGCTTACAATGTAGCAAATTATAAAGCGTTGAATCGTCTCTGAATCGCTCAAACTATATTGGAGGAGAAACATAGTTTTTCTAAAAACATTAAAATAAAAAAAAAGGAAAATTGTCGAACCTGTTGCAGATATAGGTAATTTTGTTTACAAAAACTGCCTCAACTCCAATATCTTACTTACTTCTGCTACGAACTATTTGTGACCTAAATAGGAATAAAAAAGCAATATTAAGGCCCACTGAGCTGAACTGTACATTTTACAATGAAATTTCGGTTACCTGCGCGCAACTGGAACTAAGCAATGACAAAGAAGGCTCTCCGGAGTCAAGTTAGGTTGGTTGGAAATATTTTTTACCATAAATATAGCCTATTTAACCTGACTCTGTAGAGAACTGTTTTCCGGCGACCAATACACGTTTTGTTTACATCGTAATACTGACTAACTAGGGAATTATAGGGGTTCTGGGCAGGGAAAATATCACTCACACAGGTAGTAGGAATCATGCCGCCATTATCTCTTTGAATTTTGCCCATTACCTTATCAGGGATGTCTATTCTCTCCTCTAAAAGGCCAAGCATACCTTAATATTACTTTTTCATTCATATTAAGGACCCAAATAGTTAATAACAGAAGTATGGAAGATATTGGAGTTAAGGCAGTTTTTGTACTGTAAGTACTGTCCGCCGACAAACAAGATGCTAGTTTAGGTTTTGAAAATGTTTTTTGCGTTTTTCATTTAATTTTTAAAATCTAATTTTATATATCACCATTGGAATCAGCTTAAAAAACAACGCAATTAAGTTCCTTAAAGTTTTTCTCTATCTCCAACGGTTACCGAGATATTAAAAAATCTAAACACAGTACGTTGTATTTTGGGGCTCCAATGATAATCTTATGGGGGATAAAGAAAAATTAATATTTCAATTATTACAAAATCTTTTGGAGGAAACATTATACTTCATGTTTGAGGTTCATCCATTTACTTAAAAAATCATAGTTTATGTGTTTATCAGGCAAGCAAACCTGCATAATCTTTTTCATTCATATTAATAGGGACCCCTTTATTTAATAACAGATGTTGATGAAAGTTTGTATAAATTTTTAAATAAAAATGTTTGATGTAAAATGCCTACTCTCGTGTTCCTCACAGCAGCAAACCTGCACACTCATGTTAACAATGGAGATAGGCAAAATTCCTGTTTATGGACAGATTTTTATAAAAACAAATATTATTATTATATATTGTTGATTTGGAAAACACAATTAATGTCTGCTGCGTTTATTCTTATATATAACCTTATACCTCTTACAAGCCTGGCTACGAGTTGGCATATCATGACAACTCTGTCATATTTATGTTTTTTTCCCAACAAGTTCTTTGTTCAGAATTAGCAGCCAAAATGGCCGGATTTCAACTAAAAGTTGGAATATACTAACTGCTTGGTCTGCTAGTTATTTGGTTGGGATTTTTAGTTTTTCTTCTTTTTTTATAATCGTGCTATTACATAAAAACCACAGTATTATAAACGCGACTGATGTAAAAACATCTGTGACCTATATACCCAGAGTCACATAACATGGAGGTCGCGCCACAGCCGGCGTGTCGTCAGACCTGTCACAAGGCCTGGTTTCATTAAACCAAACACGATCTGCTATAACGTTCCAATCCTTTATTGGATAACTTTTATCTGTTTCATTTATACCACGTTTGCATATTTTAACTTGGATTATAGAGATTGGATCGTCGAATTTATTGATTAGTGAATTTTACATTTGTTATCTATACAGAGTTACCAGTTCCTTTTTGGACAAATCTATTGAGTTTTGGAAACACAACATATGTATTATTTATTTATTGACTGGAACGGTGGTGACGTCCTGTAATCCATCTACTTGGAGGCGAATTGTGGATAGTTATGAGCGATGGTCGGTGGGTGTAGTGTTCTCTTGTGTAGATTAACGTCAGCACTATTGAATACTACGTTAATCCGCAAATAACATCCTCATAATTAGACCAATTCGTAATTCAGAGGCCGTGGTTCGGATTCCCCGTTAAACTGTAGGTCCCTTAGTTGTCATCGGCTGTTGGGCTATTAATTAACAGTCCTGTCTAAGGAAAACGTCAGCCTACCTACATATATTCCACAATCATCCCACAATCATTTCTCATTCATCCATGGCTTAAAATACCTACCTGGGTAGGTCACCATTGCAAATGGTAATCTAATCTATTTAATAATCCAGTTATTACCAATGTCACCTATACTAATGTCACAAAAGACCTGCAGTTTAGCTGATTACCTCATTTTTAATAATGAATGTCCTATCTTAATTCAAGGTTCAATTTAAAAATATTTCACTCCGAAGTAAAAATTCAACTCAATTAAAATGAAGACGTGTAGGTTTCATAGTTATTTTTTTAAGTCTTTAAAATTATATCATGGGGTTTCCATTTACAATTTGTTTTCACCCCGAAAATCCATCATTTTTACGGATACCTTCCTCTATTATATTGTATCCTAATCTTTAAGCCTCATCAAAAGTTAGGTATATCTAAAATTTCTTAAGTGTGGTTAAGTCTTATAACTGTATATAATATCCAAAATACCATAAAATATAGGGGTTTCTGTGAGAAAACATAAAGTTGTTTACATTATTAAATTGGAATTAGGATTTATTAGTATTTTTAGATATCTTATATTAGTACTATATATTTTAAACAGTGGCCTTTTACAAAAATTTCTTTTTCATATTTTCAAACCACATTTTTTGCGTGAACATGGTTTTTTACGATCCAAGCAGCTGGTGAGATAAAGACCAGTATATTGTTTCTAAGTCAACGCAAGAAGCCATCAACACTTCGCCGACAGCTGTGCCAGCTGAGATAAACGCCATTTACTTTAAAATAATCCCAGAAAGAATACCTCATACATTATCGTTCTTATTTACCATTCCTCTTAAGGTTAACAATTAAACTTGATTAAATTTTTATTATTGTATTAATACGTTATACATCAAGTTAAATGGAAAGTAATTTCGAAAGAATTGTTTATGTTTGAGATGCGGATTGGTGTGATGCTTTAAGAATTTGTTACTTTCAAAATCTAAGACATTAGAATAGTTATATTCTGAGGTATAGGATATCTTGAATGTCATATGCATTAGCCTATCATTTTTCCTCGAAAAAGTCAAAATAATCTAAAAAAATGGCATAGTTTGTATGATGTACATATTTAGTAATTTAAAACTTATCCCAAAGTTTATCGAACTGACACTTTGAATTATTTGCCCTGAAATATAATGCATTTCTAAGTATATTCTCAAAACGTGCAAACTATACTCCCCGCGAGATATTTCCGTATAATTAATTTATGTTCTGTAAAATTTAAAGCTCTTGCAATTTAAAATGAATTGTATTTAATATTATCTTCAAAAACCCATTCATGACGAAACAAATTTTTATCTCTATATCCAACGTTTATTCATCGCGTATAACATTAAAATGTTTCATGTAAATATTTAAATAACTGTGAAGAGAGAACAGAGGTTAGATTGATGTTTTACATATTATTTACATTGTTATTGGTTCCATCTTGATATGTAAAAAAAGTTTCACAACGTTTCGGATTTGGAATCTAGCTCCTTTCTCAGGTGAAGTGGAACCTAGAACTCCCTAGTGCCCCTTGAACTCTTCTAAAGTGTGTACGTTCTTTTTCCTCTATTATTGTGTGTTTGACTTTTGCTTTCTTGGTATTTTATGTAATTCTTTTCCTGCTTAAAATATTTTTATTCAGCTTTTTACCGGCTTATTCGGTATTACAAACTGATCTCATATTCTGGGTTCCAGCTCACCCAAACCAGACTTTAGATTTCGAAACGTCATGAAACTTTGTTTTACTAGTCGTGATGGAAAATTTAAACATAAACCAACCATCGCAAACAAAGAATAATTCGCTAAATATATATAATCTGAATATTCAAGTACAGATGTTTTAACTAATAAAGTTATTATACTGCTATGAAATATTGTCTAATTTTAAATGAATCGTAAATTTAGCCTTATGTTAAGTTTTACAATTCCTTATATTATGGATCCATTCTTAAGTTTAAATATTTTAAGAAACAAGAACTTTAAAAATGTTTACTAGACTCAACTTGTAATTTTAATCCATATTGCGTCCTGTAACCAAAAGTCTGTAAACTTCAGGATGGTTATAAACAGGAAATTACGAATCTTCTCCGCATCCTGGCAGGTATTGGGTTTTCTTTGGCAAACTTGGATAACATTAAACATTCCTGGATATAGTTCGGTAAGTATAATCGCTGAAATAATTTACCACTAAAACAAAATTATTGCATTTATAAAATACCCAACATAACTATGAGAAAATGAACGTTGTAAACCGTATTGTAATTAAATTAAAGGTATGTTTAATAAGTATTTAAAACAATTTAGTTTATTTTCTGACCTTCATCGTTAAGGGTTTTAATGTTATTTTAACTATTATATGATTATTTTTAACTTAAAAAAGGATTTGTTATGATGGTGATGAGGATAAAATAAACATTCTCCGTCAAAAAAATCTTATCTAAAAACTGTAATTACCGACGTATATAGACAATATATTAATTGATACAAGATAAACATACAAAAATACAGCTAATTATATTCAGTGATTACTGTTAGTAAATTAATACTGTCCATTAGCATGGAATGAAGTGAAATTTTAAATTAACTAAATGTACGTATATAACGTTTCATTGAGCATTTTGCTACGTTTTATTTATTTCCATTAAACTACGTAAAATGACGGAGTGCTGTGTAATTTTAACATTTATTATTCCTTAATTTTAATTTAATTTCCTTATTGTATTTTAACGCCATAATTTTTAATATATTTACGCAAGTTTTCAAACACAGGGAAGGTAGATGTAGTCATAGAAAAAAATTGCACGAGAACCATTTTCATATATACTATTTACTATATTTACTAGGTACTTAATGTCATCCATTATTTATCATTTGTTGCTGGCAACCTTTAACTTTTATGTTATGTTTTTACTCTTGCAAATGCAATTAGCCTAATATTCTATATAGTTCTTATCTTACAAAGTATTTCAGTTCAAACATAAAATCGTTATAATTTTCCCTTGTTCTGATCTTAATCTCGAAATAAAATAACCTCAGAGAAAATTTAAGATTCGTAAATATCATAAAACAAATAAGGTATTAACAAATTGGTTACCATTGTAATGTAGTTTATGAAAATTTGACTATTGATTTTGGACCAACTTTAGGTACTACAAATAAAAAAAAACACTTATAGGTTTATTATTAAAACGATTCAATGTCCATTCGTCATTCTTTTTTATATTTCTTATAAAATGTTTAATTCACTTGTATTGTATCCGTTGATTTCCATAGATTTTATAAATTTGTTTATATTCCTTCTTGCAGACGACCGCAACTCCCCATCAAAGATCATTATATTATACAGTTAAGTTATTAGTAGAAATTACAATTTAATGATAAATTTTGATAGTCTTATAAGACATCTATTATTAATATTGTTTTTAATAAAAATTAATATCACCCATGAATGATGGAATCATTTAGAATAATACTCGTATAAGTGAGAACCTTAAATTGGGCTGTAGTTACGTGAAAACATTTCAGCTGATACTTTGGGTTATACAATCTGCTTAAATTGTTTATTCATATAATTCACCACTGCGTGTAAAGCCAATATGGAGTGTATTAAAAATATCCCTACTTTAAATTATACCAAATATATGAACATTTACAAAAAGGGATAACAGAGGCAAGATGTGAACATGAGCACTAAGTCATACAAACAACAGGAAACCCTTTCTACCTTTGTTTACGTTTTTGCTCCCTAAATATAGCTTGAATGAGGTTTTTGTGATATTAATTCGTGATTTTGTACAAGTTTTACTTGTTAAAACTATTACAATTGTTGAGTGTTTAAAATAAATAATTTTTAATTTATAAGTGAATTGATATCTTCATTATTTCACGTTAGAAAAATTTATTTGTTTAAATTCAATTTATTTATAATTACTTTTAAATTATTATAATGGTGCATATGTTAAGCTGACAACCCCAAATTAATATCCTTTTTATTTGTACTTAAGACTATTTTAGCTGTTAAATTTGTTTGAAAACTACACCTCTAACATTTCAATTTATTCGAAATTTAATTCTCAGATTTGAAAAATCATACACATATTTTAAGTCAATTTTTGTAACATTTAAAACCAAACATTTATTTTATGAAATTCGTATGCTTCAGTTTTAGAATGAATGAAATTGATGAAAACACCAGTAAACCTCCTGGGGCCTGATGAGATATGATGATAAGGGAGTGGTTTTGAAACCCACATAACATTAATCTCAACTTAAGCCGTTCTTTATGACACATTTAGCTTTCACCCCCTGTTGTTGTTATTTTATTCTGATGAATTCACAAGCCAAGTTTGTCTAAGCACTGTGTTACAAACTTACGTTATTACTAGTTTTACAAAAGCGTTAAATGAGATACTGCAAGCCCCTTGTTAGTGTTAGATGCTATTTTACAGCTATTTTAACTTCAAATCACTAAATATTTACTCAAACTTAATATTTACTCTAAGACATATAATCGGCCCACGATATACAATTACCGATATTAAAAATTTCTGAAATTGTCAACGGTTGTAGTGTTTTTCACCAAATATGCAAGCACCGCACGTATACAGAGTACCCCTGATTTAAACAAGCTTTCCAGATATAATTCCTGCATCATTAACAAGCCAAAATATTGTAAAATACAAAAACTTAAATATAGCCACTATTTTATTTCATATTTAAAATTTTAATTCTACAACGACTGTTTATTATGAAATA
Source organism: Nephotettix cincticeps (assembly GCA_023375725.1). Classification (NCBI taxonomy): domain Eukaryota; kingdom Metazoa; phylum Arthropoda; class Insecta; order Hemiptera; family Cicadellidae; genus Nephotettix; species Nephotettix cincticeps. The sequence goes on along the minus strand of CM041788.1, from coordinate 14,146,077 downwards.
AAATTCTTTATTCATTGTTATCACATGAAGATCGGTTTTAAAAAATCGTTCTTGAAATAGCGGTTGTCTAAGGATTCAAAACGTAAATATCTCAAACCATTTAAACAGAGACTCAACAAAAAACACTTTACAAAAACAACAAAATATTGATTACCTTTTATCTAGGAAATTTAGTTTTAAATCCTAGGACGACAAAGTAGGAGAAAATAGGTGAATTTAAATTTTCTATGTGAAGAAAAACAAGATGGCGGCTATATGGATAAATTAAAGAGTTTGCAAATTTTTCAACATGATTTGTCGCCCTCTCTATGGTACAGGATAAATATCTGGAAAGGTTGGGAAAGAGTTCAGGGACACACTGTATTTCAGTTTACTAAGGTATAACACAAAACGAGACATACAACTTATGTCTACTTATTTAAACATAGTTTTTGTACTTATTGCCTTATACTTTTTTGGTAAAATCCTAATATTAGTTATTTTTCAGTTTCAAAGGCAAAAATTCTTGGAAAAAGTTTTCTATGGTAAAATTTTCTATGAAAAAGAGCTTGCATTACCCATCACTACTATTAATTAATTGATACAATAAATAGCCTATGGGGGCAAATTAGTAAAATTATCTTTACCTAGAAGACCTGCAAGTCAATTCTTTAAATTGACATAAACCAATTAACCATATTAATTCAATTGGTAGGATTTAATTTATTTAATTATACATAAAAATAAATAAATTGATCGATCACTAGTCGTTTTCAGTCATAACTAACTGATATCCACATTAAAACTATTTTTGTATATATATTGTAATTGGTAATGCAACGTAAATAGGAATAAAAACACTAGCGATCGTTAAAATACAGCTAATATTTACGTTTAAAAGTTTTTAACACGTGCTATAAAATAACTTTCAGAAAGTTAAAGCTTCTTTTGAGTCCAACTAGGAAAATAAAAACAACAATTCTGAAGACTTGCCAAGTAGGCTGTGGCAGTGAATGCTTTCTAGAAGAGAATGTTCAGATTTTTATTTGGGGACGACGCCTTTCTCTATTGTCATTTTACTATTGAAAGCGGACTAAAAAATTGCTCTCGGAGTGTTTGCTTTTAAATTTAAAAGCAAAAATACATTAGCAAAATTTATGTTCCTTGGGGTTAACCATAAATAACAGATTTAAGATAACCCAAAATTAATGAAAATCGTATTTAACTTCAAAATTTATCAGTTCTTCATTGTCCAAGTTCATAATTTTAAAAAGCTTTTAATTTTTATGTATGTACTCATTATGTATTAAACTATAACTTATTTTTAATAATTAATCATGAATCACTAGAAATAGTATAACAGTACGGACTAATAGCTAATATCAATATTTATTTTAGTTTTCAAATTAAACTCTCGCTCAAAGTGTAATAAACTATTATATTATCTTTTTGAAATGGCGACACACCCAGGTGGGTATTTTAATGTAAAAGTGAATGAGAAATGAATGCAAGGTGATTGTGGCGCGATCTTTTAGTCTTGTTACTAAGGCTGGCATGTTCCTTAACGGGACTGTTAAGTAATATTCCAACAGCCAAAGGCATCTAGGGTCCGACAGTCAAACGTGGGGTTAGAAACACTTTTACCTCTAAATTACGAACTGATCTAATTTCTATGGAGAATAAATCTAATTATGGATAAAATAGTAAGAATATATAATAAAAGAATTTAAATAACATAAATTAAAATAAAAAAGTATCATTAATAAAAAATTATAATTTCCAGGTATATTAATTAACAAATAAATTATGTCATAAAGAATAAAAATATATAATATAAAATGTGTAAATAATTAGACAGAACCGCTATATTGGGGTGTTATGCAGGCAGATTACTCGCCGCGGGGTCGGATGTTAATCTCGTATTATCCGACACACGTGCTGCTGAATTAATACGATTACGTTTCGTAATCTCTCCTTTTTGTTTATAAGTGTGAAGAGTATTAAATATTTTCGACACTATACGAGTATCAAAGGATATAAATCCGATTCTACGTTAATAATATAAGAACTAATAAAATAAAAGATTGTAAAACCAAAAAGCGAATTCTTTGTTTGAAATTCATTATTGGTGATGGTAGGTTTTACTTCTTCTGGTTTGTATTTACCTACCTGTGGGAAATAGGTTAGATCATGGATATGTCTAAAGGGAATGTTTTCAGTTCATCTAAACAGCTGTTCATATTATTTTATATTAAAAATTCAATACAATACCTCTGGCAATTTCTTATGAAACCTGTTACATATTTTCGATCTTAAAAATCACCATCACCCCCCCCCCAGACCTAAGATATATCCATGAAATATCTATAGGAGGGGGTACAAAGACATCCTGTTACATTCCACAATGGAAAAATAAAATAGTTTTTTTTATGATTTAGTTTCCATAAATCATAAGCATCATAAAATGCTCTTCTAAATCAGACAAAATATAACTAACAGTAAGTCGTGTTTGTTAGGGTCTTCTATAGACACTATACATTTCTACGTATAGAATTAAACTTATCTAAGAATTTACGTTTTAATTTGTTCAACCCTTGGACGGTCGAGGGGTGAGCACAGCGCTCATTTTTCTTTTTAAGTTTCTACAAAGCACGAAGTTTGTAATATATCAGCCTGGCACCCTGAGTACTTGTTGTTTGGAGTGTCAGTAGTGGTGAGCATTTGGTGGTGGAGGTTAAGTGACCTTCAGAATGTATTGCACCTTTGTTTCGTGATGAGTTACAGAGCATTGAACACAACTAAAAAGACTTTTAAGACATAATGATATAGTAACTCGTTATTTGTTTGTATATTTAATATTTTTTGTTCAAATACACTAAGTACTGTAACAACAAAATAGTATAGAGGACACATGGTTGAAGTGGGACTCCTGTTAACTCCCTCCCTCCCTTTTTGGGGTGCGAGGTTTTGTTGGAAGAATTCCTACAGAAAATCCAAGATTCAGAGTGTTGAAGAAAACCTATTTCTTGGCCATGACCAGTCAAGTAAGTTAGTTAGTTATTGAAATGTCAACCTACCCTTGTAAGTACTTGAAAGCAAGTATGAATGAGAAATGAGTTTAAGATGATTGTGGCGCGATCTTGTAGTCTTGTTACTGAATAAGGCTGGCATGGTCTTTAGACAAAACTGTTAATTAACTACCCAACAGTCAAAGGCATATCAAAAGGACCTATAGTTTAACGTGGAGTCCAAACAACTGTCTCTGAATTACGAACTGGTGTAATTATGAGAATGGTCTTTGCGGATTAACGTACTGTTAAATAGTGTGGATGTTAATCCACACCAGAGAACACTACACCCACTGAAAGTCGCTCACAACTATCCACAATTCACGACCTTCATGTACCTGAATTACAGGATACGCAACGGTCCCAGTCATATATCAAAACAATTAACTTCTATCCATTATTTTTATCAATTGTTTTATCCTCGATAATTGAGACCCTATAAAAGATTCATAGAAGAATTTAGTAAGCAAATAGGGATTTTTCCAATCATTATTGTATTCACACTCACTTGAAAAATCCCCGCTATTAGTTTGCCTTGTTACAGTTTGAGAATTATAAAAATAAAATTAAACTTTTGATTATCAAAGTGATTGGACGAAATACAGTAGTGAAAGTAATAACAAATACATCAAAGTTCACTGGTGCAGAGGGAATCAACGCAGGTCAAGCCTGGGCTTTGTGAAAGCCCTAAAACCTACGGATTAAAAGAGGCTTTACGAAGTATCCCTTGCTATTCATGGTGTTAGAACTATCCACCCTAAACAAATTAAACATTTGACTTATTCCACTCACTAGTTTTACCATGTACTATTTTTGATTTTAATTATTATCAAATATCAAAAAGGGAAAAGACTTCAAAGACAAAGACTAACTATTAATTATTTGAATCATTTTTATACAGCTGCCCTCTTTGTTGTTGTTTATTCATTTTTGTGGATTTTTCATTAATGTCTTTGATCAACACTTATTATTTCCATTTATTCAATTTTCAATATTATATTACTGTGTTCATCTTTAAATTTTGGTTAATTCCAATATAATGCTTCGTAATAGCTTGAAATGATACCACATGATATAATAATGATACTATGTTACACTTCTTTTTTGGTTACTTGTTCAAAAAATATATAAGAGCTTTTTATAAATGTTCATCGTTTAAGAATTATCATTTTTATACTATCGTTATGCTAGTTTTTGGTAGTATTAAAGTATTTTGAATACTAAAGTAACCTAGTGCCTACCATAGCTGTGTGAGGTATTAAGATTTCATAATAGTTTTTTTTTTATATTTAAATTATTAAGGATTATTGAAACTTATTTTTTTCTTTTACCGTAATTTAACACAAGAAGTGTATTTGACTAGAAACAATTCTTATAATTAATCTATTACTAGTAGCCATCGTTTATATACATCTCTAATTTTCTTCCATATAAGAAAACAAAAATGTTTCTTCCATATGTTTGGAATATTCAAATTCTCTATATACTCTTAACCCTATTCCCAGGTTTAAGAAATTCAATTTACAATGTGCGTTAGTTTTGTCCATTCTTTCAACTATTTCAAAAACGGAAAAAACAGATTACCTATAATTTTAGAATAAGTAATTTCTGATAAATATAGGTTGTGTGTATAAATTATGTTCTGAAAATTAAAAACATTGTTTTTGGATTTAGGATATTCAAATAAAAATAAATTAATAAATCATTTTTAATAGTATAAAAATTATTAGTAAATAGTATTAATAAATTCTGGTTATACAGTGGTTCTTGTCTTTATCCCACACTATTTATTTAACTTTAAAAACTATCAATGTTATTTCGTAGATTGATTATTTATCTCCACCGACAAGATTTCTAACTAGATGGGGTCGAGTGTTGAGTAAATTTTTATAAATATATGAGTAAAAATAAAATAAATAACTAATTTATTTATTTGTATTACGGTTCAGGATGAAAACATGCAATGTATTATATGTAATATAAATAAATAACCGTTTATAAATGATAAAATAATATCTAATATACAGATAATGTAAACTTTACTCGTGTAAAGCTTCTTATTAGGATAATGTATGATATTTACATTTTAATTCCAGTTCTTCTAAATGTAAATAGGCTAATAATCCGATGTTCACAATAAGGAAAATTAAGAAATAAGTAAAGTTTTATCATTTAGCTATATTATACAAGTGAAATGGACCCATTGCCTTCAACAGTTTAGGTATATTGCAAACTAAGATACTTTAACTGAATATGAGTGTAAAATGATACATTTAAAATATTCTCATATAAGATATTTCCATGTTAATAGAAAAAAAATCCTTTACATCGTATAAACATTCTTTGGGTAAAAATTACCTTTCAAAGTAATTTTAAATTTTAAAAAATTAAAATTAATAACAGTACAAATAAAAAATTAAAATTAATTAATTTAATTAATTAATTAAAAAAATAAAAATTAATTTAATTAAAAAATCAATAAAGCTAATGAAACGGATCAATTTTAAACCATGTTACATTTAGCTTATTATTAGTGAAATCTACCGAATTACTAGGAAAATTTGGGCCAAGTCTAACATAGATATGATGGATTTCTTTTGATTTAAGCACGTAAACCGTATTAGTTTTATATATAGAACTAAGCTGACCATGAGAACTGTATTTCAAAATATATAGCCCAACATCAAAGTCTATCAAAAGATGACCTACAGAACCTTGAAATTTTTCCGAACCACTTCAACCAGCGAGGCCGTACAAAATTAGGGCTGCAAGATAACATGAGTTCAGTGAATATGCTGTACATTAATTCAACCCAAGAAGAACATCAACACAACTGATGATTTTTATATTTCACTTATTGAAAAATTAGGTCCCCTGGAATAACATTAGTTCAGGATATATATCAACGGGTTTAAATAATAAGTTGAAACAAAGAATTTTATAAAACTGACCAGACCAGCTCCAGGGCGAGATTGGCTGAGCGTAATGATGATTACCCCAAGTCATCAGCTGGCCTGTGTTGGGTGGCGGCCAGCTGTTCGACTTCTTGTCGGTTCAGGTTAAATGTCTTAATCTGGCCAGAGACAAGTATTGAGCAGACGTGTTTCATCAAACAGCTAACGTTTGCGAACACGATTAAAAAATCCCTAAAGGGGCCCAAGTACTTGTAACAAGTACTTGTTCTTGCACTTTCAAATATTTTACAAAATCTAGTTACACCAAATTCGAATCCAAAACAACCATTTATAAATTTTCATTAATTATTTTGTGACCTTGAAGATAGTAGACTCTGTAGCAAAATGTACGTTGGGTAAAATTATACAACCTCAATCACGATATTCAAGCTACAAATAAGGTTAATAACCACTCGTTGTCTCTTCTTTAGACTCTTATTACCGTAAATAAATAGCTATGAATAATTTCTTTTCATTGCACTATACCGAAACCAGATTCTTTCATCATTAGTTGTGGTTGCAGAGTGTAATGGTTGTAATTAATGCAATGTATGTTGGGAAAATTAACTGGAGATTTGACCCACACTAGTATTTAGTTACGATATCTAGCACTACTAAGTGCTTAGTGCTAGTAGCTTTAAAAATACTGCCAGTGAAGGTTGTAATAAGTTAATTGAAATGTAAAACCAATATTACTGATTCCATTATACCATACTGATGGAATCAAATGGGCAACTAAACGTCAGTTTGAACAATTATATGATTATTACAGTGTAATGAAAAATATCAATAATAACTTGGAAATGTCATTCCATGTCTTTATGGAATTTAAAACTAAAGTTAATTGTAGCCCGAAAACAACCACTTTTAATCCTTGAAATTAAATATCACATATCATGAAAACATTTTTTATTGGTCAACCCCTATTTTTATACAGGTCCACCCTCTGTATGTGTTCACAATGTAGATTTAACTATATTAATTGTTATAAGAATATTTTTACCTTGCAAACCCAACATACAGGATACTAATTTATAACTTTGCGCTCCTGGTTATCTAACGTTAACTTTAAAATTAGTTATCACCCAAGGGAATTCGTGACAAAACAATTTTCAGAGTATGAGTTAATCTCTTTGGACATTAATTCTGTTTAGCTACCTTTCCACTATAGTATATCCAGTGTAGCAGTCTTACCGAAAAATGTTTGTATTTACTTCCCTATGGGAAACAGGTTAGATCATGGATACGTCTAAAGGAAATGTTTTCAGTTCATCTAAACAGCTGCTTATTCTTAAAAAATTCAAAACAATAGGTCTGGTAGGTTCTATGAAAACCTGTTACATATTTTCCATCTAAAAATCATCAACATCCCCCCAGAGCTAAGACATATCCATGTCGAAAATTGTACCAATTCCATCAGTTTCATTATGTTAGAGGGACTCACTACCTGTAAAACAATGTTTTGTAATAAACATGATAACCATTGATAATCTTTGGCAGTCATATATATGCCTAGAGACCCAAAAATGTTTAATATATTTTTATTTTTTACAACAAAAATGTGTATTTTTCTCAAAAAACCTGTATTTTTAAAATTTATCCTTTGTAATACGACTCTCTCAAAATTTATGGTTTTTGAAAAGTGTAAAAAGAAATTTTAATTTGCAAATTAAACTTAAAAAACAAACTATTTATTTGATTTGCAGAAAATCAATAGTCCAATAACATTCAAAACACAATAAATATTTAATATATCACTGGTAATAAGCGTTAAATGTTTCATCCACCTAGGTTCAACGGTTCTCCCGGAATACCAATTTAAATTCCTGAAAACATTGAAAAAACCACATTCAGATAATCCACACTTCGTGCTAAAAGATTAGGTGTATGTGTTATGTAAAGGTTTAGGAAAACTTAAATAATGCCACCAAAAATGAGTACTGTAGTTAAAGTTTATATTTTCTTATTTAGAATAGATTTAATTATATACTTAGAAGACAAAAGTATTCATTTTTTTACTTGGATATGTCTTAGCTCTGGGGGGGTGTTGGCAATTGGTAAGATGGAAAACATTTAACAGGTTTCCATAGAAACTACCAGAGCTATTGTGTTAAATTTAGAATATAAAAGAATAAAAACAGCTGTTTAGATAAACCAAAAAAATTATTTAGACGTATCCATGATATAACCTATTTCCCACAGGGAAGTAAATACAAACATTTTTACTTTCGTTCCATTAACGTGTAAAAAACTCCCTTAAAGAACTCAAAATTCTTCTACATAAGTTCAGTAAAACGAATTGTTTTACATAGAAATGGAAATCACATTTTATTAAAAATTAAATTAAATTTTAGAACCCTCCCTAATATAATAGTTTACTGAAAATAAGGAAACCCAGAATGGTTTTCCAATTTTCCAATATGAAAATCCCCTGCTTATTCCAAAGAAGGAAAATGAATGTAGCGAAATGAAGTGGGTGAAATATAAACCGACCCTAAGAGAAGAAGAGTTTGTAAAGTGATATTTTTACACTTTCAGGGAATTGAGCAGCCCTGGAGAAACTTATCGCACCTGCGGCGTCTGTCCCACACTGTTCTGTTGCTCCAATGGGAAAACAAGGTGAAATCCACCCTATCCCACCTAAAGGTTATTTTATCTTTACCACATTGCAATGATTTTGGTTAATCTTTTCTACATTTAGTCATTACACTAGGGGAAAACCCTATATCTAATATGAAATACATATGCATCTCTTTGCCAAATTGTGAGTTAACCGAAAACATTCATGACCTAAACATTTATTAGATCTTTATGAACGTAGTGTTGTTTAATACCTGTAGCATGACATTATAATGTCCATGAATTTAACGATGTGCATAAAAATCTTCATAAAAATAGAAGGAAAGCAAAAACTTGTCAGTAACAAAACACGCTTATTACTACAGCAATGTAATAAACAGAGAGTTAAAAATTCATGCCATTTTGTTATTTATCAGTTGTTCAGTTGTTCAAGTTGTTCAGTATGTTCAACAGATATTCTCGACAACAACATACTTTCTTAGAACTTAAATAACTTGATAACTTAAATTGACTGGGTAACTTTATTATACTAATACAATAAGGCTAAATAAATTACATTTTGAGCTTAAACGTTTAAGATCTCTTTTAAGAACTTTGACTGAAAAGTATGCTAGTTTAGTATAATAGTAGAGTAGTTTAGTATACAGATTTTTATTGCGGACATTTTCCATCACGATTTTATGTAAAACATAGTTACACGACGTTTCGGGATCTGGAATCTGATCCCGTCCTCAGGTAAAAAGCAGGAAACAAAATGGCCGCCGCAAAAACCATTTTTGGCGTTTTGCCATTTTGAGGTTTTTGCGGCGGCCATTTTGATTCCTGTTGTTTACCTAAGGACGGGATCAGATTCATGATCCCAAAACGTCGTGAAACTTTGTTTTACATAAAATTGTGATGGCAAATGTCCGCGATAAAAATCTAAATAACATAAATCCACCATCCTCAATAATGAATTTCAAACAAAGAGTTTAGTATAGTAAAGTATTTAGTTTTTTTTAACAGTAATGGTTCTGGAGGCATAATAATGAGCATGTCTATAATATTTTTGTACTAAATCCTTTTTTATTGTTTCTAAGATTTAACAAGTTAGACCCCTATACGTAACCATAGATAGCCCAAATCTTCTGCGGAGCTCGTTACGTTAATAGGTGTTGTATTTTATATTGAAGAGTTATTTATCTTTAATACAATAACCATACCTAAAAATATCATAATATTGTGTTAAATTTAAATTTTTTTGTAAACAGTATACACATTAGATGTACATTTACCTAGAAAACAAGTTTATAACATTGGTAAAACATAAGTAATTTATTTTTAGAGCTGTAAAAACTAGACACGATGAAGTAGATAATAATTAAAGGGTAAAAATAAAAAATAGCAAGGTCAGTGATCAGAGGGACAGCGAATGAAACTCGTTTGATTCATCAGACCCATAACATGGATGACAGAGTTATGGGGCCCAATATCGTCGAGTTATCCGCGCCCGTTACATGTGTTATCCACTGGTGTGATGGATCTGGTAATATGTGGCTATGTGACAAACATTCGTCCATCGACTCTCATTTGTTTTTTACACCCGGTCACTCATACAATTAGAGGAAATTGTTAATTACATTGAACTGAAATGTTTTATTATTTTGTACCCTATAAAGATAAGTATTGATGGAGATAAAACCAATTTTGTAATCCGATAATTTTCAAATGAAAAAATAAAGAAGGGTTTAGTTTATAGTTTTATAAAACTAAATAGCTCTGCTTACAATTTTTAAGTATATTTTTTTACAAACAAAGAAAAAAATGTGGTACATACACTGTTGTTTAACTCATGTATATAAAAGCATTATACAGATAAGTATCATTTAAAGCTGAATTTAGGATATCTAACTCAATCTAAAACTACTATTATATCAACTCCGTAGTTTCATTTCAATCACAGATTTCCTTATAATGCGAATAATGCAGAATTGCTAAAATAGTTTTATTTTATAATATAGGCTAATCACAAAAAACTATTTTATTAGATAATACACAACCATGGTTCCTCAAAGTCCTTTATGCACTCTTAAGGACTCTATGAGATGATAAAGAAATTTCTAAAAAAAATAACTTACAACTGCAACAAATTTCCCGTAAATGTTTTTCTATTGTTAATTTATTTTGCAACTAGTGTAAATAATAAGGCTAATCCGGCCCTGATTTAATCAATAACAAAAATATTTAAATTTTAAAAAATACTAAAGGAAATATGTGTCCTTATTTTGATATTCTACCTATATTGAACATGTTTTAAATTAATATCACCACAGCTAACATACGGGTATTAATAGAGTTAAAAAATATTTATGTGAGTAACACCGACTGGGTTTAGGTTTAAAAAACTGTCAACGTCTAACTATGAGTGAATATGATGGTTTTGAAGATGGATTACTAAAAGCTTTACCAAAAGTGCTAATTTAAGAATTTTAGTTAGTAAAAGTTCCATACCAAACATGTAACCTAGATACGTTACATAAACCTGTATCAACATTATGTAAGCTATGTTATATAACTTTTAATAAGCACTCTAAGCTTAATCGGTTTTACAAATCTATCTATTTTTATACGCGCAACCAAATTACGTAACTATTTAAAACGCTAGGTACAGAAAAGATTTCGAACGTAAAAACATAATAATTAAAGATTGTGACCCCACAAACAGAAATCCGTCTCTTTTATCTAAAAATATATATTCTAAAATTAAAACTAAGTTAGATAAGTAAAAAGAGAACAGCGGAGGGCCTTTGGGACACATGGTTTACAGGTGGCCTAAAAATGTAATCGGCTTTCACATGTATCTAGTTAGAACATCAAAAGAACCGGCATATCGATGCAAATCCTCTTCCGTTGCTCTGCTCAGAACAAGACTAAACTTTCATTATCTTTGGGCTATCGGTGAAATAATTAAAACTACAGTAGTTTATATTGGGTTTCACTTATCCTCAAGGAATTCATATAAATATTTCTGTTACATATTTTCCATCTTAAAATTACTAACACCCCTCCCCCACCAGAGCTAAGACTTATCCATATCAAAAAGACAAAGTGAGTAAAACCAGATATTTTCCAGTTCCTGGAAAGAGTTTCATAATGTGGTGACGTCCTGTAATCCAGATACTTGGTCCAGCTACGAACTATGGATAGTTGTAAGCGATGTTTGGTGGGTGTAGTGTTATCTTGTGTGGATTAACGTCCGCAGCTATTGGTTTTTTTGCTTTCAGCTATACTTTGGCCATCCAAATAGATATTTTCCGAAGAAGAGTAATGAAGAAGAGTAACACAACAGAGAGAACCTTAACAGTAATAGATTCGCACCCACGAAATCTTCTCCCTCATCACTTAGGACTGTACTGTAACCGTTATTCACATTAACTATGATGGATATATGATTAATTATACACAACTAGGACTTTTCTCGTTGGGGTGATCACAGTGTTAAGGATGTACTAAACTTACCTTTTTCACCAGAAGTATGGATTGGACATAGTGCTTAACTAAGTTCCATATGTCCTCTAAAAAGAAAAAAGCTCTGATGATGTATCCAGGATGGATTGAAATAGGTTTTAGCCTATTTCAATCCATAATCTATCATGGAAATGTCTAAAAAGAATGTTTTCCTTTAAACAGCTATCCTTGATAACCGTATGACGTCAATTCCGTTTCAAATTTTGGTCTGACGGAATCCCAATAACCCCCCTTTAGAGATAAGAGCTTCAGAATATGTAATCCTTTTTGTTTCTAAAGGCAAATAGTTTTGATTCTCCAGTTATATGATCATCTTCAGTCTCCAGTCAAGAATATATTGGGAGTATTATCTCGATGTAAAGATTTTCGTTGTTTTTAATACACAAACACACAAACACTAACATTAAGAAACACATGTTTTTCGTAATTATTATGAAAAACAAAATATTAAAAACTGTTAAAACTGAGGAACAGACAGCGCGGTGTGGCGGAAGGGATGCCCAGATTGTTGGTCAAGTTGTATCAGTGTGTCGCTCTTGCTTTCCACCCTTATCACTGTCAGCATAAAGTTTGTTTTCACGTGTAAACATAAAGTTTACACGTGAAAGATAAAAGAACGATAGTTTTTTTTAGATTTAACAATGAGTGTACAGGAAAGAAACCTGAACCGATCAAACAATCAATACAAAGTCAGACCAGACGTATTCTCAAAAAATAGCTGCATATAATAGTTTCTTTCATAGTTTACTCACAGTAACCATGGAAATGGATGACTACAATGAAGAAGTTAATACCATAAAATATAGCGTAGTTGCCAATGGTGACTTGTCACTATTCTATTACGTCATTGTCATTATGTATACTTTTTAATTATCTTCTATAGTACTCGTAAATAAAATAATAGAATTAGCTTTATTTTAAACTTAATATTCTACTTAGTTTAATTCCAATTTCTCCCACTTATACGATAGTAGGTGGAGAAAGTATTGTTTTCGTCAACATTTTCGAATTTGAGTTGAGAGTGGATATATCTGTTTTGGGGTGCGCTGACTCAAAAAAGTGGGTTTCGACGTGATCTCCGTCTGTCTGTATGTCTCTGGATGTGTACAGAGCCACAGCCTACCCTTTTGGTACGATGTAGATGAAATTTGGTATATATGTATATATTTACCCTTTCTCCAGTTGTTTAAGGGTAGTTCTGTTAAATTGATTTTTTTTATTCTGTAGAAAGAAATTTTGTAACAATAGGGTTTTAAATAATATTAGGAGAAACGTTATTATAATATGTTTATGAAGGTTGTCATTTTTTAAATTTTTTTGGGGTGAAAGTTAGTTTTAGTTGCCAGAAGTAATAGAATGTTTACCCACAGTTAACAATATTTAAAAATCTAATAAATTATAAACTTAATAGCTTTAAATGTTTTCAGGGAACGTAAATGGATGTCATACCACCACCCTAGGTCGTATTCACGTCCATAAAGCAGCCGGTTAATGGCACGCACCACAGTTAGTTCTCGTTGTTTTGGTCGGAATCCCCCCCCCATTAACTCACCCCTAAGGCGACGTAACCGAGGTGTGTGTTACTCACGTCTCTTCCCCGAGGGTTATGAGATGTTCCGACAGAACGATGAGACTAATGCGTGATGCGAGCTGAGATACAATGTTAACTTGTAAAACAGCAACAAGATATTCTTTGCTGGGGTTTAATTATATTTAACCCTTCATCAGGCACACGTGCATGTAGAGGTTTTTCCAAATTACGAAAAATAGCTTAAAGATTGGTAAATGTTATATTAAAAATGTTAAGTTACATTTATTTTTACTCAAATAAAACTTATTTTGACCCTGAATTAATTATTGTATGCAATAACATTTGAAATATTAATAAAAATAAAACTAAAAATTAATTCATGTTATAGAAATTATTTAAAAATTGGTTGAACTTAATCTGAATAAAATAATGAAGATTACAAACATATAAATTTAACATCAGTTGAAACAATATTTCTCCAACTCAGCCCCACCTTTGTCTTCTCTATCACCATCAGTAAAAGTTTAATGATTTATAGGCCACGAAATAGCAATTTAGTAATAGTTACGGTCTAAAAAGCCAATAAAATCTTATACACACTCCAAAATTCTTGTAAATCCAATGAACTATTTAATTACTAAAGTATTTATTTATGAAACTGATCGATCGTAACTCTTAATTGGCAGCCACGTTTGGGGCATACGCGGAGGTTACTCCAAACACATATGTAAAAGCGAGTAAAACCAGATATTTTTCAGTTCGTGGAAAGAGTTGCATAAGGTACGGTAAAGCACCGACTTCAAAAGAAACGTTACCAACATTTTTAAGCAAAATATTTGCAAGTGCGAAGGTAACGTTCAAGAAATCAACGACAATAAAGGTTGTGTATGATCTAGCAGCCCATACCGATGTATACATCAATATTTTGTCAAACAATTCAATATGCTATATTTATATGTCCTAGAATTCACCTCGTATCACGAACTCATGAAATTCTTAGTAACTTCTTTATTATTTCTTTAGAAAATAAGCATTTTTTTGAAATCTTTAAAATAAATATGTTTATAATTTATGGTATTCAAATTAACTCATGCCAGTAATATAACGGACTCTAGTTATCGAATATTTTTATACACAACTTAAAAAAAATCATACAATTTACAACTATTTAATCCAAAGTCTCATTAATTATTTTAATGGCTCCGTAGTCACTATGATTGTCGATTGCTCATATTAGGCCTATTCCTTACAATTATTATACAATTGTTAGTTAATGTTGCATTTTACTGACCACTAACGAATCCTAAGGGATAAATCCTAGGGATAAATATTCTACAAAATGGCAGTGATTAGTTTATTTGTTAGTAAACCAATGAGTGTTCGATAGAAACTGTTATTAATTCTATTTAGTTTAAGACTGAACACAATAAGTGAAAGGCGGAGCTTGCATTAAACTGTTATCAGTCCAGGAGCGGAGGCGGACAGCTGTTCAGTGATAAGGGATATTTCCAACCATGACGTCACCAGAGCCTTCTCGGCGTCGTGGCGGCGGTTTCATAAAAGATTACTTACGAGGTCAATGTCCTCCTTAGGACCACAGGGAATGTGTGTGTGTCGACAAAACAATTGCGGTCAGCTAAAAACTAAAACATATGACTAGATACAAACAGTCATATAGAAATTATAGATTTATTGAATCTTTGTTAGTTTTGTACCTTTTTTGATATATTTAAGTCGCAGCGCATTTAAAAACCAACGACATGTGTCGTACACAAAATTACAGCTAATCCTAGTGTGTTTTGGTATTATCGCAAAGAGATTACTTCTTTATTTGTTTATATGTTACTGAGAATGGAATGCTCTTTCAGAACCAATAATAATAAACGGAAAATAGCTTAACAAATAATTTTTAAATTATTAAAAGAATTATTACCAAACAACCAAATAATTTTAGAATAATATATGTAATTTAATTGCACTTCAATATTGTAAATTTAAAGTATACTGTACGATTTTTTGTATTCAAATTTTATCTTATTTTGTAGTTTTTTGGTTAAAAAATACTCATTTATCTTGTTCATTACGTAAGGGGGGGGTTTCAAAGTCCTATCATCGTAAAAATAAATCAATCTTTACTATCTGGGTTTTTGACTGTCATTTTTTTCATTTTTCCGGGTTGAAATCAGTTTTGGACGAATAAACGTACCTGAATTACACAAAGGGGCGGAACAGTGTTCCTACAGTTTGTCAGCCATATGGCTTTTTGCGCACCCCTGTTGTTGAATGTCTCATGGACCTTCCAGGCTTAAAAGCCTGATGAACTGCCGTAGTCTCCCGACCAGCTCCTTCCGGGGAAGGAGAGAAACTTGTTTAAGTGTGTTAAACGTGTAAGTGTTTCAAGATACATTCATACAACCTATTTATGTGTACCCATTACGCTTCATAAGTTACTATACTTATGAAGCGAAACTACTATACTTACTATACTATACTATACTATACTTATGTGAAAGATACTTCTTTCACAACATGATATAAGAAGCTAATATTTCAATGTTTAATGTAAATTATTAGACAATCACTTGAAAACGGGATGAATTTCTCCAAATATATAAACGTTGAGTAGTTAAAAACACAGATACTTTGGAAAAGCCCAATAAAAGATATTGAATAAGTAATATTTATTCGTTTGTAAATGTAAAAGATGAATGTGAATGTGAATAATAAGAAGGAATACAACCTGAAAAAGTGAAGAATCCCGGCCGCATATTGTGATAGAGGTTCACATACCCGGTAAATCTTCCTTTTATGAATAATTCGCAATCTCCTTTCTTTTTGAAGTTCCTTTTTATTTTCACAGGGTGAAAGTAAATCTATTGTACACCGCACGAGTTTTTAGTCATGCATATTAGTAATATTTATATTTTTTCAATTTTATAAAATATTTATACATAGCAAAATATATACTCGTAAATTAGAATACTGCAACCAATATTAACAAACTGAGGTTTGTTTGTACATTTATTGGCATTAATGCATGAAATCTTTGGTTATATTTTGATTAGTACCCCTAGAGAGACCAAAATTGCTCTTATCTAAATTTCTGTCTATTTTTCCGTAATGTTAAAGAAAGTTTTTATGGGCAACTTCTCCGTCAAACTTTTGTATAAGATTTTTCTTTGCTACAAATTTACCAAATTTTAATCAATAATATTTTCAAAGTTTTTCTGAATATGTCATCTATTAAAGTGAAGACCGGAAAAAGTTCCCACCTGCCAAAATCAAATTAATATTATTGACATGGATATTACTTAGCTTAGAGTGTAGTGTATTGACAATCCGACAGACTAAGATTTGATAGGAAGTACCATCGTATGGTTATAAGGTAGAAAAGCTATTCACGAAATGTCATGAAACAAACTTTGTTTTACATAAAATCGCGATGGAAAATGTCCACGATAAAAATCTAAATAACATGAATCCAACATCACCCATAATGAATTTCAAACATAGAAGGACATATGTTTAGGGGAACTGAAAACATTCCCTTTAGACATATCCATAATTTATGTATGTTACCTTATAGTGTTAAAGTAGCATATTTCACAAAGGGAAGTAAATGTATAATTTAACTTAAAATTATTTCAGAACTACACCATATAAACACGTTATTTTATAGTAAATTTTACTGAGTATACAAGTTTTATAATAGTAAAACTATTTTTTTCAAAATATGCTATAAATAGTTGAGCATCGATTTGTTCCTTAATTATTTATTCATTTGTGATATCAGGTTTACTATCGTAATAATATGTATTTGGAATAAAAACATTGTAAAAACACCCGTAAAATCCGAACAAAGGACGGGCTAACTGTTTGTATTTCTATACATGAATAAGGTTAAACATGAAAAAACTAAGAGATCTTTTTTAAAGCTTGAATGATATGGAATTGTTTCTAAATAAGCTTTTGTGGTTTCGAAAAGTAGTTTGTTTTTGTTGAATGCCCGGTGCGAAAACACTGGACTCAGACAAGTGGAAAATGAAGATGTCTTCCATGGAAAAGCGGTAGCTAACAATGACATGGCTGTTTGGATTCAATGTTAAAAATACATTATGGCCTAGATTAGTCGGATATAATAAAAACGTAGATACATAACATGATAAGTTTAGAAATCAAAAATACATTCCTAAAGACGATTATAATATTGTAGCATACAAAAGAGTAGATAATATTAAATTTAATATTAAGTTTTATTTCAAAAATTTTTATATTATTTGTAATTTATTTAGTAAAAGTTATTTTATTAATTTTTTTTATAAATGATAGCAGATTATAATAATATTTTATTTTTATATATTTAAGTTTTAATATCAGATAAGTCAATATCATTTATTTAAAATCAATACTGTATTTTTTATTGTAGGAATTTTAGTAGTAAAAAGAACTAAATTTTAATTTTTTAATATTATGTTGATAAATCTGTATAAAAGCGCGCTTTCTGGTAGAGGATTTTTGGTGCCTAAGTTCCCCGGTTCAAACCCCGCCAATCACCAATAGCTTTTCGCTATGTGATAATGCAGCAACCCACACAGGGGTGCGCAAAAATCCGCTACGGCTGAAGTGCCTTAGGAGTAATCCACCCCTTCCAATAAAAAAAGCTTTGTATTGAGTTTCGTCAAGTTAAGAGCTAAAGATTTATAATTCAAAATAACAGTATCAAGGGTATACCTTTATTTAGATATATGATTTATTTACATTTGGAAATTGCACTGAGTTGGTACAGTATTTTGCATAATGATTACTTGTATTTTGTGTTATTTGTTTCAATCTTTGATTTATCTTGAACATGACAAAGTATCATGATAGTGTAGACTAGTAGTGTAGTTTGTCAACCATTTACAATTTAAAATTGTAAATTTTAATAGTTCTTTTCAGTTAGATATTTGTTATAGTAACTTGTATATACTTTTTATTTTTTTGTATATTTTCATGACGTAAGTTGTTTTTGAACCAAATGTATAGGTTGAAAAACGCTTAAGAAAAAAAGGCAATTATTATTATTATTATCACCCGTACTTACTACTTTATCAATATACAGTGCCTCCTCTCTGTCCAAACTGAACGCTTCCCAATTCCAGAAAAAGAAATTGAATAACTAACAACCAACGCTATTATGAATTTTAAAGATTCTGTAAAAATTATTTATCTATAGAAACCATAAGAGAAACTGTTAGCAAAGAATGTATTATGTATTCCCCAAGACTTTTGACGTTAATATGTTTCAAGAATTATTAGTTTGGTGCAATTTTTATATTTCAGACGGCTTTTTTAACAAATACTTTTGAGACATTTTTTGACCAGTGTAAGAGAAAGAGTTGTGTAGAATAAGAAAACCCATGAGATAGCTCTCCACCGACCCTGATGTTGTCGCAGTAGGGAAAGCAAGAAATATGAGTCAGATAGAGCATGGAGTAATAAAACAGAATAGAAACAGATTGGTTCATGTATGGATAGCCACACTAAGAGGAAAGCGTCAGTTAGGTAGACCAAAATTAAGATGGACTGATCAAGTAATAACAGACGATATGACCATGATGTGGACATAAATGTGGCTGAATACAGATCAGAATGGAAGAGATAGATCTTCTAAGGTAAAGTGACTAGTGAGATATGTGGAGTCACGTAAGTGCAAGAATTAAAACATTTATTGACAATCCGAAGCGGATTTATTTAACTAAAATATACTTTTGAATATAGAAATTACAGCAAAATGTCGCTAGCTCAACACCCGATAGCTTGACAGTCAACATTTTGACAACGAATCTTACAGTTAGTACTGTAAGATGCGTTCCACTTTTCAAGGTCACGGAACAGCTGAAACGTGCCAAGATGGACAGTTGATCTTTTGTGCGCCTTTAGACTGTTTCAAATCTAAAGATTCAGGCATTTTCGGGGATGGGGTAACTTGATATTGTTTACTTATTCACAGAAAAATGTTTAATTATTTATTTAAA
Source organism: Nephotettix cincticeps (assembly GCA_023375725.1). Classification (NCBI taxonomy): domain Eukaryota; kingdom Metazoa; phylum Arthropoda; class Insecta; order Hemiptera; family Cicadellidae; genus Nephotettix; species Nephotettix cincticeps. The sequence continues at coordinate 14,126,441 of CM041788.1, read as the reverse complement.
AATAATTATCAATTAAGCATTTTTCGGTACACTTATTTTCCATTTTTGAATATTTTACATTTCTTCAAAGACTTTATGTTGCGTTTAAAGTAAAGTAAGACTCATGAGCTTGACCATCACGCTTATTAATTATTATATGTTACATTTCCCAATCAATTCCAAGTTCCTCTTATATGATTTCTTTAACTTTCTCTTTGTTTTTCCATATAATTAATTTATTTCAAATATCACCATATGATTTCAATATTAATTATGTTTTGTTTATCTGATTTGTTTTTCTTTTGGTTGACATAGCAACCAGTCCAGTTTTTCTTTGCTTTACCATTTTTAAACTTTCATTTTTATCAGGTTCTTAATCAATTTTTAATGTAATGTCATAATTCTATAAAAAACGATGTCAAATTGTATTGATCAAGAAATATAAGACTCTGATAATATTGTGACTATTGAAGAATCGAACATGAAGAATGGTGTGGTGAGTGAAATGTAACAAAACTAACAGGCCTAACTTTGTAACTTAATAATGTGAACTTTTTTTTGTGTTTAATCTCATATTTGTAAGAACCTGATATTTTGTAAAAAAAAACAAAGTATATTTTGTATCCAGCCCTCTTTTTTCTGTATATTGGTCCTTCGAATTTATGCTATGTTTTAAATTTCTTTATTTGTCTTGAAATTTAAAACAACATTTTATGAGATTTTAATAAGATGAGCCTTCTCACGAACCCTTTGTTTTCAAATGACTCACAAAAACAGTATTTTAACTACTTTCTCATTCACGAACGAATAAATACTATCCATCTAAAGAAATCGTAAGATAAATTGTATGCAAATAATATATTCAATGGTTTAGGCTGACAGAACAGTGTAATATCAAACACTTTACACTGAGACGTTAAAGGAGGAAATTAGATATTCGCCCAATATTCCAGAGTTTCTCTGTTCAGACATTGGACCTTTGAAGCAGATTATTTGCAAGTTTTCTTAGTTCAGGATTTAAATTTCTACAGCATTTAAGTTCTTATTGAGGGAAATCCGTTAAAACAGATACGCAATCACTTAAAAAATATCCTTACCTCTGGGAAATATCTTAAATCATGAATGTTTCCAAAGGTGATATGTCTAACAACTGTCCTTTTAGGTTAACCCTATGACGTCACCCGTTTCAAGTTTTAGTCAAATGGATCACCAATACCCCTATTTACTAGCTAAGACATTTACGTAGGACGTATACTTTATGCTTTAGACAATAAAAATAATTGTACTCTATACGTTCCCAAAAATAAATATGAGTATATCATAATAGTATGATATTATACATATATATAATAGTATGTACTATTATAATATACTCGTATTAGTCTACACTTGAAAAACACGTGAAAATCATATCAAAATTCAAGTCTCGTTAACAGTTTAAGACGAAGGAATTAATCAAACTTTGAGAAAACAATAAAAAACCTTCATGTAAATTTGGAGTGATGAAAAATGGAAGTTTAATGTAAATTGACTTAGACCCAGCCAATCAATCATGGACGGTTCATACGCATTTTCTCCGTTGAATGGAGATTCATTTTTCAACACATAAATAATACATTGTTTTCATTATATGAATGATCAAAAATTTATAGCTTAAATTAGTACCATTAACACCATAATCGGACAGACGATTATACATCTACATTAATTATACATTAAGCTAGCTTTTTCACGAGATTTTAACAAACATGTTATTTTTAATGATGATGCTTTTTACGGGTTACGTCAGTAGGATAAATATTACGTTAGATAACTTCTTAGCAGCCTTGTGAATATTGCTTAGCTCTTAATGGATGAGGCGTGTTTTGACACCTGTGGTGTCATTATCAATTATTTTTAAACTTGAAAGTTGATGAAGGGCTATGTCATGATTGAAACACTTAGGAACTTATAGTAAAAAACTATGAACAGCTTTAGAAAATTGTTAACTTGACAAAGCCACAAAATTTCAGTCATAACATCTGATCTATTAAACTAAAAAAGGATTCTCCAATCATTTACGTTAAATACTTGAACAAGTATAAATACAAAGTCTATTGTATATAGCTCACTTAACTAATAATTATAGATCCACAGGTTTTTGTAAACTTTATGACAAAAAAGATTTTATAATGACGTGTCTAAACGCGTGTCATCCGTTAAGAGTCTGCATCAGTGGTAGCCATCTTGAATTTCAGTCCCGTAAGAGCAATTTTAAATTCTGGCACCCATGTCTCCTTGACCTATTGTCATAAATTAACGGAAGAGGTGTCAAACTAAAGGTATTGCAGTCCTCCAGGGCACCATCTTATAGAAATTCCTATTTTCACTCTCCATAAAAAATAATAATGATTTATTTTATATTCCTTTTTTTCCTGTATTTTTGTTTTTATATCAAGTTAAATTTTTGAACATATTAAAAGGTCATGCACTTGAGCCACATCTCATCAATGTACTTCCAAAGTTTTACATTAGTAATTTGATAATTAAAGCCACTACAGACGCCAAAGTGAAGGTATGTTCCGCCAGAATTTAACATTGGTCTTACGGGAATATAAAATTCAAGATGGCTACCACTGATGCAAACTCTTAAGGACTATGTCAGAATTCACAGTGCAGCTAAAAAGGTACCTAACCTATTATTTAAACGTACTTCCTAGTTAGTTACTAATCATGTTGTAATATATTGTTTTATAGCCTTCAAAACTAGTTTTGAAGAAGGAAGTATTGTATCAAAAACGGAAATGCGTATTTACCAAAGCTCAAACAGATGACCGTGTAAAAGTTTACTTTTGTGAACTATTGTATCCATTAATAGGTAGTAAAAGTATTAAATCATAAAAATAGAGTAAATTTCCTTTACGCATGCTATACATTTAATTGTTACCTTTTAGTGCACAAAGGTATTGTTTGTAAAGATATTGAACGATTTCAAATGGATCTCTAGAATAATAGTTATTTGGGTGAGTTATCCAGCAAACTCATGGAACACCTTCTATCAATAAATCTATAGCAGTATTTCAATTTACGTCAAAAGGAAAACAGTTTAAAAGACATATCGTCTAGAGTGGATCTTTCTATGAAATATTACCGGCATCTGTATGTCTCTGCGGGTTTATTCTTGCGCTTTTCATTTTAGCTGAACCTTCACAATGCATTTTATTACAAACTATATTATGTAAACGTAAAATATTAATTCGTGAAAATAATTGGAGCATGATATAAGATGTATTCTATACTACTTTGTCGTATTCAGGGTAGATAGAAAATTCCTCTCCTTAACCACAAATTAAATTGTGATTGATATTAGATTAGATTGTTGGGTAATTTTTATTACAAAACCCCGTTATTATGATAGGCATTTTAAAATCAATTATTGCTTGAAATTTTTACATGGCTCATCCACTTTTAAATTTTTCTTTGGAAAATTCTTACTATTATTTTTATAAAGTCTAATTAAAAACTTTAACTTAATTGGTAAACTATTTTAATAATTTGTATTTACACTTATGTCAAAAATACCAATTTTTTCAAGATATTTTTGTCTTAGTATTTCTTTCAACATTTATGTTATCAAGCTTTAAAATGCAATATTTTAAAATGTGTTTTATGTTATGGAAATAATGCAAGTGCGAGTGTGCAAGGGGTCTGTAAACAACTTTTTCCATACAGAAGAACGATGTTATTAAATGATTTATGTTAAATCAAATTTCTGATGTTTTGCAAAATAGCTTGTAATTTGATGTGATTATCCTTAATTTAATCTGCAGATATTCTGTTTATTTTATTACTCACCAAAATTAATTAACAAAGTTAGTTTTTAAAAGTTCGAACTTTTTAAATTTAGTATATACATATTACCGATTCTGGAACAAAACATTCTTAGGTAGGACTTTTTCAGGCTATTAAATATTTTATTATAAATTTCTAATTTATAATAACTCCTGATACTATTTAAATTTACACAAAGAAAATGCCCATTTCATAACACAAATACGTAGCTAAGCATGTTAATATATTAATCATGCATTGAAATTAAAAAAATATGCTTTTCGTGAAAACTAGGGTTTCTCATTTAAATAGTATAGGTGAAACATCAAATCAGAATATTAAAACCCACAAGCCGTTATTCAAAGTACGTGTGTGTTAATACGGTACTCTTAAAAAATATATATATTTAAATAAAATAATGTATGGAATCATTCATACTTGATGGTTGTACAATTTAGAGTATTACTTTTGGACCCATAACGAAATTCTGAAATTTTCCTAGGATCGAACTAGTAAACTGCAAATCACGAATTGGATGCTCAAAGTACTACCAATCCTGTTTTGGGAGTTTTTAGTAATGTTATATCCTACTGAAACTTAAATTCCAACGTCTAAATTTACCCGGAAAGGTTTTTTAATGATAATTTAAATGAAGACAAGCGATCGTGTTACAGCCAAGTGTTAGTTAGAAAGTCCCACACTGGCGGCGCTGCCGTCGTCAAGCCCTACACGCTTTGTTTATGAGTCTGTTGTCCACTTGGAAAAGGCAAAATTATCGAACATTCACTTTTAGTCACTCATCACATTACACACTTTCAGGATAATAGAGTGATGTTGAAAGTGTTAAATGGTAAACAGATTATTCACTTTCACTATCAACTTTAGTTTAAATACTGTCCGATCAGTCTGTGGATAACGCTTTCTTTAGTGAATATCCATACGGTTAAGTTGAAAGTATGTAGTTTGGTGTAGCTTGCCAGATAAAATACGGTTTCAGACAAACATCTTGATTGGTTAATTTTTTAATGACTTTTTAATATTTTTACTTTTTTGTTTTTGAAATAGCTTATGGAAAGGTTTTAAAAGGTTGTAAAAGGGTTTTTATTTTATACTAAAGCTTAAAATCGCTTATTATAAAATGAAATAAAAACTCTATATATTAGTAAAATTGTTATAAGTGTTTTATAAAGGGTGGAAAATCAAGTTGCAAAGGAAATGTCTTAATACTCACGCCGGCCGCAACAAATAGACACATCAGCATAAGAAGGTCGTCTCATGTTTGGTACCGCTAACAGCTTCCACTCCCCACCCCATTCTCCCTGTCACTCCCTTCCTCCCTCGTGCATAAACATTTTATACTTTCTACAACCTTTTCTATAATTTATTTTACCATCTATATATGAAAGAGTATGATTTTATGTGATAAAAAATGCAATTTAATCCATTCGAGTGTTGTTAGAGTAAACCACACGAAAGTAGTCTGATGAGAGTTAGTGCGGTGTTGCCAAATCGCCCTAATCTATTATAGCATATAGTTAGGTCAGTTGATAGGCTAAACGAAAAAAGACAACACTGCTGGGTAAGAGGGGGTGAGGGGGAACCAGCTGTCCAAGACCTCGTTGGACTACTTTCGTGCGGTTTACTCTAGTTGTTAGTCCAGTAAATAACGGTAAAACATTTATAAACTGTATATTTATCCCATACAGCACCGACTGACATTAAAACTGACTAACTTTATCGAAGAAACTCTTGACATGGATATGTCTTAGCTCTCGGGGGTGGACTGTGTTAGGAATTTTTGCGACCAAAACTTTAAACGGCGAAGTCATTTAGTTAGTGACGTCATATGGCTAGTGACGTCATAGTTTGGTTATAATAAAAAATACACATTCGTGATCTAACCTATTTCCCACAGGGAAGTAAATTTTTCAATGAAGTTTTTTTCTGAAACTCTATACTTGTCGAGTTATTTGCGAGAGAATTTGTCGAGTTTCAGGCGAAAAAATACTTCTTTAGATAGGTTTATGCAAAAAAAGAGAGAAAATAACTTAACCTAAAACTTGTGGGGTTTAAAATTGTAATTTAGAACAAGACAAAATAATGGTGTATTTATTATGTCAAAAAACTCAACTGTTATAGCTTATTGTTCTCACACTTAAAAAAAACAAAAAACAAAACAAAAAAAACAATTAATTGCAAACAAAAAAAACACCATTTACTCTAAAATGAATAAGCTGCGTTTTTATAATCTCATTCTACTATAAATATATTAATTCCTTTTTACTCTTTTAAACAATATATCTAAATTAATAATGCATAAAATTCCTTGAACACTGCACCGCAAACACGCTGTGGTGAAATGTTAGCTGAACGCCTATTATTTTACCACAATACGTCTGTAATATAGTTAACATTGTTTACAAAGATAATTACAACAGATTTGACGCACGGTTTTCACAGCGTAATTACATTCCATTGTTCTGTGGATTACATCATAGCTTTGAGATTGTTATATAATTCTATGAAATAAATTAAAATAATACAATTATCATTAAGACTACTTTTTATGTGCCCCTTATTAATATTAATTATTCTTTTGTAAAAATAAAACACAGAAAGAGCACCGGTAATAAATTATAAATTAACTAAAAAAAAAGGCTATAGAGGAATAGATCATAGATATGTCAAAGGGAATGTTTTCTTCTCCTCTAAACAGCTGTCGTTATAGCTAAATGACGTCACTAACCATATGAAGTCACCTTTTGAAATTTTGGTCTCACAAATTGCCAACACCCTCCCAGAGCTAAGACAAATTCATGTCGAAATTAATATTTTTATGCATATATGAGCAAAGGTTTTTTACATTCGTTTATCAATCACTTTCCAAACGTTATATGACAAAATTCAATAAGATAACAAATTAGTCACATAGAGAGGTTATTTATTAGCTTTGATTCAGTTATTAACTAGAAACAAAAAAGTTTACCTAATTCTTTTCAAAAACAGTACGAATTATAGTGAAATTTTAAAAGACAAAACCGAGACCATCAATCATTTCTTGCTGACGCAATCAAACACTTGTTCATATGTTGTTACGTAGATACGTTTTACTACAACACTAGCGGTCTCTAGCGAGACGATATTTAATCACGTCACAGACGCGCTCTAGTGTCAGACGACACAAGATTGCTGTAGAGATGACGTAATGTGTTTTAGTCGCAGATTTCCCATCGGGACAATATGCGAACTGCACGGCCTTCTTGGTGAAAACAAAAATGTCTTTGTCTGTTACATCTTAACACCAAAAAAACTTTTGAAACTGAAGCGAAATTATAAAATTTCAAGATTGTACAACTATACTAAAATACAATTTTACCTAAATACGTATGGTACCCTACAAATCAAATAGAAATAATTTTTTTGAATTTTCGGTTTTTACTTTATATGTTAGATCATGGATATGGCAAAGAAAATTTTTTCAGTTCCTCTAAGCAGCTGTCGTCATAGCCATATGACGACACTGTCTGCGCAAATAGCTCCATAATTATTGTTTTGCATGTACAAATTTGAAGTGCTCTACGTAAAATTTTAATTTAAGATATGCTGATTATTTTTTCCCTAACATAAAGGAAGCAAAAAATGAAAAAAATACTTTAAAATTACAGAATAAATTTAAAAATTGTAAATTGATGGGTTTCAAATATAATACAACAACCATGAGTTTTACACGAAATAACTGTAAATTAAAACTTAACAAAGTAAAAATACACAACTTCATGTTATTATAACAGTAAACAATGCCCAAATAGAACAGGAAGTTTAAATTTGATTTTTGGGTCGTACATATTGAATTATGGATGAGGCAATAACAAACTTTTACAGTGTCACAAAGTCAAGAACGCACCAACTCTCATAGACGGATGCCATGTTGAACTTGCTTATGAAAACATAAAATTGTTTTGCAAACATTAAAAGAATGACATTTTGAATATACAGTCAAATATTTAAAATTTTAAATACATTTTCGTAGTATAACGATATGTTCAATTTCCAGCAGAGACTGTAACTTCCTTAATGCACAATAATTAACCTTACCAAACGTTTTTTTACTATAAATGATATATAAATTAAAAATTTTAGTAATGAATTGCAATCATTTAGGTAGATATTCCATACGTTACCGTAGGGTATTTACAATATATTTAAAAAATATTATGTACCCTGTTTTAACTTTACCCATAATGCAGTGCAGCGTGAGAACGAAGTAAGCCTTATTGTCTTAATACGTAAAAGGTCCTAATGGTGACGAGCATTAGGCATTTTAGAAATTGCAGGCGCTGATGGATTTAATGTTCAGCACGCTGGGGAATTTAAGTGAAATCAGTTCAGGAAACATTTTTATCAATAGATACACTATTTTAAAAATTTATATTGAAATTTATTACAGTAATGAGGATATTTTTTACAAGTAGCATAATATTTTTGCACATGTAAAGTTTTTATTTTTATATCATATGCATTATTCCTACAAATAAATATGAACTTTTCCACAGTTTTTAAGACCATTTAAGTACATTTTAAAAGAATTAAAAGGTCTGATTCGTAAACGTTTGACAATGTATAATTAGTGTTTTTTTTTATTGATTGATTTTATTATTTTATATTTTCTCACTTACTTTTATAAATGCTTTTAATCACGTTTACTTGTTTATGTTCAAAAAGCATATAAATGTCACGATATTTCACAATAATAGGTATAAATAACAAAGCTGTGAGAGAAATATAATGTAGTTTTATTTTTATTTTTAAACATAAACCCTCTATTAAAAACAAAGATAAAATAAACAGTAGTTTAAAATAAACAGTTGCTGCAATTGCATTTTAACACACCTACACAGTCATTTAACTATATTTATGTGTGCAAGCATATAATATATTGAGAGAATAAATATCTGGTAAAAAGTGTTCTCTATTTGGAATATTTTTTTATTATTGACTATTTATGAGCGTCCCTAATTTTTTCTACTTCTTCTTATGATTCTACCATAGTAGAGTTATTTTGGTATAAAACCTTAATAAGTATGAATTATTCAAGAATTTAGAATACATTATTGTATACATTTAAAAAAAAGAAGGTTTGGCGCAAAAAGGAACGAGAACGTCAACATTAATCCAAATTGAAATTAAGCTGTGGTAGAAAGAAGGACACTGATGGCGAATATTCACATAGAGCAATCCTTATCGACCAAGACAGTGCAGTGAAATTCATGACTTGGAATGTCCTTTCATGTGACGAAAACCTGCTAAACTCAGTTTAATCACAAAACAATAATGTGCACAGAGAAAAAAGTGTTAAGTGAAAACAGTAATTTTTCGAAAATTTTAAATTGTAATTAATGTTTCTATAAAGTTTTCAAAAATATACCGGAAATGTTTTTTGTGAGTAAAAACTATGGTTTTAGTTACGAATATTTCTAAGTAGACGTTGATTAAACATGTAATAAGGTACTTCTATGCCAAGTAGTACTATGATAGTTAGTGTAACAATTATGTTTACATACGTATCTTAGAGATGACCAATCAGCTGAACCTTAGTTATAACCAATTATTAGACTATTTTTGCATATATCTACACTAAAATGTTTTTGGTTGATCTACAAGTTCAAAGTTTTCATCAATCACGGTGTTATTCTCCTTCTATTATTACTTCATCATTATATGTCTTCGTTCTTCACTGAACATAATGTCTTCTTTACACGTTTAGCATCAATCTTCTGGCTTCTGAGTTATGACATTTTTCCATCCATTTGTGGTTTGTGGTATGGTTTAGAATTTGTTCTCAATTCCCTGTTAATCAAATAATGGAACTTTTCCCCACATCATAATACTTCATGCAACATTTCTTGTTGATTGTGATCATGTAAAATGCAGTGCAAATACCGTGAATGTCACACAACATTCATGAAATTCCACAGAAACTGAGTTTAGTAGATTTACTTCACATGATAGGACATCACAAGTCATGAATTGCACTAAACTGTTTTCGTCGTTAAGAATTGCTCTATTTGAATATTCACTATCAGTGTTCTTCATTTCTACTACAGCTTAATATGAATTCGAAATAATGGTTTTACTAACATCATCTCAACTCCACGTCACTCCAGATCAGAATGGTATTTGCTGATTTGTTGAGGTGTCCTCTTGAGTTTAATGCCATTGGTAAATCTCACTTTCTAACGTCTTCCTTAATCTCTCTAGAAATATCGTCTGTAAAAAATACAAAGCGCAAAAACACTCCGATTGTGAAATTCCTCCGAGCCTTACGGCCAGGAGAAGACCTAGTCTCACAGTAGTCTAAACGCACGCAGTCTGTCTGGAAGTATTGTCGCTGTTGTATAACCGGCGCCAAACCAACACCTGTCTAAATATCCGGACAGATGTGCTCCACTTGTACAACTAACTGAAACAGTGTAGCATATTCGATACATTGTATTTTTTGACTTAACGAAAACTTTGAAACATTTTTCAAATTTTAACTCCCGTAATCTTGAACGTCCAAGTTAGCTCGAGCAACTAACGTCTAATTTTTTTTAACTAAAACAACGCTATCAAACTTTGATTGGGAGTTGTATCCAAAAATAAAAATTTCAATTATATAGTTTTTGAAATCATCTAAATATCTATTTTACAATTGAAATCACCTCAAAAAAACACACAATTTAGTATTTTGAATAATGCTTCTAGGTCAATTTGTAACTGAGATATTCAAAATGGTAAACACAGTATAGTATGCAATGTTAATCTAAGGGAGAGTAACTAAAAGCAATAATTCACTTCATCACCTATATATTCTCCCAAAATTTTGTTTGTAACTCCAGCTAGTTAAGTTTTAATTTTTACGGAGAAAAAAAATAATACAACTCACATAGTTATTGACAGAATTTCATAAAATGTTGTCTGTATTTAACCTAGTGAACAGCCATAATAAGATAAGAGTAGTCTAGATTACTGAAATGGAAACCATACTAAAAGGTAGGTATTTTAAGCCAAGTATGAATGAGGGTTGAGTGTAAGATGATTGTGGCGCGATCTTGTTGTCTTGTTACTGACTAAGGCTGACATGTTCCTTAGACAGGACTGATTATTAATAGCCCAACAGCCGATGGCATCTAGGCTGGATTACAGGATGACGCCACCGTCCCAGTCAAATATAGGAGCATTACCGTGTAAAACAACCCTTACTGCAGAAAACCAGCTTAATAAGTACTTTTCTATTACTGTGATGGGAATAATATAAGTTCTGTGAATTTCGCTCTACTCACGCCAGCGTGCTGCGTTTGGCCTCGTTTTAGCTTTAACTGTTAAATTTTTTACAATAATGTTTTAGTTTGTTTGAATTTAGAATACCTAACAGGACCTAAATACTTCAGGTAAAAACATATTTAACTTTTTAGACTTATTTTTAGCTTAATCCAATACCAGTGGCGTAACACTACTTTCAGTACTTTACCGGTCAAATATAACTAACTGATTTTTTACTAATAACACTACGATACCTCGCTGTCTTCAGCTAACCCGATTATCATGCTATAGCCTGGTGAGTTTTCCAAAAAAAACCTCAGAAGCAGTCTAAAATGTTTCAATTTACTACAAAATCCACTTAAAAATGTTTAGTTTCGATCACAAATGTGTCTAAAAGGAATGTTTTCAGTTCATCCAAACAGCTGTTATTATGTTTCAAATTTTGGACCTTAAAATTTCCAACACCCTCTTCCCTAAAGCTAAAACATATCCATGTATAAAGTAAGTTCATTTTTGTGCAGTTTGATATATCCAACGAAGAATAATATTATAATTTACAGGGTGACAATGTCTTAGTACGATCTCACAACATTAAAACGAAAACGAAACTCACAACCTATTTGGTATACCATTACTGGTAAGCTACATTTTTGTACATAGTGATCGGCAGGCACCTATGGAGCACGGCCTATGGAGCGTAAGTTGAAAATCTTAAAGATAAGCACGGGTTGGGGAGAAAATCAAATGTGAGGTTTTGTAGAACAAAAATTAATGCCACAACCCCAACCCGAAAAGAGCGATGCAAAATAAAATGTTTTAAGTTTGAACATGAAAAGTTATCAACTTTAAACCGTCTTCATTTTGTTTGGTATCGACTTTTTGAGATTCAGTTCCAGCATAAATACAAAACATACAATGCCGTATAAAATATTTATATATCGAATTTATTTATGTTGTTTTTTATTCCTGTAATTCCTTAAGTGTCGATCTAATCAAATCTTCTTTTAGTAGTTACCTTTATTATGTTTTAAGTTGTCAATTCAGATACAATGGCTTTCTTATAGTTAATTGTTACAAATTCAATTGTTTTCTATTTTTATGATACAATCATTGATAATTTTTTGCACTTTATAGTATTTAATCCCTTGTCGATTATTCATCTTTCGTTTATTTAAACGATTTTTTCCGTTTATCTACAATGTTACCACCACACTAGGTTTCATCAGTCAAGCAGGAGGTTGAGGAAGAGCAGACATATTCCCTACTCACACCAGACACGTTATCACCCCCTCAGGGCCATGTTAACGGTCGGATATGTGACACTATCACGTTATCGTGCGTTGGAGCTAAACATTTGCTTTCTCCTTGTTATATTTTAAGAATAGTGTGAAATTTAAACTCTTTTGGTACCATATATCTGTAAAATAATTTTTACACAGGTATTATCATTAGTTTATCAATTTTTGCTTCATTTCTACCTGTATTAACTTTCTGAATTGGCAATCTATCTAGGTAGGTATTTTAAGCCAAGTATGAATGAGAAATGAATGTACGATGGTTGTTGCACAATCGTGTAGTCTTGTTACAGACTGACATGTTCCTTAAACAGGACTGTTAATTTATAGCCCAACAACCATGAAAAAAACCTACAATTTAACGTGATATCCAAAAAACAGTTTTTGCCTCTGAAAAACGAACTGGTCTAATTATGAGTTTGGTCTTTGTGAATACACGTAATATTCAATAGTGTGTACGTTAATTCACACCAAGGAATATCCCATCACCGTTCATCACTTATAACTAGTTCATCCACAATTAGTAGATTACAGTAGACGCCACCGTCCAAATCTTGTTGATAACATCGTTTTGAATTTGTCTAGATGAATCCTATATTCTTTATCGGATATGTTTCATCCTGTCAACCCTAATCTAGTCTTTCCCACTTACTAGTTAAACTAGAATGTAAAGTTCATTATTTGTGATGGTGCATTTATATTTGGATTTTTATTACGGACATTTTCCAACTTGAGTTTTTAGTTGTCATAGATTCTTTGTGGCGATTGGACGTGTTTTGTTTTTTCGTTTGCATAATTATTTGTTAGTAAATGGTATTGTTTGTAGGTACTTTGACTTTATACTTTTATACCTAATACTTTTAACTGAAATGGCGACCTACCCAGGTAGGTATTTTAAGCCAAGTATGAATGAGGAATGAATGTAGGATGATTGTGACGCGATCTTGTAGTCTTGTTACTGACTAAGGCTAACATTTTCCTTAGACAGGACTGTTAATTAATAGCCCAACAGCAGATGGCAACTAATGGACCAACAGTTTAACGTGGAATCCGAACCACGGCCTCTGAATTACGAATTGGTCCAACTATGAGGATGGTATTTGCGGATTAACACAGTATTCATTAGTGCGGACGTTAATCCACACAAGAGAACACTACATCTACCGACCACCGCTCACAAATATCCACAATTCGTGACCTCCAAGTAGCTGGATTACAGGACGTCTCCACCGTCCCAGTCTGTTTCAATTTTTTTGTTTTCATCTTTACACCGGCTCAGTATGGACTTAGTACTAATCATGTTATATTGTAGGTCCTAGCTCGTCTGAGGATGGGATCAGACTCCAGATCCCGGAACGTCTTTAAACTGTTTTTTAAATTAATAATGGAAAATGTCCGTAATGAAAATCTAAATAACATAGAACTTTGAGTAACATTTACCTTTGTAGAGTATAATCGTCTTTCGAATAAAATGGATGGACTCATTAATTTCGAGTCTTTTGTTGACTATCCCAATAGAGCAATAGAGCGTTTTTGAAAATACAGATATACACTTGATGAAATAATGAAATAAAGTTTTGCTATTGAATACTTGGAATATGAATTACTGGTTTTAATGTAACTTTAAAGTTACCTTTGGTTCATATGATTGTGTTTCCAACACAACCACTGAGTGAAATGTATTTTAAATCTACATTACCGCTTTTACTCATTTCCCAAAAAACTTATATTAAATAGAAATATTTCTAAAGTTAACACATTAAAACATAGTTTTTACATTATTAGATCAACAGTATTTAAGATACGAGTTATAACTTTTTTTATACTAGTTTTAAAATATATTTAGAGAAAGCAACCCTTAAAGTGTTATAATTGTACAGTTTATGAGGTTAAGCCTTTATAATCTCGTGGTTAATGGAAAAGGTATAATTTATGTAAATCTTGTAAATTACAAAAGGAGCTATGCCACCCATATTTATTTTTTTCATATGTTACGGACGTTTATACTATTTTTTCCTATTACTTGAGGGCTAGTTCAGTTTCCAGTTCCCAGAACGCCGTGTTTTGAAAAGTTATTAAAATATCTGAATAAAACTCACTGAAAATTTCAAAACAAATTAAATAGGAGCGAAGCCGATCAGTGTATGAAATAAATATTTTAAATCATAAATTTACTATAAGAAGGTGATAGTTTACTGTAAGATTTGGTTCGCTTTAAGGATCAAAACAATAAAATACTAAATTACGACTCTCAAAATAGTTGTCTATCACAATCTACGTTTTGTTAATAGTTCCACTAGTACCAATGCATATTTATTTTATAAAAGTGGAGACGATCAGTTATAACTATTTTAAGAGAGTGATTTTCTTCATTTTACAGTGACATAAAATAAAGGTAATTAAAAGTAAACTTTTTTATTCCCGGTTTAATATATTATACAGGGAACCAGGACATAATCCCAAAGGCCTAGAACGTTGGGGTTAAATCGCAAAACAGCTCGACAAGATTAAACAAACTTTATTGGACAAGAAGAAAGGCGGTGAATCAGAGTTGGTTTTCCAATGAAATTGTTGCTGGGTTTATACTTTTCTGCCTATAACACGTATATTATAAAAATGTTACATAAATATATTTAGATCACATATTTAAATGAACTATTATGCTCATATGTTTTCCTAACGCTCAGTTAAAAGTTAACGAACGAATAACTGTTGAACGAAGTTATTATTTCAACTTATATTGAATAGTATATTTACTGGCGTTTAAAGTCGACAATTTTCATCCTTTCATTATTTAATAGCTTGCTCCCTTGAGTTATTGTGCACGTTATGACTTTATTATTTCCTCACATATTTTCTCCCTTATTGCAAGTCGTTAAAATAATGAACGATGGCTTCTTTTTACGGTTTACTAACTGAATGTCAGATTCAGAGGATATGTATACAGTTTGTCAGAAATTTTTAATATACTTTCACGCGATGTTATACAAATTATTCGTTAAAACTGTACTTTTTGCAGCAATCGTCATTTTAAGTCGAATGAGGGAAAACACATTTGGTGTAGATTGGGCATTAAAGCATAAGATTTCGACCTATAGCCTACCTCTTCAATTTTCTTTTAATTGCTTATAGATCGATCCATAATGAGTCTCAGACACTTAGCTTGGGTCAAACTCGTTATCAAATTAAATGTTAGCACGACTGGAACTGGATCACAAAAAATCAATTCAAACCAATATAGCGGTGGTTAAATTTATGGCATTCAATTTTTAAAAACCACTACTTCGCTTTTGATACTTCTTTGATGTCGATTAGCAAGTAACATGTAAGTTAACATTTTTTTAATATATACAGGGTGTCCATGAAAAACGTTTCAGGACTTCTGTGAATGATAAGGTACATTAGAAGGAAGAAAAAAGTTCCAATGGAGGTATGGCCTAAAACGCTTATTTTCCTAAATATCCACCATTTTGTATTTTTTTCAAACATTTTCTAACGGATTATTTTCAAATTTTGTATGTGTTTTACATTAGTAAACTACTATCGTTAAAAAAACTAGGATGAACCAAGCTCAAAATTCCAAATGGCGGCCATTTAAAATTTTAAAACTAAAATGGTTTGAAAACGGTAAAAAATAGAATGGCCGCCATTTTGAATTTTCAGCTTGGATCATGCTAGTTATTTTTCTAATAATAGTAGTCTACTAGTGTAAAACACATACAAAATTTGAAAATAATCCGTTAGAAAATGTTTGAAATAAAAAACATTTTGTGAAAAATACAAAATGGTGGATATCTGAGAAAATAAGTGTTTTAGGCTGTACATCCATTGGTACTTTTTTCTTCCTTTTAATGTACCAAATCACTCACCTAAGTCCTGAAAACTTTTTCATGGACACCCTGTATATCTATCAGCTTAGCTTTCAGATTTTCGACATACTCCTTATCGGTCGTCCTTCTTATAACATACGAGTAAATCCGGTTGTTGTTAAAAGGCATAGTTATCACATCATAGTAAGCAACATCACCAACGTGATGTTTTACGCAGAGTAGTTAAAATAGGATGAAGGGTTCCGGGGTTTTAAAAACACTGTATATAAATTTCAGAACGGTAATTAGACCTAATTAACAAAAATATTTTTGCTTCTTTAAGCTCATAGGTTTTTACTTTTAATTCAATGTTTTTCAACACATTTAGTTATATATAAATGAAAAATAAAATAAATCCTCACATAAACATTCTTCAACTGGTCGTTGGAAACCCAATCTAAACGTGTGGTAAATGTTAGTTAGTTAAATGTTTTAATATACACTTATGTAATGTTATTTAGATTTTTATAATAGACATTTTTCATCAAGACTTAAGCAAAACAAAAAATTTTACGACGTTTTAGAATCTGCAATCTGGCCTTACCCTGAGACAAGCTAGCACCTAAAACATAACACGATTAGCTCATATTCCAGACTAAGCCTGAATAAAGCTAAAAGAACTTTAAAACAGTCCAAAAACAATACCATTCACATAAAATTACGGACACACTAAACACGTCCACTCGTCTCAAAGACAAGTATGTGAAACTCCCTCTCTTGAGAATTCGTTTTTCTTGAAATCATGATGGATAATGTCCGAAATAAAATTATTGTATTTATTTCCCTGTGGCAAATAGGTTCGATCATGGATGTGTCTAAGAGAATGTTTTCAGTTCATCTAAACCGCTGTAGTTATAGCCATATGACGTCACTAAGTAAATGACGTCTCTGTTTCAAATTTTGGTCTCACAAATTGAAAACACCCCATTCTCCAGATCTATGACATATCCATGCCAAAAATCTAAATTACATAGATTCATTATCACCAATAATGAATTTCAAAACGAAGTTCATAATACAAATTAAATAACTCCCATATACACAAAAGTACTACTTCTAAAATAATGTTCGCAAAATAGTTTTACAGCATATTCAGAGTTATAATGTCAGTTTATTATTTCAAGGTTTAAACATGACTTTGACCCTCTAAAAATAACTCTAGTTTGCCGTTATCCTCATGCCTTCAAGACATCTTCATTTTCCACCCGTCTGGTTTTCGGGTTCTCGATTATTTAATCTAAATACAAATAGGAAGTTTTGCTTCAACACTAATGACCCAGTAAATGAAGCAGCGTTATATAACTTGAATTGAATATTTTCTAACTTATTTCTTATAGTTATTTAACTAAAACTGATATATTAAAGATTGAATGCATTTGTATGCTAAGTTATTTTTCATTGATTATTTATTTAAACTATCAATTATTTTAAACTTTAGGTCGTAATTCAGATATTAAGAACAGTATAGTAAAATGGCAATAAATTTTAGTGGTGAAAAATAATATTAACAGTATCTAAACTACTTAGGTTAGATAGGATTAGATTAGATTATTAAAATGGTGACCATGCCACAAGGTAGTACATTTTAAGTCAAGTACGAATGAGAATTGAGTGCAAGATATTAGACGATATTGCAAGATATTGCAAGTAGCGTGATATTGTCTTAGTCTTATTATCTTAGATCTTAGTCTTGTTACTGACTAAGTTTGACATGTTCCTTAAGCAGCATTGTTAATGGATTAACAACAACTAGCGACTAAGGGACCTACAGTTTAACGTGCAATCCGATCCACTGTCTCTAAATTACGCATTGGTCTAATTATGAGGATAGTCTTTTCTGATGAATGTAGCACTCAATAGTGCGGACGTTAATCCACACCATAGACTATTAAATTAACCATCGCCTATATATATGGAGCTAAGAGAAATTTTAAAGTAGCAGTATGGGTTGAAAAAGATTTCATATATTAAAGTTATTTAAAATTGGAGTACATCGCTTGGACCTGGATTTTAAGAAAGCAATTCAAACAAAATAGTCGCGGTAAATATATGTTAACTTCAATTTTCATACCATATGGTTTTGGATCAACTTTTTGAGGTCGAGTTTGTGGGAATATTTTTTAACACATATTCACCAAATTATCACTTAGTGTTTAGAATTAACTCGTATAAAAATTGATTTTATTTATTTTAATTTAAATCTGAAATTCAAGAAACACACCTAAGGTTTCAGAACCTTTAGCGTTCCTCTCAATTTAGGAACCAATCTTCATTATTCGTCCATTGTCGGTAAAGTTTACTTCCAAATTCAATTCCCACCGCTCAGACTTGACCCGGCTCAATAGACCTGCAACCCAACCCGACAATCATCTATATGAGGAACTCCATTCACCTCAACCTTCAATATTACATCAATTTAAAATTGAAGAATCACTGTTTTTTACTTTTTTTCTCCCAGATTTTCCTACCTTTAAATTAATTCTAATTATGAAGCATACAATAATTACTAAGAAAGCAATTGCTTTGTTACCTTTCTAGTCGTATTAAAAGTGAATTTACTAACTGTTATGTGAAATATCTTTTTTATTTTTTGACTACGGAAATATTGGGTTATTACACGTTAGTTAACATCCCTTCAGAACACTGACCCTTAAACAGTTTAACGAAGTGATATCGTTATAAAAACGATAAACTAGTGCTAACGTTTTATCATTTTGAATGACACTTTAAATTAAACTAATTAATAAATAATTATATTCCTACATTATTATCATGATGATTAAGATTTCCTACCTATACCAATAGGTTTAGAAACCTATTTCTTTGTGTGATGTTGATACAGCTAGAGTATTGAAGTTAGCATGTTCTTTTTGAAAAATTTGTGTTCTGATTTGAATTATTGTTCTAATTAGTATTTTTTTTTATTTTTTACTATATAAGCTATAAAAAAGCAATTTTTAAAATTTACAATGAAACAAATTTATAATCGACTCCCAGCAAGGTTTAATTGTTAGTAACTAATGTTTCAATTCTTAAATTATTAAATACAAAGATTCGTAATATATTATTAGTAGCTAAAACACATATATAGGCCCACTGAGAAAGCAAAACCAAGCGAGAAAGGAGAAAGAAAAATATGCTTAACTAAACTTTTTCTTATAACCCATGGAATCACTTAAGAAAAATATTTCTCACTTTTTTCCATGATACATTTATTTGTAAATATTGTAGAATTGATTACAAAACATATATACCCAACTATGAGTAGTTTAACTTTTGTAGTATTTTGTAAACCTAAATTATAGCTCGTATATAGGCTTCGGTCTACAATAGACACATGTACACGATACATGTCAAGTATAGATGAAGTTAGTTCTGAAAGTTATTGGAAACACATAATTTACTATTATAGAACTAAACTGTATTTGTCAACATACTTAAGGTACGTATAAATAATCTGAATTTTGGTATTTTAAGAGAACGTAATTATTTATGGTATTTCAGTACACACTGCATTATTTATTTTTGTGTTGAATAAGGTCACCTAAAAGAATTTTATGAAGCTTAATGTCTACAAAATATAAGTAAAAGTGTTTAGCTTATTTGCAAAATTCCAATTACTATTTTATTCAAACACAACATGATAGTAACGACAGTTAGTGCTAGACAAACACTAGCATCGCAAGCAGAAAACGTCAAGTTTGAGAAATCTATCACAGATGGAACGAAATTGAGCTTGTTTCTTTCCGTTAGAATGCCTTAAACTTCAATTACATTTTGTTTCTGTACAGATCGTTACGTTTTTGCCCTGATTCACAACTTTTATTTGAAATTTCAAAAATATATCTAGGAGTAAACTTTAATAGGCCCTAATATATTTGTTATAGTACCTAACAATTAACGTAGTACAATATAACTCTGCGAATGGGGGAAAAACTTGTTGCAACTATATTCAATTGAAAAATTGATAATATACTATTTATTTTTTAAGTTATTTTCAACATACAGGATTGAGTGTAGAATGGTTGTGGCGTAATCTTGTAGTCTTGTTACTGACTAAGGCTGGCTTGTTCCTTAGACAGGACTGTTAATTAAGAACCCAACAGCCGATTGCAACTAAGGTATCTAGAGTTTAATGTGGAATCCGAACCACGGCTTCTGATTTACGAATTGGCCTAATTATTAGGATGGTATTTGAGGATTAACGTAGTATTCAATAGTGTGGACGTTAATCCACACAAGGTAACACTACATCCACCGATCATCACTCACAACTATCCACAATTCGTGACCTCCAAGTAGTTGGATTACAGGACGTCACCATCGACCCAGCCAAACGTTAAGTATCACCTACTTCATTGGTTTATTGTAGTTGGTGATTTTGAAATGAAATAAGTTTTTTTTCTTTCACTTACCTTTTAAAATACATGGAAGATGAATATGTATAGTTAAAACACTTCTTTGGGTAATATACCTATATTTCAAAAATTATAGTACAATTTTTCATTTTACGTCGTGACTAAATTTTTACGAAACCAAAATAATACAGTTTTACCGATAAGGCTATTTAATATACACACAAAATTGCTTCTTCTATCCATCAGTGATTTCTTTAACGTACTCTGTATGAATTATAATAAAGCGAAGGCATAACAGTCCATTACATCTGTGACCCAGGCTCATCTAGAGCTCCTTTCCCAGCTTGAGTCTGTTCCCATTACAACATGGATACTTACAAAATTTGTGGTTGAGGCTTAGTTTTTGTATATTTCTCTATTTCAACCTTATTATGTTTGAAAAATTTTTAATATTCATAATATTTCGTTTATGAGGAACCTAAAATGTATTCCCCTCCCATAATAATACGCAATGCGTTTATAATATTTTTAATACCAATTATTTTACATACAGTATACATAATATTTCTTTCTGTTTTTCGTCTGTACTCGCATTTTTGTGATATATGTGTCCGTAATTTTGTTACTTTTTTGAAAAAAAGACGATCTCCAAAAGAGGACCACTATTTGACCTTGATGGTGGTTTCATATCAACCACAGCATTGATCAGTAGCTTAAAAAATATGGAATTAATTGCCACAGTAAGGGTAAAAGAGACCTATTTTAGCAAACGAAATAATTCCGAGATTTGATAGCTACACCATTCGATTTGTAATGAAAAGGTATACAACAAAGCATTCTTGATATTTTTTGGATACAGTTGTATAGTAATTTTTATTTAAATTTTTAAAATGACCGCAATTTTAAAATGCATTATAAAACTAAGTTGGTCATTTTTGTATTATTTAGGTCTTAGCCAAAGTAATAACTAAACAAAGTGTGAACCTATTTGGTTAAATTAATCTTGAGATGTAAATTATTTTGTAAAAAATTACAAAATGGCGGATTTCTGATAAACGATGCGTTTTTCGAAAAATCATTATACTTGATTTTATTTTTATTTTTACCCGTAAAACCAATTTGTTACAGAGTTTGGTGTTTTACATATGGGAAACCCTGTATAACGCTAGACAAGGTATTTTCGTAATACTTTCCCGTGAAAACGACAGTTTTACAGCTATTGAACCTATATTCTTTCCCCTTTATTTCCTACATTTATTTCACGTATTGTAATATTTATCACATCGCACACTCTATTAATACCTTTCAGAGAAGGTATAACCAGGTTACGGCTAAAGAATTAACCATCAGCTGTTAAGTAAAAATCAATATTAGTTTTTTTGGATTGATCATTAATTTTAACCCTGTTTTGAAACCATACTATATTAAAATGTTATCTTCACGTATAACAAGCTTAATACATAGTAATTATACTATTTTTCTAACTTATAAAATTTAGAATTAAAGAAAAAAATTTAGCCGACATTTTATTTTTCCTTCATGTGTTTAGGATTTCAGGTTTATGTTTGGTAATGATTTTAAGTATCTTACTTATTATCTACAAATCATAAAACCCGCACAAAGGACGAGCTTGCTTCTAGTAAATGAATAGAAATTTATATTAGTTTCATTATTTTAACTAAGGCCTATATTCTATATTTTTCTATGAGCATAAAACGGTACGATATTATGAAATATACATTGTAGAATAGTTTTAAACGAAAGTCTGTTACATAAAAACCGGATTTTAGGGTAAAGTCCTTGTGACAGACCGCAACTAAGAGGAACAAAGGGAGCGAAATCGTTTCACATTTGTTACTGTTGGAATTCCGCTTCTTTCATGTCTTACTTTTTATACTATTTTGGCTTTTACTTAATTTAACGGTCTAACTAATCTTGTTTAAAAAAGTTTCTTAGACTCTCGTATGATTCCATTGTGTATTTTTTAATGTCACATACGCTGACTTTATGTACATGATTCGTTTTAATAGAGGGGATCAACAGAAATAAATCAAATGTTTAACCCAAGACACACTTAAGTAGTAAACAAATGATTACAATTCGCGAAACTTTTCAAAGGTAAGATACTGAGCTTACCCTTGTGTGCATTGGGCTATCAACTAATGATCCTTAAAATTATTAATTTGGTACTTTCAGTAACAAAGATGCATATGCCATAAAGTTAATTTCCCTTACAAAACTCGCGTTTCACACACAACAAAAACAAATAAAACTACACCTAAACTAAAAAGTAGCACTGAAAGAGGCTAAGGTGGTTAAGGTTTCAAAAAAAGTATGTAAATATGAATTCCAAATTTGTGCTAGTAGTTAATTATTTATGTCCTTATAAAACGGGGTTTATTTTATACGAGTATTTTTATTTGATGATAACCACAGGTTATAATGATACTGCATGAGTAAATATAAAAAGTTTGATTTTAATACTAGGAGTTAAGCGATAAGAAGAACAATATTTATTATTGTGACTTATTATTTATCTGAAATCAAAATAAATATAAAAAATAGGTTTTCAGCTTAACTATATAGTAATGATTTTAAATTTGTTTATTACCTTAAAATGTGTATATAGTTATTATTTTTACGTTTTAGGATGATTTAAAAATAGGTTAAAACTCGATGTTGAATGGAAACAAACAAATTTTAATTTTTGTCTAGCAGTTGGTTATTTATTTCTGATAAATCACTGTAATCACTTTAAAATGTTGCAAATATCACTCCAATCTGGTGTTCACTCAAAAAGCGTTTAGTTAATTTTATAAGATAATTAGTTGAATATTTATTTAAGTAAACATAAATCTTCTCTGAAATGTATGAGTTATAAAAATAAGTCTCACACATAATGGGTGCTTTCAAGTCAACGAAGAAGCCTTACAACAATATCGTTTTTAGCGTCATAGAAAGATAAACAGACAGACAGAAATTGAGAATGGACACATTTTGCTTTTTATGTGGTATAAAACTTAAAATAACCAAACATAGCTAAAATTGTATTTGAAAATATAATGCAAAATACCTTCGCATATTTAGAATGACTGTGCGTGGGTTATAAATAACATATTATAATAGAATCAACTAGTATGTAAAGGTTAATGAACAAAATGTTGATACTAAAAGCCACAACTAAGGGATTCCACACCGATGTAATTTAAAACCACAACCCACAACCGGATATCTCCCGGATGACTCTGGGGTTTTGATTAAATACCGTGGATTGGTTTGATTAATACTCCGGGGGGGGGAATTGTGCTTTTAATTCCAATAATGCTTTCATTAAACAGCTTAGACCTTCGATAAAATTTGGTAAACCTAGTTTTTTTAACAGGCTTGAAAGGTAGTTAATACCATAACATTTTAAAACATAGGACGTACTTTGGCACCATCTTACCATCAAACGCTCATATTGAATGATATTGAAAAATCAATCCTTTTGAATATACTTTTTAAATACTTAGAATTTGGATAAATTTATTGCTTTACCATAATTTTTCCGAATAATTTTGTTATTCTAAGTCAACACATATAACATACATACATTTTACAAAATCGCTACTAATAATATGATAGAATCTAAATATGACCAAGTAAATCAATGAAACTATAAAAAATTTTAAAATTTTGCAAACAAGAAAAATTAAATGAAAAACGTGTATAATGTAAAAGAATGATTATAAATAAACCCCCTACTTTACATAGGTTCACATCCTACACTGTTAATACATTTTGAATAATATAAAATTGAATTGTGAACACAATGATGTTAGGGTCAATATAGGATCTTATTGATTGAGTGAATGTTGACTCATCTTTGGAGGTGACACTGAACAAATTACAATTTTATTATTTCCAGTTAGGTTTTCAGTTTAGTTTGCAAAGTTTTCAATGCATTCATGCTGCTGTAAAGAAATTGTTGAACAAAAAATAACTCGTTGCAATAATGATAGAATGAGAAAACAGGTGAAAAACTAATATCTTCACCTTTCAGAATCTTTTAATTAAAAATAAGGAAATTCTATAATAAATAAACAATATGAATGAGAGGAAAAACTATTTAAAAAAAATTATACGAAACTCATGAAAGTAAAGCGTATAAAATATGACTTTCAGTAGTTTTGAAAAGAAACTTGCGTACAAGGCTGTAAAATATTGCGTAGCCAAAAACGAAACAGGAAACCAATGCATACGAAAGTTTGTCGAGATTCTGGGTCACTCGCTACGGACCATTAAGGTCAGTCTCTTCTTTTACGGCTGTCAAACTTTTGTTATATTACTATTCTGTGGCTGAATACCGTTGATTTTACAGACTATTTTGTAGCTCTAGTAGAATCATGCTTCTTTAAATATGTGTTAAGCCTTGTACCGACATATTTAAAAATTATGTGGTTGCATAACCTACCAAACCTATACCATTATAATACAATATCATAGAATATATTAAATCTATTACTACTAGTTGATAAAAACTCTCGTTAAATGTTGAAATATTATAAATTTTGGAACATACTCGACAAGAATATAAATATATTAAATATAAAATATGAAATCTATATAAAATTCAAAATTCAAGTAATATCAAATAATAAAAAATGAAATTTGGTATACTGGTTCTTGAAATAGAAAAGTAATAGTCTAATTAAAATATATTGTGACGATTTATAAATCTCTACTATACTTCAAAGTTCATGTTAATCTTATGAAATAATTTTGTTTTGGATTCCAAATATGTATCTTACCTTTTAAGATATAAATAGCAGCTGTTTTTATTTTAGCCATTGGTGCCAAAGAACAAGAATAAAATAGTAAGTACTCAATGGTATCTAATTAGGTTTTTATGTAATATTTCTCAGACAATTGTTTTATGATTATGTGTGATTATGTTTTGATTAAAAATCAAATGATATTTGTACGAATTCTGTAGTAGGATAATTTTAAACAAACAATTTATTTCATTACAATTATTACAAAATGTAAATGTTCTATATATTGTACACAAATTAAAAAACTTATATTTCGAGAATGATTTTTAATGCTCCCTCGAAAGCTGACTTGAAGCAACGTTTTAGACATGTTTTGAAAAGAAGACTTTACATAGGTTTGTTAACGGATCAAAGTGCCAAAAAGAATTCTCTTCTAATGTGGAATCGCTCCAGCTTTCAATATCCTTAAAAATCTTATATTACACCAGGTCTTTACGTGCTAGAGTTGATAAACAAACTCTCGTAAGTTTTTTGAGCCCCTGAGTTTGATGTGCAGTAGAGTACGACGTAAATATTGTAGTGGGAGGAATAGCTGATGTGTTGTTTACTCAATGACTGACAAAGAAATAAAATAAATTTAAATATTAACATATGTAAGTATGTAAATAATAATATATTTAAAACCTCAAGCATCTCAGGGTTTAATAATGAATAATACATGCCATAATAATTGCCCCGTCTTGCCTGTTTTAGTAGTATCGTATCTGTATAAATAAAATTCAAAGCCCTCACTCACTTACTCCCGATTACCTATGAGGCTGAAATTTGGTATACTGGTTCTTTAGGCCTGACATAGTAAAGTCTAATAGTTTTTGTGACGATTTTCCCATAAATCTCTACCCTGTACGCCTTCAAAGTTCACATGTTAATCTTATGGGGAAATAATTTTGTTTTGGATTCCAACATATGTATCTTACCTTTTAAGATATAAACAGCAGCTGTTTTTATTTGAACCATTAAGCAAGCCAAAGAAGCAAGCATAAAATAGTAAGTACTCAATGGTATCTAATTACTGTATACATGTAATATTTCTCAGAACGAATTTGTTATGATTATGTGTGATTATGTTTTATGATTAAAAATCAAATGTACGAAGTTCGCCGGGTCAGCTAGTAGGATATAATTTTAAACAAACAATTTATTTCATTACAATTATTACAAAATGTAAATGTTCTTATATATTGTACACAAATTCACAAACACTTATATTTCGAGAATGATTTTTAATGCTCCCTCGAAAGCTGACTTGGAAGCAACGTCTAGGAGGATGTTTTGAAAGCCTAGAGATTTCCTTTAACATAGAGTTTAATATAACGGGATCAAAGTGCCAAAGGAAGAATTCTCTTCTAAAGTTGGAATCGCTCCAGCTTTCAATATCCTTAAAAATCTAAATCCTGAAATAGTAGTGTAAATGGTAGTATTGTTAAAATAATTAATACATCGTTATACATGCTGGAGCAGAGGGAATGTATGTTTTACTATTGAATGGCCAGGCAAATCATTCGTGAAAAATAATAACATGAATTGTTTTACGGACTTTTTATTGAATTTTTGAGATATACATACTTTAATAAAAATTATGTAAAAATCATAATAAATAACTATAGGGTATACATATGCAGGGCAAACACGCGTTTTTTCTATTAAATTACTAGGAATTACTAGTTCGGTGAAAATAATGCCTACTATCGAAAAATAACTATATGGCAAAAAAAGGCTTAACTATGATGTTCTTGTTGTTCGGTATAAACTTTTGTACATTATTCTGAAATATTCCCAAGGCTTCTACAAAAATAGGTCACTTGATGAACAATTAGGTGAGAGAGGGGAAGATTATCATTATCATATCTCAAAATAACAATTTAGATTAGATTGAATTATTGACATGGCAACCATACAACAAGGTAGGTATTTTAAGCTAAGTATGAATGAGGATTGAGAGATGATTGTGGCGCGATCTTGTAGTCTTGTAACTGACTAAGGCCCACATGTTCCTTAGACAGGACTGTTAACTAATAGCGCAACAGAGGATGGCAACTAATGGACCAACAGTTTAACGTGGAATCCAAACAACGGCCACTGAATTACGAATTGGTCTAATTATGAGGATGGTCTTCGTGGATCAACGTAGTATTCAAC
Organism: Nephotettix cincticeps; assembly: GCA_023375725.1. Lineage (NCBI taxonomy): Eukaryota > Metazoa > Arthropoda > Insecta > Hemiptera > Cicadellidae > Nephotettix > Nephotettix cincticeps. The sequence goes on along the minus strand of CM041788.1, from coordinate 14,098,875 downwards.
TGTGCGGACGTTAATCCACACAAGAGAACACTACACCCAACGACCATCGCTCACAACTATCCACAATTCGTGACCTCCAAGTAGCTGGATTACAGGTCGCCACCGTCCCAGTCAGTGTTTTATGGGAACACTTGTCCAAAAAAATTTAATGAGTACTCTTACCATGATCTGTGGCACCATTCTGCTGTTCATCTGAAGCCGTTCAAGTTCTGGATGAAAAATTTGTTTTGATGTTTCAGTGTAGAAGGCCGTTATCACAGTTCCTTCATGTTAAAGAATTTGATCCCCACAATTCCAGCTTTGAAAGCCAGTACCTTTAAACGGTCACTTTAAAATTTCAAAAGGTCTTCGATTTAATTCATATAGGTTCATATAAATCCATCAACAAATACCATCCTCATAATTAGACAATACAGAGTGGCTCGGACTCGACGTTAAACTGTAGGTCTTTTAGATATGCCATTGACCGTTAGGCTATCATTTCATAGTTCTCTCTAAGGAACATGCCATCCTTAGTTAGTAACAAGACTGTAACATCGCATTACAATCATCTTACACTCATTTCTCATTTATATATGGCCTGAAATACCTACCTGGGTAGGTTGCCTTTTCAATAACTAACTAATATAACATAATAACATATCTAGGTTATTGCAAAATGAGTGAACTGGAGTGGATTAATACTTAATACTGTATAGCTTGGCTCCGTACTAAAAGTTGAGCAACAATCACGAGAAAGCTACGTGAAAAACAGATCGAGGTATTCTTTTCAATAGTAAAAAAACTTCAAAGAATGTCAAGGTTTAGATTTTGTAAAATACACTTTATTACGTATTGCTTTGTCTTTAAAAATACTAGAGGATTACCTGTTTAAAATATGGAAATGACAGCTTAAGGTGGTGCGAGTAGCGTTAGGGTCAACCGAAATCCACCAGGTAATTTGTTTGAGATAAAAATTCAGATTTTCTGTAAAATATTAAACAATTTAAGATTTTAAAAATAACCTATTCCATAAAATTATAAAACATTTGATAAATCTTTTTCTGTAGTTTATAAAATGTTACTTAATTCAGAAAAAATGTTATTCAAACACGTTGTCAGTATTTTAATTCAAAATAAAAACTCAATTTCCTGCACTTCTTTACCAATTCAGCATAATCTCACAGCTAATCACTACTATTGGCTGGAAACTTATTAACTCAAAAGTTAAAAACTATACCAAGGTATATGTATAATACATTAAAATAGTTAAAATGATGCTTTTAGAAATTTTATCACACACACTTAAATTTTAAAATGGTGGTCTAACCAGGTAGGTATTTTAAGCTAAGTATGAATGAATGGTGAGTGTAAGATGATTGTGGTGCGATCTGGTAATCTTGTTACAGACAAATGCTGTCATGTTCCTTTGACAGAACTGTTAATTAATAGCCCAACAGTTAATGACATATCTAAGGACATATCTACAGTTTAACGTGAAATCTGAACCACTGCCTCTGAACTACGAACTGGTCTAATTATGAGGATGGGTTTTGTCGATAAACGTATTATTCAATAAATCTGACGACAATTCACACAAGACACCATATAATATACGTAATATTAATTAAACATTTATATCGTATTTTTTCATCGACGACCACTTACAACTATCCACAAGTCAAACACCACGGCCCCAGTCCGAATCTAAGACAAATAACTATTAAATACTGAACCCACAACAATTATTACAGTGAAAAGCAGCTCTAAAACCGATATCTTCAATGTGACGTCACATGCGGATGCGGATCCAGATTGTTTGACACAAGCCAGCTGTTTTGATGACGTAATGTGCTTCCTTTATCAAAGATTCCCCTGTGGGACGATACGAGCTAAACTCTCTCCTCGGTGAAAACAAACACGTCTTCTATATCAGTTTCATGTCTCTAAAGAGTTATTGTTTGTTTCAACAAAAGTCCTAGAATTTTTTTTACAATAATAAAAAATATAGATTTTTAATTAAATATTTTTAGTTAAAAAATGTATTTTTCTAACTATTATTAATATCCTCCTAAGTCATAAGTCATAAGTACTTTATTTACACATAAGATTTAACAATAGTTTTTTGTTACAAATATCGTGTATTGTCAAAAATATTATACAATTTGGTAACTAGACATAAATTAACCTAACATAATACATAAATGCAAATAATCTGTCTCAAAACAAGTTAAGTGTTGAAAAATTCTGCAATAGAATAAAAAGCTTTTGATAGGAGGAATTTCTTTACTTCTTTTTTAAAATGGTTCAGAGAGGTGATTGATTTTATTGTAGCAGGCAATTTATTGAAAAATTTGATCCCTCTATATGCTGGGCTCTTTTCATAACTATTGGTTCTGTGAAGAGGATATGCCAGGTTTGTCCCATGTCTCGTATTGTGAGCATGGAAGTTCCCTACTTTAGTAAATAAATCTTTATTTTTGAAAGTTAAATGTAACTGTAACCTCTTGAAAATACAAAGCGTATACCGTGAGAACACCAGATTCAATGAATACATTTTTACATGGATGACGAGGGCACAGACCAAACATGACTCTCAGGATTTTTTTGAATTTTGAATATTTTTTCTATATCCGTACCCCCTCCCCAAACAGCAATTCCGTAACGACTAATGCTGACACCGTAACCACGATACACATCCTTCAACATATTTTTATCACAAGTTCATTTTAGAGATGAACTCAACCTATTTGCAATACCGTGAATGTGGCTTTGCCACTTCATAGTTTGATCAAAAGTTAAACCCAAGAATTTAGAAGATGATAGTGGCTGATTTGGAACAAAGTTTACTTCATCATTGGCTCTGTTATTTAATTTGAAATGTATATATTTTGTTTTTATAGTGTTTAAAAAAAGGCCGTTACAATCGAACCATTCTTTCAATGAGAACATCGAAGACTAACTTTCTCTTTCATATCTTCCAAATCACCACCCCTTATCAAAACTGACACATCATCCGCAAACATTGTAATTTGGCATCCACTTTCCTTGGCCTGAATATCATTAATGTATAGTAAAAATAAAATTGGAGATAGTATACAGCCCTGCGGAACTCCTCACTTTATGAGCCTGAAAGACGAACACACAGGACCAGAGGAACTATTTAATTTAACTTGTTGAAATCGGTTTGAGAGAAATGACTCAAACCAAGACAAAATCATTCCTCTAATGCCATAATGACACAATTTGTTTAAAAGAATCTTGTGATCCACCGAGTCAAACTCATGTTTACCTGGATTTAAATGTTTAAAGTTAAGATAATTGTTCTCGTTATTGTTATAATAAATAAAAATGTTACTGTTGATAAAAATTACTGTGTGTAACTTCTTGTTGTCATGGTTATTGGATTCGTCTTTCTGTGGAGAGGGTGTTGGCAATATGTGAGACACAAAAAGAGTGAGAGAAGTGACGTCTGTTTATGAGAACAGCTGTAATCCATGAACCTATTTCCCACAGGAACGTAAAAACGTCTTTTAACTAATTCTTGGAACAACTCTTTTTTCTATTTATTATTTAGGTTTTTACAGTAAATACCATTACAAATTATCTATTTTAAATATATGTTTGCCTTTTGCAGTAAACATTACTAAAGATCTATTATTTAAGACGACACTTGTTGTCATGAACGTTTACTTTAGTCGTCTTCTAAAAAGTAATATACTGTACTATGTTTTATTGTAATTTTGAATATTTCATAGTAAACCTCTCTAATATGTCTTATTAGTTAGTTTATTACTGAAGTCGTAACATACCCGGGCAGGTACCCATTTTGAGCAGTGTGAATGAGAGTTGAGTGTAAAATGATTGTGGCGCAATCTTGTAGTCGTGATAATGACTACGGCTCACAAGTGCCTTAGAAAAAAAACTGTTAATTAATATCCCAACAGTCAATGACACATCTAAGGGACCTACAGTTCAACGTGGAGTCCGAACCACTGCCTCTGAATTAGCATTAGCAATTTAACGTATATCTACTCAAAAGTTCATAAATTACATAGATTTTTGACATGGATATGCCTTAGCTCTAGGGGGCGTTGGTAATTTGTGAGACCAAAATTTGAAACAGTGACGTCATTTGGTAAGGGACGCCTTAGTTTGGTTACAAGGACAGCTGTTTAAATGAACTGAAAATATCCCCATTAGACATATCCATGATCTAACCTATTTCCCATAGGGAAGTAAATAAAATTTTTTTAGAGTTGTTCTTTCACTGAATCATTAAACGTACCTAGAATGAAAACATAACCTACAAATTTTTTCATCAATAGTGTTTTGAAAGTTCAAGGAAATGTTTAAAAATAAACTAAATAATATATGTGTTTATGTAGAAGTTTTGACATGTATTTTAGACAAAGACCTAAATGGGAAATGTTATCTGGTTTGGCAGTAGATTAGGCTGATGCTTTTAAAAAGATTGGAGCGAGACCAACCGAGGGTCTGTTGCCGCAGGTCGGCGCTTATCAGGGAAATTGCCGCCAGCCGCCCATGGGATTGATATTACTTTAATGGTCTTTGCCAAACAGAGCCAGTTGATAAACGTACAGCCCACCCTTTGCGTGTTTATTCAATTTAATTCCAATTACAGTACAAAGCATTTATATTTATGATTACGAGTATGCACGTCTTTTACAATGGATTCAGTGTTAACAAACCAGATAGTTTATTGTGATAAAATATAGATCTGACTTCTTAATCAAACAGTTACAAGAAAAAAATAGATTCTCAATTTATATATATCATGTCAATTTACGATTAAAAATTCACTGTCAAAAGCTCTCTTCCGGAATTTTCGTTTTAAAAACACTTTCTAAATTTTCAGACACACATGTGTTGCTCACAACATACTATGGAATTATTTATCCTTTCTTAAACTATGCCGTTGCTGTTTGGGGGCATGAGTCTCAAAGAACAAAATTTGACTTAAAATTGCAAAAAAAGCCATCCGAGTAATTTTCAGAAAACCACGCAGGTACTCTTGCAAGTCACTTTTCAAAAGCTACTTACCAATAAAATTTTAACTTTTCCTTCAATTTATATATTAAATACGATAACCCTTTTTCTTACCAAACATTACAAATTTTCTTCACAATTAGCTTCAAATTATAATTTAAGAAAAACTTTTAATGCAAGAGTACCTAAACATAAAACCAGTTGTTTTTCAAAATCATTTTTCTTACAATGGAGTTTCACTTTTTAATGCTCTTCCAAACTCCATAAAGGCAAAGGCAAGCTGCCCCAAAATTTTTGAAAATATGGTTAAGAAATTTTTAATTGAAAAATGTTTTTATAATGTTAAGGACTTTATTGGTTATAATAACGAATCCTAGTTATTTTCTTAGTTCATTATTATACATAGTTATTATGACTACTAAGTAATTTATTGACACTATTATGCAGTTCTTGTTAACAACTGTCGAAATAAAGCAATTTGAATCTGAATCTGAATAAATTACAAAATTTGTAACATTTTATAACATTTTAATAAATTAAAATTTTAAAATTCGTTTAAAATATAATATTGATTTTTATATAACAGGTGTTGGTTATAAAATTCAATTATTTATTTTACGAATAACACGGTATTTAAGGCAAGGCTTATGTAAAATATTTCTGGTATTACCTACAACTGGGTTTATGAGAGTTCATAGTTTATTTTTATAAATCAAAGATCAATTTAACGAAATCAAAAACCTTCTCCAAGGTATAGAATAATGAAAATAAAATTTATTAATGTGGGTACTCTCATTTTCACTGAGAAGCATTACAAAAATCCTTGTTTAGTGTCACATAAAAACAGACAGGCAGGCAGAAATTTTAATAAGACCTATTTCGGCTTTTCTGAGTTATAAAAATATTAAAACTATATATTAATTCCAATCAATGTACAGGCAAACTATATTTTTTTATAGATTTAAATTGGATAACTTCTTGATAAGTATTGGTTTTACTATAAGATGAAGTAAGAACTCACGTCTTCCCACACTATTTAATATATGTACACTTATTGCTATTATATACAAACGGTAAATATATGCAAGAAATATGGATTTTCAACAGCATTTAGAACGCAGAACACAATGGATTTAATACTACACACAAACATTGAAAACACCGGAAAATTCAATCAACCAGGAATATACAAAATTGGATGCAGAGACTACGATAACATATACATAGAGACCGTTAATTTTATAAAAATTTATAAAAATCACATATCAGTATGAAAAAATGGGGAACCGTAGAGATCAAACATCGAAAAACACTTACTAGAAAAAGGAAATAACATAACAACAATCGATGGAGACCTCAAGATTATCAAAACTTGTAAAAAAGGAAATTGGATGAATGCGTGGGAATAGTTATTTATTTATAAAGAAAAATGTAAAAATAAAGCAAAATTAATAAATAATCAGATACATTTTGAATCTGCAAGAACCTTTAAAATTCTGTTTTTGGGGCCCAGCCAGCCAATAAATGCTACCTCCGACGCCATGACAGGAACTTCCGGTAGCCAATAGTATTTAAGCAGGGACGCCATCTTGTTTCTTTCAGTCTCCGGTTGGGCCTGATGATGTCCGTTGTGACTGGACGAAATCGATCGCCAATTTAAAAACCTTTGAATATATTTACCGATTGTATATAATTGCAATATAAGTGTAAATATATTAGGTAGTGTTGGAAGACGTGAGAATTTCAATTGTGATTCAAAACCGCTTGCAATACACATAAAGGAAAGCGCAAAACTAGTTTATGAATTGGTTTGTGTACTTTTCATCAATTTTAAAACTAAATTAGTAGTGAGCAATGCACCAAAACGTATTGACGTCAATGCTGTGTAGCATTTGAGTTTGAACAAAATAATGCAATCATTGCAATATGGCATTAACAATCGATTTTATTGTAGAATTTTCCCTAGCTGAAACGGAGACCTTTCATAATGGCACGATATATAAGTGGTACTACGTTTTCCAAGACAAATCTGTATTTGTAGGAATTAATTTATTAAAAACTACAAGGCAGTTAAATAACTGCTCTACTTATTTAGCTTTGCCCATTTTCAAAAACAGTAACTTATAATGTTACTTTTGTTTGTTGCCATATATTCTTGAGTTTATAGTGTATGTCGATACATAACATGTATATTTTTTTCTGAACCAGGTAGGAATTTTCAGCCAAATATGATTGAGAAATGAGTGTAAGGTTATTGTGGCGCGATCTTGTTGTCTTGTTACTGACTGAGGCTAACATGTTCCTTAGACAGAACTGTTAATTAATAGCCCAACAGTTAATGGCATATCTAAAGGACCTTAGCTTATCGTGGAATACGAAACACTGCCTCTGACCTATGAACTAATCTTATTATGAGGATCTTAATAACGTTGTATTAAATAGTGCGGACGTTAATCCACACTAGAGAACAATACACCCACCGACCATCGCTAACTATCCACAATATCTGACCTCCAAGTAGCTGGATTACAGGGTGACGCCTTAAAAAATTAAATTCAACCCGCTAACTGCAAATTGTTCAACATTACTGAGTATTTGATAAGCAATTACTAAAAATAATTATTTTTAGAATATTAGTAGCTTATTTAAAGCTACACAGTGTTCACTCAAATTACTTTCAAATATGAACTCATTTGCCTACGACAACAAAACAATTTGACCGAATGCTAAAAATAACGCTCAGTTTAGGTAAATTTTACGTCAGCTTATTGAAAAAGATAATAGATTAATCAGTATTTTCCAACGGATTTGATTCAATAAATTCATTGTGACGTAAAGTTTGTCATTTAAAGAGCCAATTTTTCTTTTATTTTTAGACCTAAATCATTTCCTACCACCAATGAGCCGACAGCAAACTTTTACAACGTCAACAACCCGTAAATGCGAAAATGATCTGCAAAGTTTTCTAACGTTCGCACTTGTTTTTATGTTGAAGAGGTGGTAAACTAATTACTGTATAACTCAGTAGATGGTTCGGCGTACTTACATTAAATTGAACGCGATAAAAATCTACCTACAGCGCATTAGAAATAAATGTATTTACTTCACTTGGAAAGATTATATAATGTATATGTCTAAATGGAATGTTCATTAACAGTTACAGTTTCATTAAACAGCTTTCCTTATAACAATATGACCAGGCCGGTTTATTCAGGTAGGTAACTCCCTACAACTGTTGCAACATAGTTCAATATGAATAGTAAATAGATTATTTGCACTATTGTAACTTCAAAATTTTTTTTTCAACCAAGCGTAGTTGCTTTTATTTCACAAAATAAAAAACATATTTTTTGACATGGATATGTCTTAGCTCTGAGGGGTGTTGGTGATTTATAAGATACAATATATGTAACAGGTTTCTATAGAAACCTTCAGAGCTATTGTATTGAATTTCTAATGTAAAATAATAATAACAGCTGTTTAGATGAAGTGAAAACATTCCCTTTAGACATATACATGATCTAACCATTTCTCACAGGGAAGTAAATACATTTTTTTTTCAAAAATATATACCCCGGAAAGTTACCTACCCTTTTTTCTATCCTAGAGTCACTTCCGTTAAAATTTTCATGTATTGGAAAATAGCTGACATCCCCCCATCAAGGTTTAGCCATACCATGCCAATATAATATTGTATTTAAAATAAGTTAGGAAAAATTCGTTTATTTGCACGAGTACCCTTTGTTTGAAACTAATTAATTGTTGATGATGGAAAGTTTAAGTTACTTACATTATCATTGGGGGAAAATCAAATATTGTTATTAGATCATGTTCTGAGTAGTTTTTAACTACTTTAACAATTTCTGTTTTCAGCTTTAAAACAGCTTTAGCTTAAGTCTGGATTATGAACTTATCTTGACGACATGTTCTAGGTTCTAGTTGTCTGGTCAACTAGAACCTAGAACATGTTGGGTCAGATTTCAGAAACGTCCTGAAAATGTCCAGAGTAAAATGCTAAATAACATTGTATAGTATTTTAGCTTTTAGAGTTTCAACTTAGTAGTGTTTAATATAAATTGAAATAATACAAAATCTATAAAAGCTAGTGAATAGGGATTATAAAATGCATAAAGGAAGAGAACTATTAAAATTTTTGAAAAATAGTGCGTATTTGGTTGAGAATAGACGCAACATTGTGACAGTTTATCAGTGAAGTGCAGCTTATTGTCTTGAATGGGCACAACAGAACCTCTAATGGAAGCAAGCATTAGACACACTGCAATTACAGATCAGGCTAATGAGTTTTAGTACCAGGGCTGCTTTGAAGTAATTTGTTTTGACGAAATTCCTGGGAATATATAAATCTTATACATTTATAGTGTTGATTAACATACGAGTACATAGAGTATATAAAGTGTAATCATTAAAATGATATACAAATTAATGCTTGCTTAAAAATATAAACAAACAAACCACGAGAGCCATCAAATTTATTTTTATTGTATGAAAACATTCAAATTCTATTTTAAATTTCAAACATATAATTACATTTTTTTAATAATTGAACGTAGTGTATTTATCTTCTTGAAGTTTAAACTATTATAAAATAGTCAAAGTTCATCTCCTAGATAACATTTTACCCTTCGAATGATTCACTGACTCACAGAGCATTTTTGCTAATATTCCACAATTGGACACCAGCAAGCTCAAATTACAATATATTGCATTTTTTTGGGAGGGGAGTGGAAGGGAATATCAAAACGTTCTTAATTCATAGAAGATTCAAAGTTGCCTTCTCAGAACTGCTTTAGACAGCCTGAGACATGCTTATCTGCTTTAATCAGTAACAAGACTACAAAATCGCGTCACAATCGCTTATGGTCGTTTCTCATTCATACTTGGCTTAAAATACCTACCCTAATTAACGACAATTATAAATTACCAATAATTGATAAGCTATAAAGATATATGAAAGGTCAATTTTCCAGAAATATATTACAATTAACTCCAACAGGGAGGGAAAACGGCACGCTGCCTGGTATGTGAGGCTTCCACCCACTAAAGCCCTTACCTTGGGCTGATTCCCTCCTAGGAAATACCTATTAAAGAAAGTATTACGTCAAGATGGAGCCTCACATGTGAACCAAAAAACCTAAAAAAAATTCTCCTTATTTACTTTATTTTTTAAATTAAACCTGGTATGATCTTCCATTTTAATTCCCATGAGAACTTTTTCGGTAGAAACAGAGATATGCTGCAAGTTTTCAAGAGGGAACCACGTTCTCAGGCGAAATTGGGTCTACCTCCGACTTCAAATCTCTTCTCTGGACTGCCCAACGTTCTCACTTAAAAAATGTGTGGTAAGCTTGTCCCGGGGAGAGTCTCAGTATTGACAGGCTGCGCTAACGATTTAGCCCATATTATGGATCTACTATTTATTAATAAATGGCCCTTATTATGGGCCATTTATTTTATTATTAAGATAGACTATTAATTAGATTAGATTACCTTTTGAAATGGTGACCAACCCAGGTAGGTATTTCAAGCTAAGTATGAATGAGAAATGAGTGTAGGATGATTGTGACGCAATCTTGTAGTCTTGGTACTGACTAAGTCTGACATGTTCCTTAGACAGAACATTTAATTAATAAAAACAGCCGATGGAATCTGAGGGAGCTACAGTTTAACGTAGAATCTGAACCACTTTTACCTCTAAACTACAAAATGATCTAATTATGAGGACGGTCTATGCGGGTCTTAGCACCAGAGTATATAACATCCACCGAATATTGCTCGTAACTATCCACAATTTGTGACATCCAAGTAGCTGGATTACAGGACATGCGACCGTCTCAGTTTGAGTTGAATAACCCGTGCCCAGTGAGAAGCTGCGTTGTAAGCTAATTTTTTCGTCAGTAAGAAAGGTTTTTCATAATCACTGTTAACCCAAATCAGAGAGAACATGTAAGGTGTCAAGTCCTTACTAAATAATATAATATTTTTCTTTACTTTAAAAATAATATTTTGGAGATGAGCTATTTTATAAACATACTGCATATTGTATTACGTACTGTGGGAATAAAGAGAAAATAAGTGTCTGGAACCCAACTGGATTGTTGCATCGGTTCCAACTACAGTACCACCCGCATTGATTGAACACATTCTCTATTATTTATAGAAGAGCTCTGTCTGCATATTTGATCCTCACTTGCTTTCTGTTGGATTCTGTTTGTGGACTTGATTCGGCCAATTTTGTACACGTTCGAAAAATATCCATTCATCCAAAACAGAACGAAAAACAACATTACCACCACACCTGCATAGAAAATTAAGAATGATTTTGTTACTTTTTTTTAAATTGTTAATAATATTTATGTTTTTTCCATTCTTAAAAAAATATATCATTGCGGGAAATTAATATAAACAGTATTTAGGACCATTACCACGTTTAAAATTTATTGTATGAATGGTCTTCTAACTCGTGAAGGCAGTTCTGGGACTCTTAATGGATTTGTTTTCATGCCTTGGAATGCTTATGGAGTAGGAAATATATAATTTTTACCATATTGAATTTAGAAATACAAGGTAAATAATATAATTTAATTAACAGGAAAACTCCTACAATTAACATTAATTAGGTACACAGGAACTAACAGAAAATTTAGGTTGTTATTGACCCACACAATCGTTCTCAAAGTAATATTTTATATAAAAATTAAACCACCAGGGAAATAGGTATCGATAGTATATCTAACTTTATTAAAACTCTGAAAATTCCAGTTTTTTTCGTGCAAGAGATAGAAAATGTCTTTTGTAATGTAATGAGTAATTCAAAAATAAAACCTTCGATAGTAAGTTATACAAATTATGTTTTGATTATAATGATTTTAATATGTTAGCCTATTAGGATTTATAAGAATTAACCTATTTTATAAATAATATATAAAATTCTGTTAACGTTTTAAACTTCAACTCCTAAGAGAACAAACGGAATAAAATGTTTGTCTCATAAATGTTGTTAATTTTATATATTTATTGTTTATTTATGCATTAATTCTTTTATAATTTATTTGATTAGCATGGTCTCTCTATAAAAAATAAATCAATTAAATTTATATTATTTATAAAAAAATAAAATATTGTAAAAAAATGATAAATGTAGTAAAGTTTGGTCAGCTGCCAAATTATAAGGTTATAATTATAAGGGACCTGCCTAAGCCACCTTAGAAAATTTGATAGTAAATTTGCGAAGTATTTATCAACTAACTGTTAAAAGTACAATTTGGACTTCACCATCAAGTTTTGAAATCTCGATCAGATTAAGATTCTTTAAAATCACTTAAATAATGTTTTTCATTTGTATTCGTTTAAAATAATAAATTATAATCCAGAAAATAGAATACGTTTTATTGTATATCATCACCCAATTTTCTTTTTTGTCAGTCTTAAGTTTGCAGCATAAAAACTATTTCAAGAGTATTGAAAATTTTACAATATGCCGTTTTACAATTTTTTTGGGTAAAAAAATTCTTGTTAGTTGTACTCTGAGACTCAGAAGATAAGCGTTCACCATGTTACACGGTTAAACCACAAACATTGTCTCTCCAACACGCCTTGTCCCCCAAGGGTGGCGCTGTGGTAAAGTTAAATATCCACACTTTATCCTCAATACTGCCTGCCTCGAGAAATAAAAATGTTTCTAAAAATAACGCTTGATTGTATACCCGAGAAAAAGCGAAATGGATTTCATCTCAATTTCCGCCTGTCTGTCCGTCATTCTTTAACGTTCAACAGGGCATTTTTGTACCGCTTCTTCGTGAAAATTATACTATCATAATATTTTGTTTTGTAAATAGGGAAAGTAAATTTTAGTTAGCGTTGTGTAGTTTTAAGTGAGTTTGAGAATTAATATTTTTTCATAATTATTTAATAAATGCTTTGTAATTTAGTTCAATTTTCAATTAGTCAGCGGTATTTTATTTTTAAAAAGTTTTTTTGTAAATTAATTTGTTATTAAACTGTACCGAGAACCACTGATTTCACGTCAGTTGCGAGTACAGAAAGTAAATTTTTCCCGGCCTAGGCTGGGAAAATCAGCTGAAGATCATACCCACACTAGTATTAATTTAGTTACGATTTCTGACACTAGTAACACTCAACGCTAGTAACTTTAACAATACTGTCATTAACAGCTTTAACAATGTTACCATTGTACCGGTACTGAGGGAATCAAATGAGCAACTAAAGGCCAGTTTTAAAAATTTATTACTGAATTACTTCTCTTAATTTATTCTTCATTATAGTGTAATGAAAAATATCGTTCATACCTTCATTGAACGAAAAATACCTTCATTTGTTTATGTAGCAAAAGAATTTGATTAGCCAAAAGGACAGGACGCGACCGCGCTGTTGCCATATTGAATGCTCTGTTTTCAAAAGTAAAAAATGTATATGTCATTAAATACTATATTAATAATTTTTTAATATTTATTTGTGTTTTGTATAAAAATTATTAAATTTTTAATTAGTTTAGGAATGTAAATAGATAATGTGTAATAACCTGTATTTTGTTCTAATAAACCGAAGATTGAAAATATAAATATTAATTTTAGGTATTTACATTACAGTACTACAAATAAGTTTGTCCGGTTTATTTCTGAGTACCAATTCAAGAAAGCCGTTGTCCTGATGGAAGGCTGTCAAAATGTCGGTGATATGTAACCCAGAGAGCACTGTGATGCAATTTCCTATAGTAAATATATAGATTCTTATTTCTTAAATATAAACCAAATGTAAATCTTTGATTTTTATTACTTGAATCTAAATAATTTTACAGTCCTCATAACATGAAAGAATAAGAATAAGTATTTTTGTGGTAGTCTGGATTTCAACCCATAGCCTACACCTAAATTAATTAAATTCTAAATTCTATTAAACACAAATAAAACAATATAATTTTCATATTGCTTGATAGCCCATTTGATCTAGTTAGAATAGTTTAAAAACAATTTAAAAGCAAAATGTATAGTTTTATAGCTGTATGTTATAAAGTGAGAGTTTGATAGCTATTTATGTAAATACTTGAGCAAAGTGTCAGAAATAGCCTAGTGGTTATTATAGGGTCAAGAATAAAATAGTATCACTAATAATAAATAATAATCTATAACTATAATATAATTATTGATGTAATGTAAATTATGTTATTTTATATATAATTGTATATACACCTAAATACATATAATTGGAGATAAAATAGCTAGAAATAAGTTTGGCAACGTTGCGCAAAGCTGATTGGCGGATTCAAATATGGGTACTTCTTTTTTTCTAGAGCATATATCATCTCCATAATTAATCCATAATAAGGGAGAGGAGTATCCCTCTAGCTGACAATACTCCTTTCTTGACAGGGCATTTAAACCACACAGTAAATCAGGTTTTAACTGTTTTTTTTTATTATTTGTACAGTTGCTGACATGTATGTTAAAACCTATAACCACTTATAAGTGGTAATCATGGAGGAACTCCAAAAAAGCTAAGTAAAGTTAAACAGATTGGTAATGTGATAGTTCTTCAAAATACTCGTTTTATTTTTTTCTAATTCACATATTACACATCTGTACTAACTTGGATACAATTGTGATGATAATTTTTGTTTATTGGTTGCTTTTACTTTACTTCTTTCTTGTACGAAATTGAAAACATAGAAAAGATTTGTACTATCTTTGAATATGAACACAGTATATAACAATATAAATCTGACTTGCATATAAGTCTGAAATATGAAGGCAAAGTTTAGGCCATAAATAATATAGGCCAATGCAAATCAATATTGTTGCATGCTGCAGATACTGCAAATATGTCTTTCTGACAGACCCATAGATTTTGTATTCTAGAAATGTATTTTCTAACCTATTTAACCGGCGTGATAGCTTAAGGATAACGCTCTGGTATATCAAGTCAAAGGTTACCGGATCAAAACCAGCGGCCGGCGACTCCTGAGGTCACCTCTGACTAGCCCATTTGACTGTTACCGCTACGGTACCTCGCTTTCTTTAATTCACCGCACAAGCCCCTAGGCCTAAGGTTTAAAAAATTCTTAAACTTTCATAAAAGTATGACGAGAAATTAGTATAAAACTGGTTTAAAGTTAAATCAGTTTTAAACTCGCTTATCGAAATCTTATTTTACAAAATTGCTACCGTGATTTTTATATTATATTTATGTTATGTTAACCCTTTCAGATCAGATTTCTTTTTTATCTGACGTTTCGAGAAAACAACAGGCTCTGATAAACAACTAACGAAACCCATCTGGAAGTGACATCTATAAGAACTTCGTAAACTACATACCGTGCTGCCCCCTATGATCGAATCTTGGAAATACCCCACGGAGTTCCATATTTTGCCGCTAGAGTATGTTTTATAGCCAACTAAGTGCTCTGTTACGTTTAAATTTTATATCTGAAAGCAATTTATGATCGTTAAGGCGTATCACTGACGAGTGAAACGTCAAGGCCTTTCGGAAGTGCTAGGGTTCTAATCCCGACCATGAGCAATCCCAAATTGGCTTGCAAATGTGTGGTATAGTGGAGATGGGGCCCTAAACGTAAATAAAAGGTGACCGGCTTTGGTGGAAGTTGACGGCATTTGGAGGCTAAATGGGGACTGCAGTGGACACCTGTTTTGCTTTTATGGCTAGTATAGGGGGGTACTGTGTATTTTTAATTTTATATTTGTTTTGAATTAATCAATTAATGTTCAAAAATGGACGTGTCCGTCTTTGAACCCCAACGGGTTAACTATAATTTTTACTCGTATTATAGGTTCAATAATTTGTACGAAATGTATACCTAGAGAACTATTTTCGTTTGTTTATAAAGTAAAAGGTATCCATTATAACAATATCTCAGATTGGAATTTAGCCGACCTTACCAATCTAGATATCTATTTTGGGTTCATCAAAGCATGCTGTCACGATTGGAGACAGTTATAAAAATCTTTTAAGTGGCCATAATACACCTACAGGAAAATTACCTTCATCAAAACAAGCGCCATTATTAAAGTACAACTCATACATTATATTGGATACAAAGTTTGCATCAGATAATTTAATTGTCCCATGGAAGAGACAGGTAATAAGTAAATACCTAATGCTATTCCCAAAGATGTAGTGATGTCATATTGGTGCAATCCCTAGGGCCCATACAATAAACATGGTCACAATTTCAGCGATTTGCTAAGTAGTTTCGCAAAGCCCTACAACTGTTTTGGACTGATAAGGGGCTTGCCCAAGAGGTGAATTTCATCGATATAATCAAATTCATCAATTTAACCACTGTAAGTTTTTTTTTTTGAATTGTAACTAAAACTATTTTTACCTTATTTCGAATCTTACTACCATCGATAACAATGTAAGTACAATTTTTTATATAAATGCATTGTATATTATTTAAAATATATACAGGGTGTCTTATGCCTGTCACTAAGCTTCATGACATGGTTTATTGGTTCAAAATTATCAAAAAAGTTCATATACGGGCTGTCCTAAAATGCATACAAACAAATAACTGCAATTTCGTATTCTTCACAAAATATTTCATATCTCGTTTTCTCTAATCAATTATTTTGAAACTAAATTTAGACCAAAATATCAACGTGACTAAATGTTAAACTTCATGATGGCGGCCATTTATATGTTTTAAATTCAAATAACTTGAAAATAGTTATTTAAAAAACATTGTTGTGAATGAAAAGTTAAGTGAAATGTAATTCGCTATAGAATGAAACAAAAATTGTAAAAATCAATAAAAAAACAACTAAGGTATGATACATTTACCAGTATTATGTGTGTGCAATTACTACGTCACCTATAAGCTTCAACAATGGTCCTCGGCTGGACCAACTTAGTGGAAAGGCAATGAGAGTATTAGTCTTACACACTCTATACTGGTAAAAGTACGGAAATTCGGTTATTTATTGGTCAATTTTAAATATATTTGAATTCGTTTGATAATGAACTAAATTATACATAGCTTTTTATCGCAATAGTATTTTAAAATAATTAACCATTTTGTATTTATTTAAATTGATGAAAAATTTTAAATATCATAATCTTTTAGTTAAAATATTAATAAATGTTTGAATCTTTGCCTATATTGTTTATTTGCATGCCAAGTTTCAAAATAATCGATTGAAAAATACTGAGATATATAATATTTAAAAAAAAATGCTAAATAGGTGCTAACTAACTAAGTAGGAATTTTAAAACGTACCCCATTTAAACTCTTTTGGTTCTTTCGACCCAACAAACCATATCGTAAAGTTTAGTGAAGGACTTAAAAGACAAACCTGTATAGCAGTCAAAGCACATAAATAAATTAAGGCTTCAGTGGACTGACACACATTTTCTTTCTTAAGCAAATTCAAAAGCGACAACAACCTTCAATAAAACTATCATATTATAAAGTCAATTAAAAATATTTTTTTATATCATCAAATTTTCTAGGAACAAAAAATAAAAACTATTAATTGATTAATGGAAAACCACCGGTAATACAAGCGTTTTTTTAATGGGTTTTTTTGGTGATATCTGCATACAAATCCTAAAACGGTTAGATACTGTTTTGGGTAGTTTATTAAACATTCTTTAGAATAACATAGGTTGTTATTCAGATAACGTACTGCATACACCAAGGACATTAAATTTAATCTTTCTCTGAAACGTCATATACAAATGAATCAGAATTTGTTTTGTTTTTGGTTTAATGGTGATTTTCAAATTGTCTTATAATATTATTATTTTTGCAGACAATTTCAAAATAATGTCAACTGATAACATTGACTTCAGTTGATTTTTCCCTCAAAAAAGGGGATGGGAAAGGGTCGTTTTTTACATCAGTATGACAAAAATAGTAGTTCAACTTGAGGAGACTTTATTCGTAACCGTGGACATTACCAATATAGTATAAATACTAAATTTCCTTTAACAGTAATGTGGTCCATATTTTCACCATTGCTCAGTAATATGGATGTGGATGTGGATATGGATCTGTGGATGCTCAACCACCACCTACATCACATTAGGGGAACCCGTAAATAGAGTTATCTCCAAACACCCTGACCGCTCCTGGGATTCATATAACTTTATGTGCTTAGTTTGGTACGGCCAAAGTTCACTAAACCTTCAATAATTACAGCATAAACAAGGATCTCATCTGCATTGATGTCCTTATATAGTAGGTCTCATGAATATTCGTACAATTCGTACTAATTGCAAAAAAATGGCAAACACTTGAACAATTGTTGTGTTATTTAACATAATATATAACCTAAATATGACCATTTTTTCATATAAATGCACCAAATAAATATAAACTGTATCTGTATACTTTACTTAATTTGAAATTTACCTATTTTTGACATCGTTTAAAACGTTAGGATAACCTTTTGCCAAAACATTTATTTCTTAACCATCAAAAATAGTACTATGCTCACTGGTAGCTCATTTTAAGTACTATAAAATAGTTTTATTACATTGAAAACAATTTTTATAAGCATTATTGGGAATATTTTACCTAATTCAGTAAAGATAATGTTTATTCCTGGGTTTTATCCTCGTAAAATAGAGTAATTTTTAAGCTACACAATGAAATCGTTATCAATTTAGTGTAGAATACATTAAATTAATTATGTTCAAAAGATTGCTGTGATTAGTCCAATTTTAAAATGGTTGTATTTGATTTACCAAATTAAAAGAAAAAATATATAAATATTTAAAATAACATTGTGAAGGTTCATAGAATTGAGTTAGGAAATCAGTTAGGAGCCACAAGATTAGAAATAAACTCAAGAGAACATTGTATGAAAGAAGCAACATTGGAAAATAATACATCAAAGAAACGACCGATCAAAACATTTTATCCCCTCGACCACAAATATCCCAATCTTGAGAGGGAAGTTGTTAACAGTATTTATGATTTATATTAATTCTCTCAGGAGGAACTGGTTGATTCTGCCCACCACTACTGGTCTGAAAATCAACAAATGAATTTTAAAGAGGTTAAGATTGGGAACCATTTAAGCCATCTAAATTTGAAACAGTGACGTCTTTTGGTTATTGACGTCATAGTTTGGCTATAAGAAAAGCTCTTTAGATAAACTGAAAACATGCACTTAAGTCATATACATGATCTAACCATGACTGGGACGGTGGCGACGTCCTGTAATCCAGCTACTTGGAGGTCACGAATTATGGATAGTTGTGAGCGATGGTCGTGGGTGTAGTGTTCTCTTGTGTGGATTAACGTCCGCACTATTGAATACTACGTTAATCCGAAATGCCTATCCTCATAATTAGACCAATTCGTAATTCAGAGGCCGTGGTTCGGATTCCACATTAAACTGTAGGTCCATTAGTTGCCATCGGCTGTTGGGCTATTAATTAACAGTCCTGTCTAAGGAACATGTCA
Source organism: Nephotettix cincticeps (assembly GCA_023375725.1). Classification (NCBI taxonomy): domain Eukaryota; kingdom Metazoa; phylum Arthropoda; class Insecta; order Hemiptera; family Cicadellidae; genus Nephotettix; species Nephotettix cincticeps. Next base: position 14,079,419 of record CM041788.1, on the reverse strand, counting down.
GCCTTAGTCAGTAAAAAGGCTAAAAGATCGCGCCACAATCATCCTACACTCAATCCTCATTCGTACTTGGCTTAAAATACCTACATTGTAGTATAGTTGCCATTTCAATGATCTAATCTAATCTATTACTAAATAAATTAGATATACAGGGAAGTAAATACACACATTTTTTCAAAAGAAAACTAATTGGAGCATCGAATATATCGACCAACCAATTGGCCAATCTACAGGTGAAATCAGACAATCATGGGTGCCATTTCTTAACAAGGAACTATATTGAACTGAAATAGAGAAAACAAAGTGTATGTAAATATAAAGAATATGAATTCTAAACTGAATTTTCATGTTATTTTAGCCTTTAGTATAGCTCGTGAGAGGATTTAGCCGCGGCCATTTTGTTTTCAGTACAAGTGTCGCCGAGCTCAAGGGACACGACACGACCACTGCATTCTCTAATCCAGTTCTTCTTGAGCCTTTGTGACAAGCATTTTGTTTCTTTTATTTGTAACTAATGTTGCTCAGTATTTTTTATACGTTTTTACTGTTTTACCTTTTAGTTCTCACCTTTATACCGGCTTAGTCCGGATCATATACTAATCTTGTTATAGTTTAGGTTCTGTCTCACCTGAGGACGAGATCAGATTTCAATACCGAAACGTCGTGAACTATGTTTTTACTTATTGCTATAGAAAATGTCCACAATGGAAATTTAAAATACCCTTGATGCACCAAACAATCAAGTGAGATCAAAACCTATTGATAAATACTAGAGTTTTCCTATTGTTTTGGTAGTTAATCTGCATACTCTTTTCACATGTTAATCATGTGGAGAATAGACACACTCCTTTAGTTATGGACAGATGTTTATAACAGTTAACGATTTGTTAATAAATCGTTGGTCCAGAAACAGTTTTGTGAGTTAAAAAATAAAATGTGTGATTTCAAACTGTGACGCAACCAACATCGATCATTACTAATTTTTGTACAGCCTGAGTTTGATGATAAATCGTTGAAAAGCGTACCTTATTTAAAACTGCTATTGGGATCAAAGGTAACAAACTACACATACATAAGTTTCAAAATCAAAGATTTTACAAAACCAGAGTGTTATTTAGATGTTTAGTGCGAAAAATTTCCATAAGGATTTTATATGAAACAAAGTTTCACGACGTTTCGGGACCTGGAATCTGCTCCGTCCTCAGGTGAACTAATATCTAAAATATACCACAAATAACACATATCCGGATGTGTTAATTATGTGTTATGTGTTAAGTTTAAGATATTAGTTCACCTGAGGACGGGATCAGTTTCCAGATCCCGAAACGTCGTGAAACTTTGTTTAACATAAAATCGTGATGGAAAATGTCCGCAATAAAAATCTAAATAACATAAATACACCATCACCAACAATGAATTTCAAACAAAGAAAGTCAGAGTGCTTTTACTACACTAGACTTCACTTTTACTTTTAGTTAATCTAAACCTCATTATTCAACTAGAGACAGATAGGAGTAGATTTTACTTTAAATGAAATCCACCGGAATGCAGTCCAAGATGCGCACAATAAAACCTAGTATAACACTAAAACGATATTGGCAAACGATATTGGTGTTAAATTATATTGAATAATCAAAAGTCGACTACATGACTGATTGTTCAACTTGTGACCCAATTTTCTAAGGGAACCCTTTCTTGATGACGCTGTGAGAAATGTGTCGCTGTCAACGCGTCATGCTCTCTTGCCCCGTACTGGATCACAACAACAGGATGAATCAGCATAAAACATTAGCCTTCAGGATTTCTCTTTTGGAAGATTTAAATTATTCAAACGTTTTCCTGTATTTTGATCGTTAGGGTTGTAAACATCAGGACCAAAAGTGGATGTTTGTTTACGTTTAATGGTGTTTTCTAAATACGTTTTATCCTGATTGATAAAAACGTTTTACATTTTTTTTGCTATTGATAATAAAAACATATTAATTCAAAAAATATATTATAAATATAATTATAAATTTAAATAATATATTTCCTAACAGTTTTAATTATTGTTATTTGTTCTCCATAGTTTTTATAACAAAAAGTACGTAAAATTGTATGATTTATAAAAACTAAAAATTCATTTAAAAAATATTTTTTTCAGTTTTTCGCAAAAATGGTAAAGTATGATTTGACTACTACCAATTTTACAGACATGCGAGGTGCGTCGTATTATTTATTACTCTACGCGCTATAAACTATTTAAGTTTAATTAAAATCGTGAGAGCCAATATTTAAAAATTTGGATTTTTTACATTTTTAACGGTTGGTAAATGTTTAACGGTCGTTTTTAGGGGTGAACTAACCTAAAAAATAAACAAATTGAAGAAATGCCTGGAGATACGGTGAATGTACATACATACAAAATGTCATCTAAATCGAACCAACGGGGCATGTGGCTCTGTACACATCCAGCCACACACACATGGACACACACACGCGCACACACACACACACACACACACACACACACACTCACAAACACACACACCATCACGCACAAACACACACGCACACACGGATAGACAGACATCACGTTAAAACCCACTATTTTGGATTCAGGGGAACCCCAAAACAGATCAAACAATACTTTGTCCACATACTATCGTATAGGTGGGAGAAAGTAAAAACTAAATAGTTAAAACCTGTATTAAAATGTACAAAAGTTATTGCAATAATATAATTTAAGAAACGTAATATACATAGTTTAGAAATTTAACCTAGTTAACAAAGCTATTACGTAGAAACTTGTTGAGTACATTAAGAGGAAGCGTGATTATACTAGCGTTATCTAGAATCTCGTAGTAAAACTGTCTTCGTGCTGTGAAGGAGAATCGGTGACATTTATTGATACTGAGTCGTCTAACTATGCAGCAGTCTGAAAGGATTTTGGTAGCAATGATAAGAAATCTTTATCTAGACAAACATAAAATATAGTTTAGTGTTGAACAACAAAATAAAGTTGCAACGTAATTATGCTTAAAAACAATATTAGAGTGTGTTTTATTAAATATTCATTTATTATTTCAAATAATTGGTTTACATTTATAAAACGGCTATGTTTTTCTGCCTAAAAATTAGAGTAATTTCAGAAATGCGTGGGGCTGACACGTTCATAATCCGCACATTGTTTTGCGGAGCTACGTCTGTTATGAGGAAAATGTACTAAAAGGAAAATATTTCCTCTTAATATCTTCATTCAAGCATGAGTTGCGTCTAAACTATTTCCCGTTAACAATTCGCAAGTAGTTTTAAATTACATTTTAAATTATAATTAAAAACACGAGCAGCACAAAAAGCTTCAAAGATTTTCTTTTACGTTTTTTTCTAATTATGAATTCCTTTATGATATTCAATATACATATGCTATTTAGAAAATTTTGAGATTGGTTTTTAGTTAAACGGTTAATGTACTGGTTGATAAATAAATTGCACCAGTAAGAAAGTGTATCGAGTTTATTTATAGGAGCAAAGATGTTTGGAATTAAACCGCACTTTCGTGCAAACAGATGTTTTATAAACACGAGAGAGAAGTGTTTAGACGACATCAAAGCTTCTCAAAATAATCGACCGAATTCGATAGTACCCTAGACACGATGTAATCCGATAGTACATTAGGTATGATGTTACCGAACGGTGTTATCCGATCGGTATGATCGATGTGTATCGATGTGATCCGATAGTCCAATAGACACGATGTGATACGATTGTCCAATAGACATGACGTGATCCGATAATCCAATAGACACGATGTGATCCAATAGTCCAATAAACACGATGTGATCAATTCTATGCAAAATACACTATTTAGAGACGTGATTTGTCCAAAATTCCACTAATTACATCTCAATCAAATAAGGGACTTCTGTGTCATTGCTGAAGGAGGTAGCTATAAAATAATATTGAAAAATCACAGCTGAAATATGAAGTGGTAATGGTACCATTTGAGGGTTGAAAATGGGGGGTTATTTGTGTTTAAATTTTTCTGTTTTGACATTGATAGCTAGCTACTTATGGTGTAAAATGTGAATACTAAAGTAGTGAGTGGAGGTGTATGCTGTATCAGTATGTGTAAAAGTGTGTATAAGTTGATGCGAGTTCTGGAAAACAAATACTGTGTTTGATGTTAGCTTACGTGGATGAATATTATGGATACTTCACTATAGTTTAATTTAAGATGGTACCTAGGCCTATGATGAAAGCTAAATAGAAAGTTTTGGGAATTTTACCTAGTACCTTGATCGTAGCCACACAGCAGCAAATCAAGTCAGCTTTGATGTCGTGAAATTGGAAATATGTCTCTAGGCTAACCTATCTGGGTTAGTCTAGTAAGTCTTTCCAACATGTGGACTTGCAAGTCCATGTGTAACTTAGTGATTCGTTGCAGATTTACTTTATAAATCGGTGACATCCCTAGTTCCCTACTGCTCCCTTACATTCCCAAAATTCTTAAACTAATTCATTAGGATAATCTTAGTTAAACCGTGAACAAATCTTCGTAGTCAGATTTAGGATTTAGGAAGTTGATTCACTTGAGGTCAACATCAGAAGGGTAAAGGGCATGCTAGCCTAACGGTTAGAGTCTTGGACTTCGGTACAAGAGGTGACGGGTTCGATCCCCGGGATGGCCACAAAATTTAGATGGGAGTTCCAAATGAAAAACTGTGAACTTCGAGGCTGCATAGCTGACGCTGAGCGTGACAATGGCAAAACAGAGAAAAAAACATCAGAAGGGGCAAGAAAGCTACAGGTTGCCAAACACTACTACACGGTCGACTAGATTCCGCGTCAACCGAATTGGTTTTACACTATATGAAAGTGGCACTAGCATCTCTTAGTTTAAAAACTAAGTAGAAGTATTAACAGTTCAGATTGTTTTTATTAACTATTCAAAAGTGGATGTTTTAGCATTTATTGCAGATGCAATTAGCGTTTGAACTGCTAAATTGTTTGAGTAAAAATACACAGGAAACTAAAAAAGGAAGGACTGGATATAACACTTTGCATAAATAAAAGTAACGCGCCCTTTACACTTTCAAAGGGACGATTGAGGGAATTCCTGCCCGAGCTGGTGCAAGTACTGTTAGAGCTGCTTTAAGCTCACTTTTCCAGCCTCGTAAAAATAAATTGTAGAAACTGAAAGTGTGCCCTCATAAGATAATTGTTTGAAACGTGATGTTCATTAGATAATACTTTAATAAAGAGTACAAGTGATCATAATTTTTTTAAATATTTAATTAAAGCTAGTCTACAAAAACCCCTAATTTAGGTTAAGGGGAAATTGAAAATGTACAAAAAAAATCTAAAATAAAATAAGCAAATTAACCTCTCAAGCTCTTTTTGATGAGATTAATGGTAAAAGCCCTATTATAGATTGTGTATAATCCTTTCATAAACTTTTTTAAAGAAAAAGTTTAAAATAATTACCAAGTAGTACAAATAGCAACTATTCTAAAGTTACAAAGTAAACCTCTCTTTAAAAATGTTTTTAAGACAAATAATTTCAGCATTTTACCTGTAATTGTATTTAGACTTACACGTCTGTTTATCTTTTTTAAATGTAAATTTAATTCCTTAAACTTAAGGATGGTCATAACATTATTAGTAATGTTTTAGTATTTAACATTTTTAACATTCATTATAGTTAATTGGGATTAGTTTTTAATTATAATTTTTAATTTTGATAGGATATGTCTTAGTTATGGGGGGTATTGGCGATTTTTAAGATGGAAAATATGTAACAGGTTTGCATATAAACCACCAGAGCTATTGTATTAAATTTTTAATATAAAAGAATTAGAACAGCTGTTTATATTAATTGAAAATATTACCTTTAAACTTATCCATGATCTAACCTATTTCCCACGGCGAAGTAAATATAAACATTTTTCGGAAATATTTTGACGATTGAAACGATTCGTTGGTTGGAAAATTTCATTACATATCTATGTAAATCAATACATCAGACTCTTCGTCATCTTTTCTTTATCACTTAGAATTTTTTATGAAACAATCAACACGAAAACCCCTTTAAAATTGTGTTACACTCAAAAGGAAAACCTATCTGTGTACATTTTCTTTCAGTCTCGAACCACAAGTAGAAATTAAATTCATAGAAAGAGGGCTTAGTAAAGTATGAATCAGATTTAATTATAAAATAAATGGATGTATTATAGATCTCCTTGATAATTTGATAATAACAGTTTGGATTCATCACATATCTGTAAAATTTTTTGACAACCTGCTGTATAAGAGGTACAAGTAAAACAATTTCAATTAATTATATTTCAAACAAGATAGTAATTACTATTCAGTCTAGGAATTTAATAATAATCCATTAGCTTCCTTACGCATTCGTCTGATAAATATTTGTTCTTTCAGCTAAAACTATTCAAATCACGCTTAGAGATTTGAGCAAAACTTGAATCTAGATTGGAAGTTGGAACTTCTCGCAGTAACAGTTTTGTAATGTAAAGTTTTGATTGCGTTAAGAAACAGAAGAAACAACCTTTTTTCGCAATTTTATATCGTGTCTTGAGGAGTTCGTGTCTATATATTTATTGAACTTTACTTAACAACAAATACCTATTAATGTAATGAAAAATAGTTTTTACTTATTTAGTTTAAATTTTAAAACAATTTGACTTATTGACCTGTATTGTTTTCAATTAAAATTATAATCGCAAACTTTGTATGGGACGCCGTTATGAATTCTGAATTAATAGTTTATCCGGTCTGCTTTTTGGGACGCTCGTACAGGTTTATGGGATCGGTCTAAATAACGACGAACATTAGGCAAATGAGAGCCCTTTCACATACACGAGTCCTCATGGATAAAGGAAAATAATGTATTGCACCACGGGATTTAATAGTCGATAAACTATACACTATGGTGTACACACTACGCTATGATATTTAATGAATTTTCTTAACTTAGTTTTTCAGCTTTAATGTTGTCTAATGTTAAATTCCTTCCGAAAATTTTATCCATTTTTAACACATCACGTATTGAATATTAAAGAGAATAATAATTGTAAATTTTAGCTTTGAAATGACAAAACAATTATTGTAAAATTGTCATGGTAAGTTGAATGAATTACTAAAACCAATGTGTTGGCTTAGGTTTCAAAAAACATAATTTACATAAACAAAAAACATAGCAATTTTTAAACATTATAACCAGGATGGATTTATCACAAAACCGTGTAAAACTTACTATGTTTTGTTTCAAAATTATAAATGGCTCGATCTTAAACAATTTTTATAATTTTATAAATTTCAAAAGTATCAAATGTTCATATTACATTTGGGTAAACTGATGATTTCTGTACAATGAGGATTTGGGTAGACTGAGGATTTTGGGAAGGCTGAGAATTTGGATAGACTGAGTATTTGGGTATACTGAGGATTTAGGTAGAATGTGGATTTGGATAGACTGAGAATTTTGGATAGACTAAGAATTTGGGTAGACTGAGGATTTTTGTATACTGAGAATTTGGGTGGACTGAGGATTTGGGTTGACCAAAGATTTGGGTATAACGAGGATTTGGGTAGACTGAGGATTTTTGTAGACTGAGGATTTTGATATATTGAGGATTTTGGTAGACTAATAATTTGGGTGGACTGAGGATTTATCCCATGCTGTTCATTATGAGATTGATTAGATGCTGTGCTTGTTCTCATCTCAACTAGGATTATACAAATATTCTAGAAAATTTGGTTGAGAAGGTTCATAGATCCAAATAAGCAGGTTAATCATTTCTAACTAGTAGGTGTTCTACCCTATGGATAAAAGTCACCTTGACATTAGTAAATAATTCTGTTTAATCAGGGAACATGGGCGGTACAGAATCATACTCCAGGAATAATCCTCCTAATGGAGAAACATCTTGTTTTTTATCGCATTAAGTATGTTAACAATTCGCAGTAAACGAAATATTTATAGAGATACAATATTTTACTCGTGTTATCGTATATCATCTTCATCTCATCAACTCTCAAGAATAAATAGTAATACATTAATTAATAGCTAGTTTAGCAGACTTAGCTAACCTGTATCGTTGATGGACTTGGTGAACTTCCTGGCTGTAGGCTCTAGGGCTACGCCCCAGGACAGCTGGAGTCCGTGGTTCAGCAGGTGTACCAACACCGAGGCCGCGACCACCACCCACCCCCAATCACCCTCCAGGTAGTAGTGTCTGTTGAGCGTGGCCGCCTTCTTGGGGTCCAGCCCCGGTACACTGAGGCCGCTGTCATGCTGGGTGCTGTCCCCGGGCTTCGCCCCAGGCTTCTCGGGCTTCTCGTTGAAGTTAGCGTCCAGCTTGGTGGTTGTGCGGCCGTTATTCTCTATCTGGACTACGACCAGGGGCCAAGTGTTGCTGCGGTTTAGCATTTTGTAGGGAATACTAACCGAAACTGTGGTTCAGATCACACCATATGAAAAAACTGTTTCCACTTCACTAAACCTGACGAAAATTAGAATTATTTAATTGTACACTATATTTAACACACATTGGTACAGTAAAACCATTAAGTCATTATTGAAACTTTTTCTCTATTTAGGGTAGGTCTAAGCTCCTGGGGTTGTTAGGAATTCATAAGCCATAAAAATTTAAGGGAAATGACGTCATATGGTTATGATAACAGCTGTTTTGACGAACTGAACATATTTACTTTACAGATTCATGATCTAACCTATTTCTGAAAGAGTCTATAATAATATACATTTTTTAGATAGTCAAATATTTAATTGCTTTAAGTTATTGTTTTAACACTAAGCTTGTGCTTACAAATTTTTAACACACAATTTGTATCTTCACAATCATTGTAATAATTTGACTTTTATTAAAAGTTTTTATACTGATATTGGCCTTAGGAAATAAGTATTTATTCGTCAATTTAAAAGCATTCAATCAGATACTAAAACTTTAAATAGTTTTATAAATGAACTTAATTTCTTGGACTTCTGTAATGTGGTGCAAATTTTCCAACTATAGAGAGTGTCATTAAAGAGTGAAAATTAGTAAGAAAATATTTTGTGAAATAAATTGCAAAGCAATTCAAGCTCGATTACAGACTTAAGTGGAAGACTTTTACCCAAAAATAATAAAACTTCTATTAAAAAATTATGAATTTTTAAGAAAAATGTACACGTTTTTAGTATTTTTAGGTACGATGAAAAAATCAACCAATAAAGTACACAGCTTTAAATATGATCATAATAGTATAGGGTAGCTAAAGAAGGCGTCGCACAGTGTATTGTTAATGAAAAGTAAGTTTGAAAGATCTTTACAATGTTTTGAACCTACTAACTTTCAAAACTATGTTTAGAGTTTAGAGTCGGGCAACTCCATTATCCTCCCCAAAAGGGCATTAGGCGACCTCAACTTTCATTTTAGGGCAAAAAGTATCAGAGTTCGACTCTCAAGCACAAATTAGGGCTTTGCTCGAAAACGAAGCGGGTTGCAGTTAAGCCCCCATTTAGGTAGTTTTGTGGAGCAAAAATTCAGGAAGATCCAAACAGTGGGAAGACTGACCATAACAGTTTGCATAAATAAAGCTAGCGCCCTCTTTACGCTTTCAAAGGGACGTTTGTGGAAATGTTCCGGCCTCAGATAGCCTAACTTCCTTTGGCCTCGTGTTAAAATGTCCCCTGTGGTTAAATACCACCATTCCTTGTTTTTGTTTGATGTTTTATATCTAGTAGTACTCGAACTATCAACAAAAACTACTTTAAAGGTCATTAATTTTACAACCATAACATTAGTAGACAAATTCCATAGTAATGATGTTAACTTAAAATCGTAAAAACTACTAGTTTCTAATGTTTCATTATTTCAAGTTAAAATTATTAAAAAAATAAGTCAATGAAAAAATTCATTACTAAAGTAAGTTGAGCAGTTTTAAGTAAAATAGTGTTCAAAGTTTATTATTTCGTTGAATAATAACAAAAACTTTAAATTTAGGAATATAAATTCAATTTATTATATTTATATTTTAGTAAAATTTCAAAAAAGTATTTTCTTAAATTTAACAATTACTAACAACGTGATGACGTTTAAATAGTTCAGGGAAAGAAGTTGATAGCAGTCATTGAATAAATACTTCAGGAGAACGAAAAATTAATAAATTAATTAACTCGAATGTTGTTAAATGTTTGTTGTAGTATTGTAAATAATTGTTTACCCACCCATACTCTTAATGTAAAATGTACATACCTATTTTCAACCATTCAAATGTGTACACGAAAACCTAACTATATTTTAAAACTTGTCATCTCCTGGAGTTATCAGGTTTTTCTACTGAAAACTGAGAGGTTATCAAGTAATCAAAATTTTAAATTACGCTCTTAAACAAGTTCAAACCATTTATTTATTACTAACCAACATAAATTAATGGTGTGAAATGACATGAAACAGGAGTTATAAACTTGTAAAGTTAGAATTTTTAAACACCGTTATAGTTTATTTAAAAAATTAAAATACTTTTTAAGTAGTTCCATGATAATGTGTTGTTATTACTGTTTCTGTGTGTGTGGAAATTGGGAAAAGTAAACGTCTCAGATTCTGGCTGACAAAACTCTTTCACATACTACTACTGCTGCACGAGGTGACCAACACATAAACCATAGAGTTACCAAGTTATTCCCCTACAGTTGAAGATTTTGTTCATATACATCTTAAAACTTATCAAGCTGTTCTCCACAGTATTTTTTCATCTTGTAGACCTCAATTCTACCAACCTGAACCACTTATAAAATTAAAATTTACAAAAAATGGAGATAACAAGTTCTTTTCCAAGACCCATTTCAAGTGTATTTATGCTACTATTTTTAATGTAAAACGTCTTAAAATTGGAGATTATATATTTTTTTTAATTCTATTCATTATTTAATCATATAGCTATACCAAGTCACGAACCATGTTAACAAAGCATTTCTTTAATGATAACGGAGTTCAACAGCAACTAAGGTGGCCTATTTGTATTTTATTCTCCAAACTATTAAACTCATCCTTGTAACTATCGTGGAGTTATGGTGTGGTTGCCCCAGTTCTAGATAATACGTCAACACTAATGAGATTCCGTTAAAATGTCACTAAGGAGAAAACCAGGAGAAAGTTGCTGGTTTAAGCATAATCGGTGGTATATTCTCCTAAGTCAAAAACTTTCGTCAAGTTTAGTGAAAAAGGTGATTTGTACAATTCCATTGCATATGGATGTTTAATGTAGTATAACTAAACAATTACCAGTGAAGTTAATATAAATAAATATTATTTATTGAAAATATTCCACGTATTTCAAATCATGACTCTGAATTTAACAAAAAATATGGATTTATTTTATGAGTTAAAAGTAAATAAATTTAAAACCTAATTTTATGCTTATACTGACATCATTATTATTTTTTTCAATTGAAAAATTACTCAACAGTACCTAAGAGTGACGTCATTTTTATATAAACTAAAAAGAATGACTCTGAAAAACTGTAGTTTGTAATAAGTGGAATCATTTAAATATTTAATATTAATTTTATGTTTACTAGCGTCATTGTCATTATTTTCGTAAAATTGCTCGAAAATACCTATTTATTTATTTTGATTGTAACGAAAAAGTATTTGTATTCTACTAGTTATAAAATGTGTAATAGTCATCATTAAGGTATTAATTACAATGCTGCAAAAACCTACTTTAAAACTTGTTATACTGTACCAACATACACACAAAAGTTTCTCAAGACGCTTTTAAAAAAGTTTCACAATGATTCTAAGAAAAAAACTTGACTCAAAAACACTGATATATAACAGTCACTTCACCGTCGTAACGTTACGCTCAAGGTACATGTCACGTAATGTAACGCGAATGTGTCACGTAAGGGAGCGGGTGACGCGCCGGGACGCACTGAGAGGGAACGGCCGAGCGACGCGACGCCACTGTCCCGGACCTGCCTCAACACGAGCCGCCGTGCGTGCGGGTGTGCGCGCGCACCGTGTCGCCGCTAAACGTAAACGCCGCGAGCTGCAAGCATCAGCTGATCACAAGAAACAGCTGATAGCGTCACACCAAAAACCTATCAACTCGTCTGCATGGAGCTGTTTCTGTGGTCGTCATGACTAGACCTATACTCGGGCCAGTATAAATCTTTGAAAACTATATAGAAACATCCTATGTAATTACAATTTTTCGTAAACTACTATTTCCACTGAAAGTTATTTTTTATTTCTCCGTGCACATTATTTTTTTATTAACTGAATTTAGTGGATTTTCTTCAAATGATTGGACATTCCAAGTCATCATTTGCACTGAACTGTCGTGGTAGTGAAGAATTTCTCTATTTGGATATTCACCAGTAGTGTTCTTTATTTCATCACAGCTTAATTTGAATTTGGAAAAATTGTTTTCCCAACATCCTCTCAACTTCACGTCACTGTTCTATACTTTTGGTGGGGGATTTCGCGTTCTGTATTGCACCACAACTTCTATCGTTTTTCGCTCTTGTTAAAAAATATCACCAAAAATTTAGGGTATATTCAAGGGAAGAACTAGAAAAAGGTTTAGGGGAATTTCTAAAAATCGATGATATATTAAAAGTATGATTGAAGATCACTTTTCTCCAAATAAAATTGTTTCACATAGATCTGTCTAAGCTCTAGAGGTGGGGGTGTTAGCAGATTTGTGTAACACAAAAAGTTTATAATCGGAAGAGTTTGTATCCCTTTTTCATAGAAACTACCAGAGCTATTGTATTGAATTTATGGTAATAAGAACAGCTGTTTAGATGACCTGAAAACATTCCCATTAGACGTATTCATAAAGCACTAGGACGATGGCGACGGGCCATAATTCAGCTATTTGGAGGTCACGAATTGTGGATAGTTGTGAGCGATGGTTGGTGGGTGTAGTGTTCCCTTGTGTGGATTAATGTCTGCACTATTAAATACTACGTTAATCCACCAAAACCATTTTCCATCCTCATAATTAGACCAATTCGTAATTTAGAGGGCGTTGTTCGGATTTCACGTTAAACTGTAGATCCCTTAGCTGCCATTGGCTGTTGGGCTATTAATTAACAGTCCTGTCTCAGAAACATATCAACCGTGGTCAGTAACAAGACTACAAGATCGCGCCACAATCATCTTACACTCAATCCTCATTCCTTGGCTTAAAATACCTAACTTGAGGTATGGTTGCCGTTTCAATAATCTAATCCAATCTAATCTAAGCTAGTAATTATTAACCTATTTTCCACATGGAAGTAAATACAAAAAAATCTTCATTTTGTCGGCTGCAGATGCCAAAATACCATTCATTTGTGATTGTATACATGTTTGTATATTTTGTGTGTGGGTGTGTGTGCCATTTCCACCTTAACTCTCGTAAAACGGATCCCAGATTTCAGTCAGATTTCTATGGGATTTTCTTTATTTGTGCCAATGATCATTTTTAGGTTAAATTTTTGAAAACCAGGTACATTGAAACTTAAAGTTCTTAAATGTAATTCATTGAGTGATACCGAACTTTAAAGAGAGTGAATATTAAAAACAATAGGTTTATGTTTCAACACTTCACCAAGAAGATCGTTTTTTTTAGTTCATGTAATTTTTGCACTTAAGTTAAATAGTTAAATATTATTCATTGAATGGTTTAGATACGTTATTATTGAAGATATGAAAATTCGCTGAGGTTGCAGATCCGCTGCAATGGGTGAATTTTTTTACATAGTACATTAAAATTTACATTCTTCTCACCTTCAAAACCAGTGGAAAGTAGAGAATATGTCACAGTACAAATTTTAAGATAATTGATCGTTTTAATGTCAAAACGATATTAAGTCATATAATTTTTTAAGTTAAGTTAAGATCAATGTCGTATATTTTATGAACTAAAAAAACGTAACTTATCATTAGCTAATAAACGTTATTACTAACCAAATATTAAAGCTTTAGACTGATAGAGTATTGTACTTATATGTTTGAATAATTCAAGTTGTAAACTGAAACTTGATTTGTGTTTGGGAAACTTCTCAAGCAATCAACTATAAACAAAGAAAGTCAAACATGCAAACTAAGTGAGCAGTGAGAATGTATTTCTTGGTAGAACATTTAATTTGTCTTTTAGACTGATATAACGAAACGTGAGTGCATAAACTCTATAAGCAATAAAAACAGGTCTGAAAGGATTTTTAATTTTTTTGTTTTAAGGAGTAATTAAGTATGGTATTTTTTATGTTCCGATTATTAAAACCAAGGGGATTTAATATTCTGTTGCAATGTAAAAATAATATTGTTACATGTTGTTGCATATTATATGTTGATTGAAATAAGTTATTCAATTATCACTTAACAAAAAATTAAAATTTCCAGATTTTTAAATCGGGTAAAGAAATATACCTTTCCTTCGACTAGGTTTGGACCTATTCCTGTTTCGACGCAGAGAACCATCGTATTTCTTCAACAATTATTCAACCCATAATGTAATGTCATGTTCCTAAAAATTTCCTAATACCAAACACTCACTTCCCACAAAAAATTTCCACACTCGATGTATCGATCGATATGAATTAAAGGGGACCAGATATTGTTTCCATGTTTTATATCGAATATTAAAAACGAGATCTCACGTAGCACGCTGGTGTGAGTAGAGCGAATTTCATAGAATTTATAATGGTTGTTTTACATGGTAACGTGCTTATGTTAAGGCTATATACTATGTAAAAATACATACAACATTTTATCATATTAACTGTGCGATTTATACCAATTTACCTATTTTCCGTATGAATTGTATGGACGATGAATACGTTGGTTTGCTGCCATAAGAAATATTAAATTTGGGGTTTTATGGCTTTATTGATAAAATTAAACTAGATGGACTTTCATACCTAATTTTGGAAGAATATTTAAGTAAATAAGTGAGTTATTGATTTTTAACTATTCTCCATAAAATTACCATTCGACAATGTTCTGTGTTTACCATTTTTGAACTCAGTAGCCAATTGACCAGGAATCATGATTTAAGACGGTATTTTTATGTTTTGAGCCAAATCCAATGGTAAAAAGAAAAAAAGTTGTTTATAAAAATATACCTTAAAAATTTCAAATCTCATTTTTGGGGTACAAACACATAAAGTGTAGGTAATGTTAATTAGTAGCTTATTAGTTTGCTAAAAACCTTTATCCATAACGCGTTACATGAGGATGTTTCGGTCGGCTGGTAGAACAGATGATTCTAGATCAGTGATTCCAACCCACCAAATAGAAATTTACCAAAGAAATAATTTCCAAAATTTTTTATTGCAATATTTTTTACAGCCAAGAAAAAATTCAAAAATATCTAAATGACGTTTTAATTTTTTGACGTATATGTACGTCAAACACTCGCGAGTAATTAGCGTCGTTGACGTATATATACGTCAAATGATCGGGAAGGGCTATAATACAGGGTGTAAACTAATCATACGGAAAGCATTTTCACTGCAGATCTTCAGTGACTTAAAAACGAAATGGTTAAAGTTCAAAAGTGTTTAAGCAGCCAGGACGATCTATAAAGTTACCTTTGTTCATTTTCCAGACGGTGAACATTCATGCTGCAGTCGAACTGAATACACTTTACGGTCTTATTACGAAAAACTGTTAAAGTTGAATAGAAAAAGTTTTTACGACAACGAGATAACAGTGTCGTAAAATGGAAGTGCATCACGGGTGTGATGCTGAATTACGATGACCTGTCAGCTAACCAACGCGCGTCGTGATAAGTTGACAACACGTTAACGTTACTATTGTGGTTCATGGTTGAAGAACAATGGGTTGATGATAAGCTATAAAGGGTACAATAGTTTCTATATTATTTATTGAAGTATAAACATGTTTTAGTATACATATTTTGTTGGTGGTGTCAACAATTATTATGTTTTAATATTTGTTCAAATCCAATAAAAATTAAATAACAATTATACTGTATTGGTAGAGTGAAAAATTGTTACTCTGACCCATTACGAAGTTGTGATAGTCCAAATAATATTAGCATTCCTCTTAAAGTTTCCTCAAGTCTCAGAAACACCCCATAAAATCAAATATTAGTTAGTTACTGAAATGGCCAACTGTCCAGGTATTTTAAGGCAAATTTGAATGAGATATTTTAATTCAAGTCTGAATGAGAAATGAGTGTAAGGTGATTATGGTGCGATCTCGTAGCAGTCAATGACATATCTAATGGACCTACAATTTAATGTGGAGTCCTGAGGAAAATTAGGATGATCTTTGTGGATTAATATCCACACCAGAGCATATCAAATCCACCAACTATCGTTTATAACTCTCCACAATTCGTGACTTACAAAGTAGCTGGATTACAGGACACGCCACCATCCCAATCATATACAGATAATCTTCAATGATTTACACAATAAAAATAAAATAAGTGTTTATCAAAACCAGTATCATTTTTACGTTTTATAGAGAACGCGCCTAAAATAACCAAGTATTGTTACTACAATGTTGACCTTTTCCTGAGTAATAGATTAATACCTCGATTACAAACTTTAGTACTATGTGTAATAATCTGGTGATCTGAAATCAAAACGGTGACATTTTTTGACATGGATATGTCATCTCTGGGGAGTAATGGTGATTTTTAAGATGGAAAATAAGAAACAGGTTTCCATAGACTACCAGAGCTGTTGTACTAAATTAGTAATATAAAAGAATAAGAACAGCTGTTTCAATGAACTAAAACCATTCCCTTTAGACATATCCATAATCTAACTTATTTCCCACAGGGAAGTAAATACAAACATTTTTAGTTACAATTATTAAATGAAAACATAGTTACACTTATAAAGTTACTATAACCGATAAAGATAATTTTGAAAAAGTATTTAAATAATATTTGTTCTCTGTTGTGTTTGGTTTCTGTAGACAATATGTTTTCAAACGAGTATGGTTACAACAACAAACTTCGAACACTGACCAAACTACGAAATGCGGCTTACCTTTGCAGACTTTTCGAAATACGAAAAGTCTGGAGTGAATTCAATTAATTTAAAATTGTATGGTCAAATCGTAGTTAAATCGATACTATCACATCATAAAAAATATTATTAACTAAAAAATAGTTTTATACAGGACAAAAAATAAAAAATTCATAAAAGAAATAAAGTGATATGGTAATCTTTTACAAAGTAGAAACGGTAATCATTTTACATGATGATCCACGTAACTTATAACGAGTAGCATCATGTAAAATGGTGGCCACACGGTAACATCGCTGTATGGAAGAGCACGGGCCCATGCATCGTCCTGATAGTCGTTTTATCACCCGACAAACCTCACCCGTCGACATTAATTATCGCCTGTTTCACGCTGGTGAGGTTGAATAAATCAAAACTATATGTTCCCACACCGTCATTCCTCCCTTTCCATTATCCTTGACTTGTCCATGATTATTCAGAGTCAAAATATTAAAACGTCAATGTATTTTATGTTGAAACCAATAACCATTCGGTTGCGAAGGAAAATCGGCTTCAATTTATGTTTGGATTTAAGTAATTTTATTTTAATCAAGAACATTTACTACCCACTATTAAAAGTGTATTAGGTATTGCCACCACAAGACAATTGCAATGATGAAATCAACAATTGTTGTCATAATAATTGTGTGTATTAATGAGTAATTAGAGAAAATCCCTACAAATAGAAAAAAATAAATACGTAGACAATTCTTTGTTTGAAATTCATTGTTGGTAAAGGTGGATTTACATTATTTAAATTTTATCACGGACATTTTCCATCAAGATTTTAAGTAAAACAAAGTTTCACTATATTTTGGGATCTGGAATCTGATCCCTACCTTTGGGCAGGAAGTACCTGAAACATTACACGATTAGTACATCGACACTCGTCACAAAGACAACTAACTGATCGTCTCCCTTAATTTTTTTTTATTTTAGCTTTTTCCCGTGTTACGTACTAATTGTGCTATGTTTTCTCGCCTGAGGACGAGATCATAATTCCAGATCCTGAAACGTCGTAAAACTTTGTTTTACTTAAAATTACCCTTGAAAATGCCTATAGTGAAAACTAAATAGCTTATACAATAATCAACAAGTGGTAGCAAGAACTATAAATTAAAATACATATTAAAACATGACTTGAAAGATTTTGGAATTTCTCCACATTCAAAAAAGGTTGAGGATCATGTACTGATATATTTTGTTTTTAAAAGCTATCTTATCATGTAAAAGCTCTTTGGGTAGTTTATTTATACATTTTATGCCTAGTATTTTATAACTAAGGTAGTTATAAAATTTTTGGTATATGCTCCTAGTGACTTGGGCTTAACACAACTAACTGGGTACTTGAAAGCCACCATATTGGATTTTGGTCCAGATAGAAAACTTTTACATTGTGCTCTCCGTTACTACACACTGGACAGTCACAATATTAAATCCAGTTGTTTTCAAATTTGAACAGCTTAACAAGATTATAGATCATACATCATACATAGATAGGCCAAAGAACTTGTGCATTTAGTGATGGCGACGAACCGTATCACTAAAATGGATGTATAAAAAAAATCTAATTCGAAAATTCTAACGAAAGCAATACTTTCTGCTTATACTAACTATCATATAGGGGGGAACGTAATATATGAATATTTAAAACACTTTTTTTACTATGAAAAGAGAACTCAACGAGATACATTTTAAACATTCCACTTATGCAACGAACCAGATTTTGAAAAAAAGGAACATGCATTAACATGAAGAGGGCCAGTGCGCACATAGGTGGAACGTAATTCCAAGCAGTGTTTGCAAGAGGGATGTGTTCTCGTGAAGGTAATGTTGCAGGTATTATCACGGAAGATCGGCGTCATGTAAGTAACTAAAAGCCAATTTGACTCGTCTGACAAGCATAAACCGTCTAGACAACTAATTATCGTGGTTTGGCTAAGTTGGCAGCTCGCAACTTTCCACGCGAGAGAGTTACTGACTGTCGTCTCTGGTGTCACGTGATCATATTTGTAACCAGTCTTACCTCGCTAACAACGCAATATTGTACGAACTATCAACACAGGTGAGGTGCAGTTTTATATAGTGTATTGTGTCGTAATTACTTCCCTGTAGGAAATACGTTGAATCATGTAAATGTCTAACGTGTGAAATTAAATTAGATCATGGTTATGAAGGGGGTAAACTTCTTAATTTTACATAAGACTGTTTTTGTTGTAGTTTCTGTATTAACTTAAATACTCATTGAGTATAACGAATCATTTTAGTATTTCAGGGATTTGCTTCCAAAATATCAAACATATGACTATCATAAAAAGGTCAGGACATAAGATCAATGACGTCTTTTTCCTTCAAAATTGCAAATTAGTATCTCCCCCCCTCCCTCAAAGCTCAACCCCATCTATGTCAAAAATATGTCATTTTAAAACTTGAGTAATACTTATACAACATTTTTAAACAAAAATTACTCATTCTTATTTACTATAGATGAATAAAATAACTGATTTTAAAAATTCGAATTTCTCGATTAAATCAATTATCGCTTTAAGCTTTTTGAAGGTCACGAATTGTAAATGGTTGTGAGCGATGGTCGGTGGATTGAATACTACGTTAATCCGCAAAGACCATCCTTATAATTAGACCAATTCATAATTCAGAGGCCATGGCTCTGATTTCACGTTAAACTGTAGGTCCATTAGTTGCCATTAAGACTACTCCATCAACCATCTATAACAACCAAGCTATACTAAGTTACTATTGAGTTTTAAGACGCAATGCTTATTGCAGGTATGCAACGTCAAAGAGATACGGAAACACGATCTGAGGGGCTACTTTGACAAACTACAGAACAAAGTCCTGGAACTCCACTGCTGAACAGTTGGAGTTCTATTAAGTCCTGGTGAGAGTCCCATTATAGTAGGACTCTTTGTAGTGGGAACAGGTCATGGCAATGAGTTTACTCAGAGATACAACATATTACTGAAAGATTAAAATAGAGATTGTGATTTTAATTTTTAAGTATTATTCTGACTAAATATTAAAATATTTTAAAGCCATTCTAATCGTATTTACCACATCAATACATGAAAATCATGCTTTTGTGATCTTTGACTGAAGGTTTAGGTTCTACTACACTACTACATTCGCAGGATAAGGAATTTCAAAATATTTTACTGTATTCGTTAACTAAACTCCTGTCGTTTTGAATTACCAGTTTCAACAATTTTAATGTGAAATAAGTTATTTTTAAGTTACTATTTGTTTGTTTTACATTATTTATTTTATATTGCATAATGAATAATTATGCTGTGCAGTGCAATAAAAACTTTCGTTTGTAACTCGGCCGAAAACATTTTGCCTACTTGATATTTTTGAATTCTCTTCTCTATTACGAACTTTGAAAACGAACTCTTTCCAAGTATAGTAGAAATTTCTGCATTTGCTATGAAATACAAAGTTCACTGTTCTACTATTTTCGTCTAAATTGATTAAACAATAATAACTGCAGTATTTACGATTCTAGTTTCAAGTACTAAATGCATAAGTACTCCTCTACGAAAATAAATTAAAACCAATTCCATTCTTGGAACATGTTTTAAATTAGACATTTTAATTAAAACACAGCGATTGTGTTTATATAAACTAAACAGCTGCCAACTGAGAGATGAGGTACGAGTGTTTGCAAGGTGTAGAGAAAATAGAATGCAAATGGTTGTGACGTAAATTGCATTAATTAAACTAGCAGGGAATGAAGTGTAAGGGTCAAAAACCGGAGCTAAAACGTATGCTATGGGTTAACCTGGCATGGGTGTATTGACATTTAAAGTAATAAATTTTGATGCGGACCTTACAATTTTTAACTTCCGATGTTAAATAGATCCGTTTTTAAAATTTAATATCTTTTTATTTTTCAGCACTTCATATAAAAACTACTACATTCAAATATTACTTGAAAATTCCAAAATACTCTTAAATTGTGTATATTTATAAATTTGAATATTTTAATTAAAATATACTTTTAAGGCGATAATGATTCAAAAATTTTTCATCTACTGATCTAAAATATTTCGTTTAAGGTAATTAGATATTTTTCTGCGTAAATTCAACAAATGTTATGTTTTTTATGAATCAACTATGTCTTATTTATAAATTATACAACAAATAAAAGACCGTGGCTTTAAATCATATTTTAAGGCTTTATTTTTGTCAACTTTTTTAAGTAGAAATTATAATTTCTTAAAAAATCTTTGTTTTAGTTTTAATTTGGCTTTAGGAATAAATAAGTTTGAGATTGAATATATATTATTTTATGAATGATGAATATTTTTTTAACTAAATAAAGACCAACATTAGTTAATATTTATATATTAAATAGTGTTTATACCTAAGTATTTAAAACAGAAAACTAGAATAATTTTTTCTATATAATGCAAGGAAAAGTTTTAAAAGAAAAAAGAAGACGATGAAAGAAAAAGCTAATAAAAGTTAAAACGTTATGTTAAATGTTGCGTTAATCTGGATTTCCAAAATTTTAACTGACATACCACCCACTTTAATTTAGTTTCTAACTTATTTAAGTTGATAGACAACAATCTAAGTTTACTGAAAAGAAATATACCATCACAAATATCAGACTTGATTTTTGTAATGCGTCAATATTTATTTTAATTAAAGAATGAGGACATACAACTAATATGAAGCTGTTTCTAGAGACAGAATAAACCAAGGTTTTATTTAGGAATAGTCTGAGAAGAAAGAATTAACAGGAATGTTAAATCCTGTTAATTCCGCATGCAACCTAGTCTTGTATCTCATGTTTGCAAGATATAACAGTTTTACTGCCAAAGCGCCAACTAGAAGAAATTCTGATGTTTATTGTTAATAATACGTTGTACCATTCATTTGAAATTTCAAATTAAAATAATATACAATTTTTAAATATTTACAAATGAATAAAAAATATTGTTTCGTCAAAATTTCAAATTTGAGTCAATTGGATCTGTTTTTTGGCTTTGAATAAAAAATGGTTTTACTGATTTTTTATTTCACAAATAAAAACTTCTGTTTTTTAAATTTTTTATTTTTATTATACAAATTTTTTTATTTAATTTTCACTTTTAACTAAAAAAATGTGAAATACATAGTTAATATTCATTTTAATATTATTCAATTATACTGGTGACCATTTGTAATAAGAATGTATTTTAAAGTTTTTAGCAAAAGTAAAACAAATTTAGTAATGAAAACATTTATTTTTAAATAAAAGTTTTTAATACTTATTTAATATTTAAAATTATAAACAATATAACTTACATCACATTGCATAGTGAGATCTAAGCTTAATGGCGTCAGCCGATATTTCTTTAAGAGTTTTTCACATATAATTAATTGTTTTAGCTATTATACTAATAAATCCATACTGTTTGTATTTATCCTGGAATATTGTTAGAAACGGATAATTAAAAAGAAAAGATTAAATTTAATTACACAAATTTTGTTTGTTCATAGCTCAGAATAAACAGTTTTTATCAAAACGGAAGATTTTGGAAATATCTTTTGTTTATTTACAGTTATGTTACAATTTTTTAAATTGTTTATAATGATAATTTAATATTACATACATAAAATAATATTTATGAAAAGTATTACATATTGTTTTTGCGTCTTCAAAAAAATTCAATTTATAAACAGTGTTTTGGTTTGCATTGTTTTACATTTGATACTCCAATGTTTTTTTTTTTTTTTTACAGTAAAACACGAAGCATGGTATCTAAAATATTTTTATGTAGTTATTTAAATTTAAAGAAATTTGTGTTTTAGATGTGAAAATATATATTTTTTAATATAATATAAATACAAATTGCATGTATTATAGTTATTAAGTACCCAAATAATATTATTCCACCCGCACATCTGTAAAACTAATTTTTGGTGGGATTTTACCCCACAAAAATTCGAACAATAAATTTAACTTGTTTTCCCTCGTTGTTAGTTTTAGAAATTATATGATTACTTTTTAAACAATAAATAAAATATGATACTTAGGTTGACTTCATAGAATATCATAATGCTATTAAGGGTTTACGAAGTGACTGGTTTATGACCTTTCTTACATTCCCTACTTCAGTTAGTGGAATAAACTCAAAAATCATTGATAAAAGTTTATTTATGGTCGTGGGCTGAAATTCTTATGAAATTGATATATTTTTCGATAATATATTTTGCTATTATATGGTTTTAATTTATGTGTTTGATGTGGCAAATTTACCTTTAATGATAATCGAAGAGGCAAAATCAAAACACAATATACTTTGATACTTTTCAAAGAAAACTAATCAATCTACAGTTCAAGGTGGGATCTGAACCACAACTATGTCTCTAAACTATGAACTGGTGAACTATATGAATATTATTTGTGGATGTGCTTAGTACTCAATGGTACGATCAATAATGTATTAAAAATAAAGTTATTATTTATTATAAATAGTGTTACACGTACTTAGAAATCTATCTCTTTATATAATTAGAGTTTTATACCATAACAAACGATCTGGTATTCATGTAAGAAATACAATATACTTGTGCCAAAACAATGGACACAATATGAAGATTTGAATTCCTGTCAGACAATGAAACGAAGTTAAAGGTTTAACTTTGATCACGGCTATCCCTTTGTCCTTCTGCAAAGTTCCGCCAACAATTCAATCTCGAGTAAGATATTGTTTCAAGAAACTTTATTTTCACAAAACTCAATTCTGTATATTATTTATCTATTTGATATATAGGATTTCTATTATACTCTGAATTTACTTAATAATGGGTTTAAAATCAAATTTAGGTAATTTTTGCTTTTTTGTATCAATATTCTCCTTATATAAATTTTTAATAAAGCAGATTTGGGAGCGCCGAATATGGTTAATATCTTAATACTCTCACTGGAATCTAAATCTTCGTTCGCCTTTATGTACTACTTTGGTAAAAGGTCTGGATTATATTATCTAAATTTAGTATCTAAATAAGTATCTTAACTAAATAATCTATTAAAAGTATAAAGAAGGATAAATACCCTTCTTACTATCAATTATTCTTATTTATTTTTGTGAATAATATAGTTACATAAAATATAGTTTCACATCAAAACCAGAAATACGCCAGACTCAGACGTGTACTGACCTATTTTAGTGAAAATTTGTCATTAGGTTAAAACAAAATAGATTTTATTTAGCATTCCCACTACAAATAATTACCAGACGGCCATGCGATGCTATTTTGTGTTTCAAAACCATCTTAAACCATTGGGTTTAAGATGAGTTTTTTTAAAATACCGTAACAAATATAATATGCAAAAAATATATTGAATAACCCATATTAAAAGTATTAATTTATTAATATCTTGAATTTTTAAAATTATTTATTAAATTTATTATGCTCGAACGAATGAATTTAGTTCATTATGACCTAAATGACCTAAATTCATTCATTCGAGCATTTAAACAGACAAAAGTATAAACAAATATTAAATATATAATGGGAATGGAAAAGAAAGTCTAACGTTTCTTTGCTTAAAATAATCAATTATTATGAAAAGCACAACTAATTTTCATCAATTTTAAAATGGATAAGTCTTAACTCTGGGGTGTGTGGGTTTTGGAAATTTGCAAAACCAAAATTTAAAACAGTGACGTCATTTGGTTAGTGATGTCATATGGCTAGTGACGTCATATAACTTAGTGACGTCACATTTTGTTTATAAGAACAGCTAAGCAGTTTGGATGGACTGAAAACCAACTCTTTAGTCATATCCATTAGCCACTGATGGCTGTTTCACTTCCTTCCTGAACAATATAAGTTAATATACAAAATAATGTATTTCTTAAAAATACAATCATGGCCTAGGTTTTGTTAAATTATCTGTCAAGAATTAAAATAGAAAATGTATGAAAAAATACAAAAATATATTTTGAAATGGAATATAAATGTAATTTTTTCTAACCGATCAAGCTTGTATTCCCTTTACAGCAAGAAACTGTTAACCCACCGCTTCATAACGCCGTATTCTGAACAAGTTGGTAATTGCCGCGATATTTCACCGGCAAAGATATAAAGGCGCCACCTCATTCATCGTGCGGTTTTCTTACAGCTGAAAACCAATTTAAGTTGGAACGTCACATTCGAAGACGGATTCCAACTGAAACTGTCACTGGAACGTATTAATATCATTTGCTTCACCTCTATCTCCTAAATCTATTTGTACTCATTTCTTTAAATATTTTGATGATATTGTTATTCCATTAATGGGTATGATGATCTCATTAACTTTTTTTATTAGACGTAGTTCTAAAATATTTAATGATACTACAATTTAAATAACTACAATTAAAAGATGATAAAATACAGAGACTTAAATTTAACAAGATCATAATTAGATTTGAAATTGGAAGAATAAAATATATCAAAGTTAAGTGACAAAAATTATACAAGATGATAATTAGTTTTTTAGTAAAATACAATTTCCTGAAATAAAGATGTGCAAGTTATTATTTAAAACTCAATTCAACACGAATACCCAATTTTTAATCATTAAATAATTAGGAGTGATCAAACAATCACGTATTCAAAAAATAGTTTATCGCAGAGTAAATTAAAACTGAAATTAAAGACTTAATGAAATGAGAGAATATAAGACAGTTCGCCTTAGCATGAAACTCGGTGGATGAGATGTGCCCCCATGAAATGTCTGGGGTCCTGTGGACACTTCCTGATCTAACTAGGCATCAGTTCTCATCCAGTTCAAATCGCTGAAGCCACCCAAATTTAATGGTCCTCAGGAGTAAGTAGATAACGTGTCACAATAACTCCGTGCCAATTTCCCAACACTGGTATACGGATTGTGAAATCCAAGTACCAGTTTTTATGTTTAGGTGGAACCCAAAATTTAGAAAATAATTTGAAAAAGGTGACTATTGTCACACTATAGTATAGTCCCCATGAACTATTACACAAGGAGTTTCTATTTTGTTAGTGGAGATGGTTGTGGACGTGCATTGTCACGAAGCAAATACACACCTGCAGTCAAGAGACTAAGGTGATACGTTTAAACGGCATAAATTATGTTGTATTCTATCAGATTCCAACACTTGTAACACCCCACCAATCAGTTCAACATTGCTACGCCAACTGTCCAGAAATAACGCATTAATCTGAGATTCAAGACAGGAAATACCAACTTTGATCAGTCATCAACTTCGGAAACTTTTGTACAGCAGCTTTGAGACTGTTCTACCCAACTGTAAACCTACAAACGAGTTAAGCAACTGTTGGCATACGCTTTAAATATTCTCTCGTGGATTTTACTATCTTCCGCACGCTCCGTGACTAAAATTCTGATTACGCAACACTTATCTTCCACGGTGCAATCCCCAAAGTGGACTTGCCACCGTTAACTGAGTACATTTGATGTTATTATATTAATAGTACATAAATGTGCTATATCAACTTTGTATGCTAAAAGTTTCATATGAATTTGTTCAACCATTTTCCTGCAATAATAATTTGTCTCGTTACTTATTTAACCTCACTCGTATGTGACTTTTATTTTGTTCAAATAAATTGAACCTTGTCTTCTAACTCTTTCATGCTATACTACAAAAAACTAATTTATTTATACGGTAATGGTTTGTACTAGTGCCTTTAACATTATCCATCGACTAATTTTGTAGCAGGGCGGCGAAGCGTGCCTTATTTGTGTCATAACTGGGAATCGAACCCGGTAGAAATTGATAATACCATTGTTTAATAGGCTCAGTAAGTACACCACTATTTATACTTAATAATAATTATCATTTAATTAAGATGTTTTATATGTTTTTCTTAAACATAGTTGATAAATTTTGGAAGTTGCTTATATGTTCAATTTTAAAAAAATATTTCAAAAAACCTAGTTCATTTTATGGTTTTAAATTAATGTTAATTATGAATAATTTGTTTACTTGTCTACAATAAAAAATTCGACAGTATATTGGTTTACTTTTTATTAGATCTATGCTTAAAAAATATTGAATATTATTTGTTGAAATATATAAATTTTTAAAAAAGCATAATTTTTGTGTTATTATTTGTAAATGAATTAATACAAATAAGTTTTAGGATGATATTAATTTAAATGCATATTTTTATTACTATGACGATAGTATAAACTTCAATATTGCTATATACTTCTGGAATTTTGTAATACAAATTTGTACTAGCCTTGACAATTTTATATACTTAATAATAAGATCATCATCAATTTAATTATCTGTTTCAATCCAAATGTCAAAATTTTCTAGCTTAAAGACAGTTGTTATAAATTATATGTTCATCTCCCATTCTGCTCGATGAAGTTGCGACATCTTCAGCACTGGTTGTTCCAAAATCAAGATATTTCTTAAACCTAGGTATCTAGTCTAGTTCTAGTCCATTAAACCTAGGTAGGTTTAATGGACATGTGTCTATGATGTCAGTGATTAATGATTAGATACATTTATCAGGTAACCTTTGAAGGTTCATCGACGATAGACGAAATCTATGGCGACAGGGACAAATGATGTTGGGTCTGGTAGTCTGATTGGATCAGAATTACTTTCTGGAGGTATACAGCGGAAGATAATAGAGATATATTTGTTGAAATATATATTAAATTTTTGTTTTCATTAAAAAGCATAATTTACATATGTGACTATTAAGTGTTAGAATAAATGTTTAAATACAAAAATAAGTTTTTAGGATGGATTTAATTTAAATGCATATTTTTTATTAAACTCTGAACGAGTAGTTTAAACCTCAATATTTCAGTTGAAATTACTATTTTTCACTTCTGGAATCACTTTGTAATTATAAAAACAAAATAGCTTGTACTAGCCTTGACAAAAGTATTAACATGTATTTAACTTACAGAATGTACGTCCTTACTGACACATTTTCAAGGAAAATTTTATAAATAATAAACTTATTATAAATGGTTATACTGTACTGCATATCAGTTTGTTCTACACTTTTAAAGATTCAACCAACGAACAATTTTGCATGTATCTCTTAAACAGCTGGTGTATCTAAAAATTCTAGCATGTATCACAGCTCCAAATAATCCTGTTTAAAACATATGAAATTGATTAGAAATTCTCAGTTAAGAACATTTGATAGAATTTAAAAATGTTATTCATGCTGGTACTTTATGTTTCGATTTTATAGAAGAATCATTGTCTACTTCGGATATGTGATAAAAATATGAATATGATGAATATGTGAATATGAAATATGAATATGTGATGAAAACGGAGATAATTAAAGATGGTAATTGAAATTTTTAAACAAAACTTTTTTATTATCATCCATAAATGAAAAAATAACTTGCAGGCATCTGCCGGAATCTGACCGGTTATAACACTGCCTTAAATTTCATACAAAATTCAACCTCAGTATTGCAATACACTATTCAGCTTCTGTTCTCTAACACAAATTACCATTTACCTCTTAGAGTGTTTATCTCACTAATGGAACATTTGGGAGCGAGAGTGTGACGTCATCAACTGAGAGTGTTTCCGCACAGATGACGTATCTCTCATGAAGCCCGGCCAACGAGGCCGCTAATCAGGATGTAGGAGGCTTCCTTTGATTAGTTGGCGGTTACCCAGTCGGAACTTTGAAGTAACACTAACGACAGACATATATTCTAGCCTACGGGCCTAAAATATATTGCTGTGCTGCTTGAACTCAACCGACTTAAAATAATTTCACAAGTTATTCTATTATCAAGTTTTTGTACTCTAGTCTTGTACGTACGTAAAACGTATACTGGCAAGGCACATTTTCACTCAATGTAAACTAAAACATTTTTAGTGAATTTTCTAAAGGTAAGTAGCTATCACCATTTTGTAGGACTCATGGTAAAATCTAAACCTAGGACCATTTTACCCGTGAACACAATAACTCATAAAATGGTATGTCCGATCAAGACAACATTTGGTAGAAACGTGCATTCCTACATTTCATACTTGGACGAGTTCGTAACCCAGAAATATCGGTCGAACAGAACGAGTAGTTTGGAGAAGGGGTTGTACCCAAAAACAGATTTTTTGCGTTATTTGAGTAGTTTTAAAAAAGTTTATATTTTCTACTTATACTATTAGAATCAGCTACTAAAATTAAACAATTTTCTATTTTAAAGTTTTGCTCTATCTCCATCACATACAGATATGTTAAAAAAATGAACAGCACAAACAAGCAAAAACTACGCATAACGTTGTATTTTGGGGCTACAATGATAATCTTATGGAGGAAGAGAATTACTTATTAAAAAAGGACATTATAAAATTTAAAAATGAAAATACATATAAAATCAATTTCAAATCATAATATTCTACTCCTAGCAAAGACCTTCTTCATCTTCTAAACGTCATTGGCCAAATAAACCAAAGCTAACCTAAATGGCTCTGTTTGAGATATAAAACCTCCCTTGCCCATTAGGTAGGCAGTAACTGTGATTCCATCCTAAAGCGTCATTGGCTTTACAAAGATTGGCAGAGTCATTGTAAAAGGCAGTTTCTTGGAATAGACGGTTAGTCTTCCAGAAAGTAATGAGTAGCTAAAACGAAAGGGTTCGTGTCTGGAGGAAATGGCCTAATTGAATGCTTTTGGGTTTATTTTCCACTTGGGTTTATTTTTTAACCGTACATTATCTCTATATATGAAAATGAATGTATGTATGTATACATGTCCTTTATGCATTGCCAAACTACTCATCCGATCGCTATGAAATTTTAGGAAGTTGCTATATATGTGTCTGGTAAGGTTTTAGTAAAAAAATTTTCAAAAACTCCAAAATTTTCCATTTTAAGGTGTGTTAATTTCTAATGTTAACCCTACAGGGACTGCTATTTAAAAATGTTCTAAAATCAAAACATTTGGTTTCTCAAGCTACAGCTGTTGGTTTACTTTCCAACATATTAGCAATATAGTTAACTATCCAATCATTCATTAGTGCAAAACTATGAAGTAAATACGTGCTGTACAAAATGAACAGCTTTATTTGCCACGTTAATAGTTTATGGGTTTTGGGGATTATGTGTTTATATTTTTTTCTGCCTGATTAAACGTCACGTGTTTATATATTGGCCAAATAAAAATAATTACAATGTTTATACATATTACATTTATTTTAATAACCATCTTTTGTATATATTTCCTATAAAAGCGTATTACAGTTAGGTTTGGTTTGGGTTAAGGTTGGATTAGAAAATTGTGAATCAATCCACTCAGATTTATTTGTTTTGAGGAAATGTTATAAATATGTCTTATCGTTTCAGTATTGTTATTCATTATGCCGCGACCTATCTTATCTACACCAATCTTAAAGTTAACATGTATTTACTGTTAGGCGTTACGAAGTTCACCGGGTTAGCTAGTTGAAATCTAAATACTTGTGTTTCTATTACAACTATCACATCTTATACGTGCTGGGTTATAGATTTTATACTATCAGCTATGAGATAAATATTTTAAACAAATAGATCCATAGTTTAAATTATTTCGCATAAACCTTAATATCAGCTCAAAGCCCCTTAACGTCAAACGCTGTTCTCTTTGATCAGAATATCTCATGTGTATTTCACAATTTTCCACATAACTTCTTTTTAGAAAAACGAGTGATTTTTCCGCTTATAATCACTGAAACTAATACCCCTTCGTACTTGTAAATTTTTAATATTAAGCCATTAAACGAGTAATCATAAAAACACATCATTATGCAGCTGAACTATAATTATGGATTCATTTAATGAATCATTAAAGTTCAGCTGCATAATTATGTGTTTTTATGATTACTCATCTGATGACTTAATATTAAAAATTTACAGGTATGAAGGGATATTATTTTCAGAATTAACAACACTGAAAGGTAAGACTTAATGGTAAGTTAAGTTAGATGATTTAAGTTAGTCTAACATTTCATTGTTGTTTTTAAGTTTCTATAAAGTACTCATAAGTAATATAGATTATTTGAAATGGTGACCATACCACAAGGTAGGTATTTTAAGCCAAGTATGAATGAGGATTGAGTGTAAGATGATTGTGGCACGATCTTGTAGTCTTGTTACTGACTAAGGCTGACATGTTCCTTAGACAGGACCGTTAATTAACAGCCATACAGCCGATGGCAATTAAGGGACCTACAGTTTAACGTGGAATCCGAACAACGGCCTCTGAAATACGAATTGGTCTAATTATGAGGATGGTCTTTGCGGATTAACGTAGTATTCAATAGTGCGGACGTTAATCCACACAAAAGAACACCACACCCTCCGACCATCTCTCACAACTATCCTCAATTCGTGATCTCCAAGTAGCTGGATTACAGGATGACGCCACCATCCCAGTCTATAGCTAACCGTGTGGATTTGCGTTTATTTTCACTAGCCTCTTAAATAGTTTTATCTTAAAATTATATCAAAACTTAAAAAATATTGATATTATTTAGTTTTTAAATTTTTTATATATGTAACAAAGACATAAATTTAACCCAAAATCTTTATTGTAAAACAATTTTTCACATTTTTATCTGGGGTATATTTAATATCAGAATATGTAAAAATAATTATAAATTATTATTTAAAGTCGTTATAAATTAATATGGCAAAACAGTTATATTTTATATCTATAATTTACTACTAGTCATTAACTCGAGAATAATTTTTAACGGATACTTGATTTTATATCACTGGGAAAACCTCTTTTTGGTTCAATACCGGAGAAATTCTTGATGCAAGAACGTATTTGCATACCAGGAAAGAGGAAAAACACCCCAGGAGCTCAGTTTCCAGAGACCCCTGCTGTGGCAAAACACTAAAACCCGGCGGTAGCACCACACAGCTGCAATCGTCCCGAGCTGTAAGCTCATTAAAAAGCTCATATCAATATTGAAAAGTTATTAACAAAATATTTCACCATTAATATATTACATTAAAAGTAAACAATTTAATTACGGATGTTGTGAATTATATTATTTATTTCAGAAATATTCCCAATAATTGAATGGATAAGGAATGTAGCTCAATCAGCTCAATCTCCAAACTTTATCAAAGTATGAAGTTCAAACAAAGATAACCAATTGCATAGAAGTTTGTTTATGTTTTTCCTTTATCGAGGATTTCTTCAGCCAACGCAAATAACTACTTTCCATATTTTCTCGTATTTAATCAAAGATAAAATATTCTCTAGTTTTGAAAATGTAGACCTTTTAAAGATTAATGAACATTATGTTAAATTTATAATGTGCATATTTAATATACAGTTTTGTGATTTTGTCTGTTAACTCATTAGATACAGTTGTTAATGTTGGCAATTAATTATCAGTACTGTCTAAGGAACATGTCAGGCTTAGTCAGTAACAAGACTACAAGAATGTACCACAAACATGTAACGCTCATTTCTCATTCAAAATTGGCTTAAAATACCTACCTGGGTAGGTTTCCGTTTTAGTTAAAAGTATAAAAGTAAATTACATACTCAGTACGCAGGGAGTGGTTTCGACTGCTGCCAAACGTCACAACGAACAGATGACACTTTACAATAATTGAAATAAGAAATCAACAGGTTGGCCAACAGAACAGAACAATATATTATTCATCAGTTCAGACGTTCACGAATGGCACGGCAGCCCTATCTTTTGGCAAACTCTGGAACTACGTCAATGTTTAAGACGCAATGAAGACGTTGAACTTCCACTGATCAAATAAACCGTTTTTGGGCCATAGTAATTTGTATCAATAATTATTGATTAAGCCTCATAGTTTTAAAAAGTTTCATACCGTTGGGACTGACATCAAAATTAATAATCACTGTGAGAGTAATAACAAATATTGTCAAAACTAATTTAATATTAATATCTTTAAATATAAATCAAATTTGTTATTTAAATTAAATATATAGTATTGTCTATAGATTACCATCACAGAGCAATAAAATCAACATACACCGATACACTGCACCATTTGCATTGTGGCATGTGCATTTTATTGCTATGTTGGTCGGTGGCCTAGAATGGCTCACCTTTTGTACTATTGCTGATCTGAGACTGGTTTTATTACGCGTTCGACTATAAAATTAATATTATAAAAATAAATATTTACTGTAAGAAAGTATATAACTTTACAAACGTGAAAATAACAAAGTTAACAATTTTAACACGGCGGAGATTTCATTTCATCAAAGCTGGTACTTAACTAATAGATTATTAAACTTAGAATGAAAGCCTGGAATGTACACTGTACAGTTCATTAATAAATACCAGACGAAGTGTTTTATATATGTTTTTGGTTGTAATGCGCTTGGAAAAGCAATTGATTAAGAGATAAAAGGAGGCTTTGGTGACGGGGAGGCTTTAAGTTAATGGGTTAGCTGATAAATAATTGGAAACTATAGGTAAAGGATACTAAGATGTATAATTTAAAAATCAACACAAAGGAAAAATATTCCTCAACTTACTGTAACTAAAGCTAAAATAATTTTCCAGTGTCTACGTTCATCTATGCTTTATTTTTTTTACTTTATGGTAATTTCGTTGATCTAAATAGATAAAGTAATAGTTTTTTGTGTGTAAAAATCCAACTACCATTTACCATGGGCCAAGGGCCTGTGCAGTGAATTAAGAGTCTGCATCAGTGGTAGCCATCTTGAATTTTAGTCCCATAAGAGCAATGTTAAATTCTGGCGGAACATACCTTCACTTTGGCGTCTGTAGTGGCGTTAATTATCAAAGTATCAATGTAAAACTTTGTAAGTACATTGTTGAGATGTGGCTCAAGGGCATGACCTTTTAATATGTTCAAAAGTTTAACTTGATATAAAAACAAAAATCCAGGAATATTTTACAAAATAAATCATTATTTTTTTATTGAAAGCGTAAATAAGAAGTTCTGTAAGGTCGTGCCCTGGAGGACTGTAATACCTTTAATTTGACACTTCTTCCGTTAATTTATGACAATAGGTCAAGGAGATATAGGCGCCAAAATTTAACATTGCTCTTACGGGACTAAAATCCAAGATGGCTACCACTGATGCAGACTCTTAAAGACAGCGACAGTGGTGCGAGTCACATAGGCAAGTCAGAAGTGACCCCTCGTTATTTAATAGGAGTCGCCGGCCGCTGATTTCCAGCAACCTTTGAAATACTGGGCCATAGCGTTATTACATTAGAATGGGTTAGATTACCTTTTGAAATGACGACCTACCCAGGTAGGTATTTTAAGCCAAGTATGTATGAGAAATGAGTGTCATAATATTGTGGTGTGATCTTGGAGTCTTGTCACTGACTAAGGCTGACATGTTCCTTAGACAGAGCTGTTAATTAATAGCACAACAGTCAATGGCATATGTAAGTGACCTGCAGTTTAACATGAAATCCGAACCAATTTTGTCTCTAAATAGTTTTATTATGAGATATTGTCTCTGTAGATTAATTTAGCATTTAATTGTACGGATTTTATTCCACACCAGAGAATTTTACTTCTGAATTACCTTTCCGATAAATTCTTAAATAGATAGTTTCACTTTTTAAAGGATCAAAACTAATTATGCATTAAATATGAGATGTAACAACATTATTATCTAGATTTCATAGTGCTCTTACACACAAAACAAAACCGCTTCCCAGATTCAAAACATTCCTATCTATTTAAATTGTTTTCACAGTTTAGCAGTATTCTTATCAGTTAAGAACGTCTCACTACTTTAACGGAGTTATTAGCTCAATAAACCTGAGGGATTGAAGGATCTCGAGATTAGACTGCAGAGGAATGCACTCGTCAGATAGCGAGATGCATATTCCCAGTTCATTAAGCTGAGATCAGCTTGCAAATTTGTTCCTGAATAAATTATTCAAACACTGCTCATGATGAATATTCTTCAAGTGGCAAGGTTGGTAAACCTCGCTTATAGTGTTTGCTTCGATAATAAATTCATACTTGGCTAAGTACGTTTTAAACATGAACCTTAAATTTTTTTAACAAATATCGTATAGATTATAATAAAAACACTGATATGTTTATTGTGGAAAATTAATGTGGACGAATAAAATATGAACTCATTTATTGCTAAAAAGTTTTAATCATCCTGATATCCTATTATATTCTTTAAGAATATTTCTTACGTGGTGAAATTGTTTCCAACCACGAAAGCAGTATTCATACCTTTGCGACGATGTTTATAATTATTACCAATGGTAAGAAATTAATAATCATGGGGATAGTAAGATAAAAGGTTGCTTAGTTACCTTTACAACTGCTTCACAATAAACCCTAGATAAAAATATGTCGACATTAACGACGCAACGAAATATTTCAAGTTTCCTTGGGTTTTATACGTTGGTGGAATGCCAATGCTCGAACCCATTAGTATGGGAACAGTGTGGGATTCCCACCTACTAAACCCCATACGGGCCGCAGGAAACCAGGCCGGAACCCTTATTGGATGACTTTATGCCTGGACCGCGAGTCTTGCGTCCAACTTACTTAAAGTAAAATACGAATCAAACTTAAAATAAAACCTAGATATCACATAAGCATTTTCTCTCTCTTGGCGCGGAGAACCAGATGAACGTAGGAGACGATTGTATCAGCAGTTAGCGTGGGGGGTTTATTGACAATCAGTCAGACCAGAATTTGAAACGGAAGTAACGTCATAGGGCTATAAGGATGGAGGAACTTAAGCTATTTTCCAAAGGGGAGTAAAAATACATTTTTATCTGAATACTGTCCTGATAATCAAAACTAGTCATCACGAGAAAATTGAACAGAAATTGGCAGTAATGAGGGAAAGTAATCATAAATTTTATTTCTGTATGATTCTGGAGGTATAAAATACGACTGAGGTAAGGTGCAACAGGCCAAGTGGTCGTGTACGGCCATGATGGCCCTTCGTCGCATGTGCATTTTATTGCTTTACTGCAGCTTCTGACCTGGTAACTGTTCTTCGATTGTTTTTAACTTTATTT
Source organism: Nephotettix cincticeps (assembly GCA_023375725.1). Taxonomy (NCBI): domain Eukaryota; kingdom Metazoa; phylum Arthropoda; class Insecta; order Hemiptera; family Cicadellidae; genus Nephotettix; species Nephotettix cincticeps. The sequence continues at coordinate 14,043,354 of CM041788.1, read as the reverse complement.
CCTCACGGAAAAGTAATTTAACATAATTAAAATACTTAAATTACTAAAATATTTTTTGTTACTTGTGAGGTTAGAAATGTTATCAGCTGAGCTGGTAAAGTACAGTACTTGTTTAACCCAGAAGACCCAAGTTCGATTCTTGAATAGGATATAAATTAAATTTGTGTAAAAATGTATCATTAGTCCTGAGATTTATGAAATGCCTGAGTATTGTTATTTGAAAGCTTTCTTAGGCAATCTAGTTAATATTTAATTCGTCTTTTTATTTAGTTTTTAGAGCCCATTTTCAAATCGAATCATCAGCTACGTAATACAAGAATATTTACATTACCATCCAAGGACTTTGTCTCGACGTTTCGCTTGAATTTCAATAGTATTATTACATTGACGGCATTTCTATTGTAAAAATGTACTTACATTCCTTTGGTAAATAGCTTAATTCATGGGCATGTCTAAAATGAATGTTTTCATTACCTGTAAACAGATGTCTTTATAACCACGTGACGTCACTTCCGTCTCAAATTTTGGTCTGACGGATTGTCAATACCCCCTCCCCCGAGCTAAGACATATACATTTCAATTACTATTACTTTGACTAGCTCTTAACAATGATTGAGGAAATGACTTCCAAGTTATCTTAGTCAGCATTATAGTTTATTAAACTAAGTAATTATTTATTACTTATTGATATTTGTATTTTTAATTCAGGTGTTTGAGTTTTTGTTTGTGTTGTAAATGAGGATGAATTGAATTAATGATTTTTTTGACGAAATGGTCATGGCTTACTAATTACGTTAACGCAATACAAACCTAAGTGAGAAATAAAATTAGCTTCAATTGGTACAGCCTATTGTATTTTGTCATTCGGTTAAAGTTGTCCACGGGTTTTTTAAACATTACCAATTAAATTCATTTATTTTAAACCCTTTTTAATACCTTTGGAAAGTTATACCATCATATTTTCGATAATTTCTCTACGTTTATTAAGTGTTAGTGCAAGCACTTTGATCTGAGCGTTGTTAAATTTGTTAAAACTTGTAACTTGTAATCGTTCTTTTTGCAGGTATGTCGCTGCACAGTAAGTACTATCATAGTATTTTGAACTTCAATCAATACAAACGACCTCAATATTTATTATAATCTTAATATTTGTTATTTTCTCGATTCAAATTTATCTGTCTACAAATCTATGATGTATAAAATCAAGATCAGGGTTTAAATAGTTTACTATCAAAACGTTAATGAACACCACTTTTTATGAACACAATAGAAAAAAAAACTGTGAAATTCAAACCATTGAATGTTAATCACAACGATTGATGTGTTAGTTAAGTAAATGATAAAGGATATGTATATTAATTTGTAAATTAATAAATATGTTCAGATCTCTGACACATCAATTATTGTGCTTACAAAACCCAACAACGGGAGTGTATTCAGACCACGATACACGGTACTCATCACGTACATGTACAACCTCTTGCATCTTATATCTTGATACTATAACAAAACATTAACTAGAATTTGAGCTTTCTTTCCATTTGGAAAGTGTTGGTATAGTAAAAAACCTACACGAGTGACGATTGTAGTAGTTAGAAAGTTTAATTCATTATGTATTGTCTTGTTATTTGTACTATGATTGACAGGAGTATTTTGAAAAATGTGCGTGAAAAAAACCTAAATCGGATCCAAGGTTGTAAAACCATTTCATCTCAGAAGGGGTTTGCGTAATTAGGGTATGCTTAAATTTACTAAGACATAAGTAAAAAAGATTATAGTAAATTGGTTAAAAGATTACAACTATATTACGTCAAAACGTGTCCAAAATTAGAAGATGCGAAAGGCGATTATATATTTAAGCTAAATTTACGAAATAATTTTCTTAGCGAAAGGTAAAAGATTCATACAGGAAGTCTGAAGAACGGAGTACCATAAACCTCGTTTCTGAGTGGGAGGGAGCCTTTAATAGTGAGGAACCGAATTGTTGTATCTTGCCCATGTTAATTTCGCGATCTTTAGGTACCTTTATCTTAAGTACCATAAGTAATATCAATTTTTTTATTAACATTATTTAAATAGACAGTTTCTTGAAATGATGTAAACTTTTCTGAATATAATATTTTTTCAAAGTTTACATTTTTTAGGATTTCAGAATAATATTTTTAATACGATAACATTAAAAACTAATCAATATTTTGCAATTTCTTCTACAAAAACCTTAAATTTCGGGTACCGTCAAAATAAAACATGGCATTTTAACTGCAACGTCGCTCCAGTCTGCAGGGTTTTATACTGACGTTAATAATTAAATAACTACTCATATAAATTGAAATAGCTATATATGCCTATTAAATTAAAGGTGTTGAATTAGAGATTAAAACATATTTGAAACTAAAGATCTTTATGTTTGACCATATTAACAATCTGACTCCTCTTAAACTTTTACCTAAAATTCTGTTAATTTTATTTTTATTCTGTAATAATTTACAATATCATTATCCTTTTCTGATTACTTTTATAGTTTAAAAATTAATATATCTGAGAGTCAACAGCAAGTGTGACAGTCAACATCACTTAAGAGTTGCAAACAGGGCGAACCTCATAAAGCTTTATGTAAGTGATCCATAAAACCCCTCAATACTATGTACTCGGCCTTACTGCACCAGTTGTTTTGCTATAGTATAATAACACCTCAGTTCAGTAGATCGTTGATTCGGATAGTTTAAAAGAAAACTATTTAATTTTATGACTCATAAATGTGTGTTTATTTTTGAAACTTTAAACACATCAAAAAAATACACATTTCTTTCTCTTTGGCTGGATGATTTAAAATCATGATTGGCACATATCAAAGTACATTATTTTCAAAATTTTGATTCAGTAAAGTTATCGGTCAGTCAAAATCAAAAGATATATTTATTTTCCAATTATACTGGGATCAAGAATTTGAGGAAACATATAATTCGGTAAAATGAAATCTAACGTTAAAAAGTAGTAATCATTGATTTGAAAAAAAGTTACCGAATTTTTTGTTAGCAAAACATGTCCAATTATTAATTGACTTTCGATACCAGTTTTGAGAGTTTTATTGTTGATTCTTTTTTTCTCGCAATAACAGTTATCATTCACATAAAGTTCCATTTCACGAAATTACACATTTAAAATTAAACTTACATTTTTTATAAGTTTGTAAGTTGTTCTTATAATGTTTATTTAAACTTAAATTATTTCATGTTTTTAATGTGTATTGTGCGAAGATGACCTGACAACTAACCACTAAGGATTAACCAAGGAAACCACAAACTAATAAATAATCGGACTACTAATTTCATCAATAATTTTGGTATTTCTTTATTACATAAATTAATTAAGGAAATACCATATCGTGAATTTAAATTTTATATAAAAACAACCTAGACCTTTTTGAATTTGTTTTTAACTTAAACGGCTCTTGGAGTATAAATTATTTAGTTGAGGTGTAAAACGTAACTTTTTATTCCGTAAAAAGGTTGGAGTAACTTTAATTGTTTGACTCTGTCTTAGTAATTTAGGTTCATTTCTACGTATTGTCATCCGAAATTACACATTACCTTTTTGAAATGGCGACCTATTCAGGTAGGCGTTATAAGCCAAGTATAAAAGAGAAATGAGTGTAAGATAATAATCTTGTAGTCTTGTTATTGAATAAGGCTGACACTTTCCTTAGACAGGAATGTTAATAAACAGCACAATAACCAATGGCATGTAAGGGACCTAAAGTTTCCGAACCACTGCCTCTGAATTACGAACTGGTCTAATAATGAGGATGGACTTCTAAAAGGTATGAACGTAGTATTCAGTAGCTCGGAAGTTGTTTAACACAAGGGAATATCACATCCACCGACCAGCGCTCATACTATCCACAATTCGAGTCCTCCAAGTTTCTGGATTACAGGACACGCCACCTGTTTGCAATCGTTTGCGTGTCCTGTAAATAGTTCATATAAAATGGAAATTGCAAAGCTTCAACTCTATCCTCATATAATAAGTTAATTTTTAAGGTTAAAAAGTAATTCTGAATTGAAGTCTGTAACACTAAGAGACATCATTTGTTACTGTCAATAGAGGTTTTGTCTGACGTAGTAGCATTCTCTGATTCACCTCGTAAAAACATGTCTTCATCTTCCACGGATATTCTGATTTTATTTCGAATTTATGTTACAAATTGTACATTTAAAACACAACTAGGTGTTATAATAAATAAATAATATGTTTTTTAATTGAAAAATATTTGTTGAAGGCAATAAGTTTATAATTTAACAATTTAGTAATAAGTATTACAGTATCACTGGAATCGATGTAAAGATCACTGATTGAGTCATAAGTGTAAAGTTAAACGCAAAACTTGACTTTGAGGATTAAATTGATAAAATTTGTAATTTTATTTTCAAATCCAACGATGTTTTTTTTGAAAAAAATTCGTACACGGATAAGCGAGATAATGCACTTTTAATGTTAGCTTACAGGGTCCATGCGCCACCACCGCGCGGCGGTGCGCATAAAAGATACATAAAAAGTACATATCCTTAAGTACTTATCCGTGGATAAATTTCGTTCAACAAAATGTTGTTAGATTTTAAATTACAATGTTTTTTATAAATTGTGAAAATTGCATAAATTTAATGGATTTGTTGTTCTATAAATTAAAAGATTTTTAATCACCGCCATATTAAAAATATAAAAGCAAACTAAATGATACTTTGAGAATATTTTCTCCTCAGCCAATACATATGCGTGCAAATTTTTGTTTCTGTTGCTTAAATCGTTCTTGGGATATAACGACTTTTGTAACAAATACTAAATGGTGGCTAACGGCTAGACGAAGGACATTTCAACATGTTTATTCTTTGTTTATTACATTCTTTGTTAATCAGCTGTATTTAAAATAATAAAAGCTGTATTACAGTTAGGTTTTGTTTCGGTTTAGGTTGGATTAGAAAATTGTGAATCAATCCACTCAGATGTATTTTTTTGTGAGAATGTTATTAATATGTTATCGTTTCAGTATTGTTATTAACTAACCTGTGGCTCAGAATATCTAATCTTTCACAACGAAGCCCTAATGCTATTCGACTTTAGAACATGGCCAATCTTAAAGTTAATACGTATAAAACATTCGACAGCTAACGTTACTGTCATTTTCAACGAATTTTCGTGATTGTTTAAAACTGTTTAGTTCGTTTGTGATTATTAGTTTTTTTTGTGTGTGAGTGGAATAAAAGAATGTTAGATTATGTGATTATTATTATAAAAAATGCCGCGGTTCAGACAATTATATCTCTCCTATAAAAGCCGTACTACATTTAGGTTTGGTTTGGGTTTAGGTTGGATGAGCTAGAGTCCCCTGGCTTTAATAAGTACTGAGGTACAATTTTTTTATTATACTATACTCTTAACTAATATTTAGTATAAAAATAATAAAAACAACTTCTTAAATGGAACCGTAATTTAACATAACTGAAGTACTGAACACAAACCAATTCCAGGTTCCTTTCACGCTGTCAGCTAGTTAGTCTTCCATATCCAGTAGAGCCTCGTATAAACAAGAGTTGTAGTATAAACCTTGCTACAGTAAAGCGCAATGCTAGTCTTGCTCTATAAACCAGAGCTTAGTTGCACATAAACTGCAGATGCATTGTACTTTGTTCCAGTGCTCGATCTTTACCTATAAACACCAGTTGTTCTTAGTATACTTCTTAGGTAAGTACTATGAATCTGTACGAGTATTTTTTTTAATTTTTTAGCTATGTACGGATATCTGACAGTTTTTTCGTACAAGCAAATAATGTAACTTACCGAATATGTAAAATAAAAAAATTCAAATTCGTTTATTAACCAAAAACAGTAAAATATACAAAAACATGTACAAAAGTCTGCATAGGCGACGTCAATGTAACATTTAGTTATAAATATATATTCTAGTTAAAACTAATAAAAACCTAAGAAATACCTAAGAAACCTAAGAAAATAACCTAAGAAAACCTAAGAACCTAAGAAATACCCTAAGAAACCTAAGAAATACCTTCCACCCTGGTATGTTACCAGATTAACCAAAATCGTTTTTAGTAAGTCCAGTAACCTAACTAGACCAGATGTTAATTTTTTTATATACAGTGGGTTCTTTTACAGTCTAACGATATACTAACTACTTGGCTACGAAGTATAATTTGATTAACTGTCGGCCACAAAAAATTGTGTTTACTAACCAGTAGGAAATAGCTTATATTATATAGATGTGACGTCACTTCCCTTACAATTTTCGCGTCTCACTAATTTCCAACACCCCCACCCCCTAGAGATTAAACACATGCATGTTAAAATCTCTACATTAACGGAGTGAATCAAATCCAAATTCACCTAAAAGTCAGGACTGCACATACGCGTAACCTCACATATTTAAACGTTTTGCGTCACTGAAATTAAACGCGGTTGGCAAACCTGAGTGCTCGGCACATTGTGACAACCCTGGATCCTGTCCAAATGTTTTCCAAACTGTTGTTTTGCTCCATAACAAATGTGGAACTTCCGGAGTTTTGAGTATCAGAACAATACGTTACGGATGATAGACGTTTCTCTTTTAAAATTATCATTTTCATAGAAACATATCTGACAAAAATCAGATATCAAGGTTTAAGAAAGCTACTGTTTATTAATATCTACCTCACCCGGCGAACTTCGTAACGCCTAACAGTAAATACGTGTTAACTTTCAGATTGGCCATGTTCTGAAGTCGAATAGCATTACGACTACGTTGTGAAAAATTAGATATTCTGAGTTGCGGCATAGTTAATAACAATACTGAAACGATAAGACATATTAATAACATTACCACAAAACAAATAAATCTGAGTGGATTGATTCACAATTTTTCTAATCCAACCTAAAACCAAACAAAACCTAACTGTAATACGGCTTTTATAGGAAAGATATACAACAGCTGATTATTATAACAAACGTAATCTATATAAACACCGTAATTATTTCTTTATTTAGCCGACATAATTATAAACACATGACTTTTAATCAGACTGAAAATAAAAATTTAAATACATAATCCCCAAAAAACCGTTAACTATTAACGTGGTGAATAAATCAGTTCATTTTGTACAATGCACATTTACTTCATAGTTTTACATTAATGAATGATTCAGATGGCATTGGATAGTAAAGCATATTGCTAACCGAGAGTAAACCAACAGCTGTTTTAGAAATCAAATGTTTTGATTTTCGAAAATTTGTCAAACTTATTCCCCATAAGGTTAATATTAGAAATTTAAAACGCTAGAAAAAGGAAACTAATTGAATTTATGGAAACTGAATATGCCTAAAGCATGACCGGAGCAGAGACGAATTCAAAAAATCAAAGATCATTAAAATCGGTCGAGCCGTTCTCGAGTTATAATGCGTGTAACTAACACGACTTGTTTTATATATTTAGATAAAGATTTGATGTGATTTCCCTTACTGAACCTTTTATTGTACTTGGATGTAGGTATAAGCGTGAGCATCTGTTTGCGTTTACCATTGTTCTGAAAGTCAGTCAGTATACATATCCTTAAAATGATTCAACAAAATAACAGCTTCAATTCAACATCCTGAGCTCATTTCATTTCAAAATGTATATTAACATGTTTAACCATAACAACTGATAATGTTCTGCCAAATTACGGTGATTAGGAAACGGCCAAGCAACAGTTACCAAAAAATGGCACTGCTCAATTGTTTGTTATACTATTGTTAAAATTAAAACATTGTTCCATTAGAAACAAAATTTCCTGTCGATATTTTTTTACTCAAATATATATTACTTTAAATATTTTAATATACATAGTAACTACAACTACTAATTACAACCACTAAGCTCGTGTTGAAACGTTACATTAGATTATTGAAATGGCGACCATATTACAAGGTAGGTATTTTAGGCCAAGTATGAATGAGGATTTGTAATAGGATGATTGTGGCGCAATCTTGTAGTCTTGTTACTGACTAAGGCTGACATGTTCCTTAGACAGGACTGTTAGTTAATAGCCTAACAGCTGATGACAGTAAAGGAACATACTGTTTAACGTGGAGTCCGAACCACTGTCTCTGAACTACAAACTGATCTAATTTAAGTGGATGAATGTAGTATTCAATAGTGCGGACGTTAACCCACACCACAGAATATCACGCCTACCAAATATCCACAATTATCCTCAATTCATGACCACACCACCGCCCCAACATAGATAATATGCACGCATAATGTAATAAAGTATAATAATACACATAAAATAGCGAATATTAGAATGTCACTATTTCTCTTGTCTTGTTTGGTTGTCCCTTATTCTATTTCACCAACTACGAGTGGTCCACGTTTCCTTTTGTTGGTTTACACCATTATCTATTTATAAAATTGTACATAAATAATAATTTTAAAATATGTAAATAGTAATGTGCCATATAGTTAATTACTGTTTCTCAGATAATATTTTGATAACTTTTATTTCAATAACAAAATGCTTTTTATAGCTATATTAATTGTATTAGAAACTATCACAGAATAGTTAAAATATTTTAAACAATATATTTATAATGAGCTAAGTATGATCGTTTTTGTTTACTTAAGATTGTAAAACGTCTTTAAGATAACGTCTCAGTACAGTATTGGTCCCTCTCGTAAACGAGGAAAAGATGTTACAAGTGACTTAAGTCCTGACCGGATAAGGAATCAATCATCCGCTCAATTGTTGGAGTCAACCAGACGGGCCTAACAATCACTTTCATCATTTGAAACGACCAATCAGACCAGTGAACGGATTATAATATTTTTATATCATAAATGTAACCTGATACATATTGTTAATGTTAAAAAGAAGTTACTCTATAACATATCATTAATGTAACGTGATACATATTTTTAATTTTTATGTTAATGTTAAAAATCAAACTCCCCCCACCCCCTTCCATTATTGGAGGCTATACATTTTTGACGTCAAAATTCCGGACCATTTTTTTAGCAATCAATGCCACACACAGAATACAGTACAAATATTTATATTTATTTTGGTTAAAAACTTTAAAATGTTTTAAATTTTTTTCATTATTTAAATACAAGTTTTCTTTGATTCTTTTAACAACGTAGTTCAAGCACAGCTTGATCACAGGGTAAAGATAATTGTGAAAAAGAAACACGTAGAAAGCTTGCAGACACCAAACAAACTGTTACTTGTAACAGCTACAGCTTCCTTGTAAGTTTTTTAGGAAACCATTATTTTAGTGTTTGTAAAAGAACGTGATGTGGTAAACTTAACCGTTCTTGAGATCCCTCTCGTTTAAACTACTTTAAGTAATGCTCACTCACTTAATTTAAATATTAATTGATCACAATTAAATAATCATAACTTTGTAAGTTCACAAGGTATGCTTTTTATTTCATATTGAATGTATAAAACCTGGTAGCAGTAAGATGAATACGAAAATAGACAAAAAATGGACTTTGTGAAATTAAAACATATATGTTTAATACATACTTTGTTTGGTCTATATTGAACTACTAGTAGTAACAGATAATAATGGCATACACAATTTAATGTTTAAAAAACTTTTGTATTGACGTCCCTGTAGGAAATAGGTTAGATTAAGCATATTTCTAAAGGGAATGTTTTCAGTTCTTCTAAAAATCTGTTCACATAACCAAATTATGACGTCACTGTTCCAAATTTTGGTCGCGGAAACTGCCCCAACACCCTCCGCCCAGAGCTAAGACAAATCCATGTCAACAAGATTGTTTTATTTTATGGGTATGAATCATTGTAAAATCATCCAGCTCAGTGAGTTATGCGTGGAGGTGAGGAAAGGTCATTAAGTGATCTCAGTTACACAATCAAAGGTGAGGAAAGGTCATTAAGTGATCTAAGTTACACAATCAAAGGCGAACATGTATCGACTATCCATCAGCACACTTACCCCTCTCCTTCCCCTTCTCTAGGCTGGAGAACTTACAAGCTTTCCTTGTGCGTCTCTTTATTATCCACCATCAAAAATCGCTGCATCTTAAATGTGTAAACCCATAAATGTGTGTGTCGTTTTCCAAATGATCTAAATTGTGTGAAAAGTGATCAATAAACTTGTGTTGAGATTTTATTTGGACTAAACATATTTGACATTAACTATCCATCGAACTTGCGAATTACATCTGTGAATGATTAGACAGAAATAGTTTGGAAGTACGATTTTTTTTGTCAATGATTGGGTGGAATTTGCTTTAAATAGACGTTTACTAGCAACAAAGAAAAGTACTAACGCCCTGAAATATGAAGAAGCTATGATGGATCACTTATGATGGAACACGCACCTCAGCCGACGACTTCCTCACCGATAATGTTGAGCAGTGTTCGACTTGTTACCATAAATATAATATTTTTCAGTTTTTAGCGAATAACCAAAGGAAAAATAAGCTATTCAAATGACCTGCAAGGTGACAGTTAAACCCGGGACCATGATACACGTTCATGAAAAATCTAAATAAAAAGTCGAATTTTACTTTTTACCATTGGATTCAGTATTTTGAATCACGACACAGTACATTATGCAATGTTAATCTTCAGGAGAATTGCTAACAAATCAATAACTCTGATATTTACTTAAATATTTTCCAAAATTTAGGTATGCAAGTCTGTTAAGTTTAGTTTTATCAACACATGCATAAAACCTCAAATTTAATGTTTCTTACAGTAAACCTACGTATTTCTTGCCCATGTAATTTTTATGGAGAATAGATAAATTTGTATAACTCGCTTGATTATTGATATCATTTTATTAAATGATGTACGTTTTTTTACTTAGCGAACAGCACATCCTTTAAAAAGCACATTACCATGTAAAAAACCCCTTGTTACAGGGAAAATTGCATACTCAGTACTAGCTACTATGGTGGAAATAATTTAAGCTGGCGTGAGTAAAGAGAATTTTACAGCGTGTGATCTCGTTTAATTCAATTAAACGATTTAAATAAGATAGCTATATTTGTTTTAAGTAACTAAAAGAATTTTTCCAAACTAAACCTCGTGACATTAACATAAGCACACCTGATTTCCTGATTTAATCCATCAAGACTTTCTAGTTCCCTGCTCTAATCAAATTCCTAATCAGTTTTTCAAAGCAAATTCTATTCCCAGTTCCCCAAATACCCAATATAATTCTGACTTTCTAGTTCCCTAAATATCTAATCTTAATACGATCCTATTATCGAAACATGGGTAAATGAAACATTGGGTGAGATGTTAAGATCATATTCGATCTTCAAAATTCAAACTTTTCTTAAAAGATTGATTAAGATTGACCAATTGATTGCAATAATGGTATTCGCCATTATTATAGATCCCTACAATCCTTATTGCATTGTACTACACCTTACGATCTTATAACTTTAAAAAAATACCATAAATATACGGTATTAGAGATACTAAAACCGTTAGAACATTATACTACAATCCCATTAAAACAACGCATTGCTTATTCATAATATACTTCACTTATAATACAATACTTATACCATACTTATACATACAAAGATTTTACACATACATATATACTATACGTCAATGTTTTCTACAAGTTCACATCTAAATGTAGTTTTGAATTGCATATGAATTAATACGGAAGACTATGCAATTAGAAATTATCTCATACAGTTATTTATGTTGATGCTGTTGATGTTTACTGGAAAAGTTGAAGTTGGTTCGTACCTGGGAAAATGGTTGATATAGACACAGAACCTTTAACTGATGCAGTTAAGTCGAAACCTGAACTGTGGGATTGCAGTAAGGAAGAGTATAAAGATAGAATGAAAAAAAGAGATGCGTGGAATTTTGTTTGTTGTCTGACTGTGCCGGAATTTGAAGGAAAAAGTGATATTTAAAAAACAAAATAGGAATGTTCACTATTATTATAATCAATATCTGATCCCTAAAACATATAAACTACTAAGGGATCCATGACGGAGATCACTGTGAGTCCAACTGTGAGTGTGCGTGAGGTGGTGGACTGGTGGTTTCGTCCGGTCCCACGCTCGCGCGACGGTCGCCCGGCGCTCGCCCGACGCTCGCCCGACGGTCGCCCGACGACCGTCATTTCGACGCCGTGCATAAAAGGGTGACATTTTCTCAGCGTCTCACGACGGTCGCACGACGCCGTGCATAAAAGGGGCCTAAGGTGTATATTCAGCGAGACTTCAATCTATTGTGAAATTTTTAAATTCTGTTACCAATTTGATAGCAATGAGATACTTCAAATGCGCATTACAAATATGCACCACTGTATTTGAAAGTTAATTACTAGAGTACAGTACTAGAAAGTTGACATAAATATGTCCTAGCTCTAGGGGGGAGGTGTTGGCAATTTACGAGACCAAAATTTTAAACAGTGAAAGTCATTTGATCAGTGACGTCATATGACTAGTCAAGTAATAGTTTAGTTATAAGAACAGCTGTTTAGATGAGCATTCCCTTTAGATGTATCCATGATCTAATCTATTTCCCATATGGAAATAAATACAACCATTTTTAAGTAAGTAATAAGAACTGATTCACTGCTTATTTTACTTAAATCATCTTCAAGTGGCTATTTTGCGGTTGTTTGCATTAGTATGCGGTGAAAAAATATAATTATAATTAGTATTTAAGTATTGAACCAGAATATAAATTCCAGTGTTTCTAAAAATCAATTGGACAACTCATTAGACATATAATCCGTCTCAAAAATTGAAAGCGAAAATAAGTAATTCAATGATTGATCATGTCCGAATACGGGTTTTTTTAACAAAAGATGAAAACTAAATCACAACAACGTATGTTTCCGAAAACTGCTTCAATACCAATATCTCACATCGCTTCCGAATCAAAAGATTCGAACAATCGGTAGAATGTGTGATTTATTATCTTCCTCAACACGTTCGTCTCGCACAATCTTATAATATTATTAAATCTCCAGATGTCTTTGACGACTTTTAAATTTATATAAGAGATTACATTTCAGTTATTTTAAAGGCTACGGGAAACTCATTTTGTGTTAAGTACCCAAGCATCATTTAATGATTTTACTATGGAAACAAATCTTAGTAGATTATTAGATTATTGAAATGGTGACCAAGGTAGGTATTTTAAGCCAAGTATGAATGAGGGTTGAGTGTAAGATGATTGTGGCGCGATCTTGTTGTCTTGTTACTGACTAAGGCTGACATGTTCCTTAGACAGGACTGTTAATTAATAGCCCAACAGCCGATGGCAACTAAGGGGCCTACAATTTAACGTGGAATCCGAACCACTGTCTCTGAATTACGAATTGGTCTAATTATGTAGATGGTCTTCGTGGATTAACATAGATTGTACTTTACTATCTGTTATACTTTATTATTCGCATTAGTTAAGTGTAACAATACCTATTTAAATTCTTAGATTGGGTATAACTACACCAATTGGTGTTAATAAGAGGTGAAAAACTTTCAGAAGGGATGTTTTATAAACACAGACTCTTCCATTGTCTTTTTTTACTAAGATAGAAGTTCTCAGACAAACTTACATTTCCGCCTTGCTGTCTTCAGAAGTGTGTTATTATCACGGTTCAAAGATGTATTAGTTTCTCTTTAAGATCAAAGCGAAACAAATTAATTCTAAACTTACCGCATTTAAATTTAGAAACAAAATTTTTTAGAAAACACTTTTTATCCATAGGGAAAAAGCTATTACCGTAGGTCTCATGGTAAGACTTAAGCCCGGGACCATGTCATTTTTTCTTCTTTAGGTGCCTAGAGACCAAAAACAATAGTCGTTAAAATTATATATGTATATGTCAGTGAACACGATAACTCTCGAAAAAATGTTCCGATCACGACCAAATTTGGTAGAGCCGTGTATTCCTGCATTTGCTCGGACTAGTTTGTAAACCAGATATATCGGACCATTGGAACGGGTAGTTTGGGGGGGTTTTGTACCCCAAAAATGGGTTTTTTGTCCTTTTCCCATGTCATTTTTTAAAAATTTCAAATTTTATCTTTCACTATTAGAATTACCTTAAAAAACTACACAATTTAGTGTCTTAAAGTTTTTCTCTATCTCCAACGGTTACCGAGATATTAAAAAATCTAAATACAGTACGTTGTATTTTGGGGCTCCACTATTAATCTTATGGAGGTAAGGAAAAATTAATGTTTCACTTATTACCTAATATTTTTGGATGAAACTTGATATTTCACTTCATGTGGTTGAGATCCATACATTTATGCTTAAAAATCATAGTTTACGTATTCATCATGGCAGCTAACCTGCATACTTTTTTCCCGTGTTAATCATATAGAGTTTAGGTAAACTCCTTTATTTGTGGACAGATGTTGATGAAACTTGATATAAATGGTCAAAATATAAATTGATTACGCTAGAAACACCTACTTTCAGCGTTCCTCACAGCAGGAAACCTGTATACTCTTTCCCATGTTAATCTTATGGAGAATAGGCAAGTAATACTCATATTTACTGACAGATAGGCCTAATGATAAAACTTTTCATACATTATCATTATGTTATTGATTGGGAAATTCGCTGAGTACGCAGGTCTGCGCCGACGGGGTATTTTGCTCTTGTTGCCGTTACGATGATAAAGTAGTCCCATGAAAACCCCGTCATCTTTTAGTTTATTTTGTCTTCTTTGACAAAGCATACTTCGTACTTAAATGGATTGACAAAACTTTTTGATAAGGAAAACTAAACACAAAATTTCTCGTCGCCTTATTTTCCACACTGACTATACTTAGTGCAGACATAATTGTAAGCGACAGTAAAGTCCACGCCACAAACATCGCACTTGGCTGGGATAGTTACCACCACTTATCTGCAGGGACCACTGTGCAGCATAAAACTTTATGTACGTAATCCACGAAAAGGATCAAATTATGGCACCAATCTCGATATTCTGTGACTGCACTTGGTAACTTGTTCCTGTAAATGGACCCAGTTTGGGAATGCATTGTACGGGATCCGGGACGATTTGTTTTTGGAGAAAATGTGTTTGTTTATTTCAGGACTGTTAATTTACGAGCGATGGTCGGTGGGAGTAGTGTTCTCTTATGTGGATTATCGTACGCACTATTGAATACTGTGTTAATCCGCAAAGACCATCCACATAATTAGACCAATTCGTAATTTAGAGGCTGTGGTTCGGATTCCACGTTAAACTGTAGGTGTCTTAGTTGTCATCAGCTGTTGGGCTATTAATTAACAGTCCTGTCTAAGGAACATGTCAGCCTTAGTCAGTAACATGACTACAAGATCACATCACAATCATCTTACACTCAATTCTCATTCATACTTGGCTTAAAATTCCTACATTGTAGTATGGTTGCCATTTCAATAACAATCTAATCTATTACTTAGCTGATTTTTGGCTCGATAACATATGGTTTTTTTAATATATTTTGAAATTTACCCTTCTAACTATTAGCTTCAGAAAGCTATGATAAAAAGAGTATGGAAACACTCTCCAACTACCATTTTTTAAGTTTAGGACTTAAATTGATAAGTTAAAAAAATTATATTTTAGTAAAAGTTCTGACACAGTGAAATACCATAACTAACGGCTGATAAAACACAGACTATGAGCAAGTAACTAAAGGATTATAAATTAATATTTTTCGTACAGTATAAGTATAATTAAGGAATTCGAGTTGAGAAACATAAAAAAACAAACTAGTTCAAGTTCCAAGTTATTTCTTCCATTCAAGGAAACCAAACCCAGAATTTCATACTCTTGGTCTGATACACTTCATAACCAACTAACCATAACCTTCGTATCTCTCCAATAAAACTCACTTTAATTTCTGATATTAGTACTCGCAACACTCGCAGGGTCTCTCGGCTTCTTTCAATTCCAATTCATCGAACAACCCTTTATACCAATTCTTCCTGATATACTTAAAAATGAGGGTAAGCGTGCTCGGTCCAGGGCGGAGGTGGAGCGTCATATTTTAGCGCGGGGTATTGACGGGTGATGTGTCTTTGTCAGGGCAAGAACTGGAGCGACAGCGATTTAGAGAACGGAGCGTATTTGTCTCACTTAGGGTTTTTTGTTTTAAATAGAATATTTTAGTATTTTAATTTTTTAGCACCCCGAAATTGTGTTTTATTCTTTTTTACGTATAATTTGTAAATATTCATATTTTTCGTTTGTGAATAAAATTCACAGGTTAGTATTCATCTATTTCCAATGGTTACCATGATGTTACAAAAACTAAACACAGCACGTTGTATTTTGGAGCTCCATTGTTAATCTTCTGGAGAATAACACCTTATGATGTTAGTAATATTGTGATGGGCCATACAACAAGCGTGTACATAGACCCGTCCTTTGTTTGGTATTTATAGCTTAAATCAACGTACGTTACTCAGAATGGTTCTTGTGCTAGTTACCTTAGGATAGGCAAACAGGCAGCGTATGTTTAATAGGGGAAAACATTAGCCAAGATGAATTAATGAAAACATTGCTTTGTTCGCTCTTAGTAATAACTAAAAATACTTTTTGCATTAAAAAAACACTGGTCGTCCATACATAGTTGGTTTGGTTGGTTGTAAATTTTTACAGATTTTTGAAGGACGCCGACTGGGACAGTGGTGACGTTCTGTTATCCAGCTACTTGGACGTCACGAATTGTGGATAGTTGTAAGCGATAGTCGGTAGGTGTAGCGTTTTCTTGTGTGGATTAACGTCCGCACTATTGAATACTATGCTAATCTGCAATGGCCATCCTCATAAGTAGACCAATTCGTAATTTAGAGCCAGTGGTTCGGATTCCACGTTAAACTGTAGGTCCATTAGCTGCCATCGGCTGTTGGGCTACTAATTAACAGTTCTGTCTAAGGAACATGTCAGCCTTAGTCAGTAACAAGACTACAAGATCGAGCCACAATCATCTTACACACAATCCTCATTCATACTTGGCTTAAAATACCTACATTGTAGTATGGTTGCCATTTCAATTATCTAATCAAATCTAATCACTATTTGTAATTCACCAGTAATAACAGTGACTTGAATCTCTTAAAAATAAATAAGTGCAAAAATACTTAAACATATTGACCGATTTGTTTTAGAAAAATTAATAAATAATACACGACATTTCTATCTCCCTCAATTCTGACCCCATATTGTGGCGATGAGGTTGTGTACACCGATATTTGGAGTCTAGGTGAAATTAAATTCTAAAATAACTTCCCACCTTCCTATAAAACCGTTAAGTTCTTAAGTAGTTCGCCAAGCCGCTCCCATTCCACCATTTAAGAGGTGTTTGAACTCCAGCTCGTCCAAACTGCCCTTCTCCAACAATTTTCTATGTAATTAACTTTTATTGGTATTTTAATTATTTCATAGACGATTATAAATTTAAATATTCAAAACTTAGCCCAAGAATGAAAAGTAATCGTTATAGTAAACCTCCGCCATTTTGTTTTGGATCGACCTTTTGATATCTAAGTTTCGATCTAAATATCGGTAGTAAATTTTACCTATACTGCTTCTTTTAGATCGACCCATCAGGAGTTACAGGAAATTCTTTAGAAGCAACATAGGTAAAACATTGTATTAATTTTCATTTAGAATACAACGCCTTAAACTGGATCTCAAAACGTATGTCAAAAACAAAATGGTGGTGGATTAACTTTCATAACCCTCGATTTTCAAATCGCCGCCCTTTTGTTGTGGATCAATGGTTTGAAGTTTGGTTTGTAGCATTGATTTCTACTAGATAAGATATTTTATGTCTGTCTCTATCCTTAAATTTAAAATTTTCAACTTACTCCTTATTGGCCTTACAACTCAACGCCCTTTCAACTTACTCCATACGATATAAAATGGCGTTTGTTGCTTTAAAAAGTACATTTTAATAAGTCTCATCAGTGAGTTAAATAGTTAGTTACTGAAATGGCAACCTGTCCAGGACCAGGTGTTTTAAGCCAAGTATGAATGAGAGATGAGTGTAAGATGATTGTGGTGCGATCAGTGATATACCAATTAATAATGTTCTACGCAAAATGATAAAAAATACACGGTGTCCCAAAACATGAACAATTTTTTTTGCTCATAAGTCATTTATCAACATAAATAAAATTAATTAATTGGAAATTGGTTGAAATATTTCGCTTCACTGTGGTTTGTTATGTGTGCTCCCGGCGTATATTGGCAATCCGTTAGGTCAAAATTTGAAACAGTGATGTCATAGAGTTAGTGACGTCATATGGTTACAAGGAAAGCTGTTTAGAAGAACTGAAAACATTCCCTTAAAGACATATCCACATATCCATGATCTAACATATTTCACGGAGGAAGGTAAATACAATAATTTTTATCAAAACTTTTTACTCTGTGGAAATGAACATAGGTTGAACGCATCACCATGACTTCACGATCTTTAGGCTATAAACTGAGTAATAACGGCCATAAATAAAATTAAATGATATTGTAATGTTTGTAAACTGAAAACACCAAGTACAAATGTATTTAATTTATAAAAACTGTTTGCATAAAATAATTTATTTTAATTTATTTGTGTTTTATTCCCGTAAGTAAACAAACACTATTAACTAACTATTTTTAGGTTTGAAATCAAAGAATTTGTCTGAAAGGATGTGTTCATGAAACAGTGATATTGATAAAACTACAATTTTCTGCATTTAAAAATACTAAAGTAAAACCGAAGGCGCAAAAAGTATGATTATTTCATGGCAAATCGGTGAAGTCGAGTAGACAGTTACAAATGATGCTGCGTACAATTACCTGATTCGACTCTTCTAGCTTTCCTGAGTAATTAACACTTAATAAATTACTCCCAAGCTAATGACTATAATTAATTATATTTCAGCTTAACTGAATCAGTATGTATAATTCAATTCATTTCAATCTTTTCTGACCTATAAAAAGATAGTCATTGTTTCTCTAATATCATTTGAAGCAAAACCATAATACAAACAATAAGACTCATTTAGTATGGAATTAAAATTTGATAAAATGCTTTACGCAGCTGAACTGCATTCGAAGATTTAACCTATGGACATATTTTTAGATTACTCTTTGTTTTGTGATCATGGGTTTATTTTATTTAGATTGTTACTGTGAACGTTTTCTATCACGGTTGGTAAACCAAAGTATTACGAAATTTTAGGATCATAAATCTAAACCAATTCTCAGGTGAGCCGGAACCAACAACGTGACAAGATTAGTTCATAATCAAAACAAAGCCGGTATGAATCTGAAAACAAAATTGATTTAAGCAGTCAAAAACTTAAAAAAACACCATTTGCTAACAATTAATTATGAACATCTATAATATTATAAAGAAGAGGTGGTTTCTGTATGTTTGTTTGTGGGTTTGTGGGTTTGTTGTGGCAAGTAAATGCGAAAAATACTGAACCGACCGGTTTGAAATTTTACAGAAAGGTAGATCTTAAACTCATGCAACACATAGGCATATTAGTTCCCTTAAAATCCCCTCGGGCTACGCCCCATGAACGTCCTAAATTTTAATGTTTACATTTTCAAAGAATGAAAACATAAAATTACTTGAATGTCAACAGCTGTGAACACTAAAATTTGACAGTTCGGGAAGAAGAAGAAGAAAGAGCTGCCGTGACCGTCCTAGGTTTCAATGTTTACATTTTCTAATGACAACATCCGTTTGCACTATATTTTGACAGTTCGGGAAGAAGAAGAAATAAAGTTGATATTTCAGATAAACTGCTGGATCGAAATTAGTGAATTATTTGAAATAGTGGAATGGTAGATTTTAAGTTTTTTTTCCGACGACTGTCTCTATTACATTAATCCTTATCCTCTCCCAATATTTGCCAGATGTTACTTTGAAATGTTGTATACACTCGTGTTTTGTCATTTTGTAAACAATGAAGAATTAATTAACAATAACTTAAATGTATCAGTAGAGCCTACACCTTTCAGCCTTTTTAACCCGTGCGAAGAACGGGTACTTTGGCTAGTAAGAAATAAAACACGTCCACTCGTCACACATCCTCAAAGACAACTGTACAATCCCGAAACCAGATCCCGAAACGTCCTGAAACTTTATTTTACTTTAAATAGTGATGGAAATAATCCACAAAAAATCTTAATAACATAAATCCACCATCAACAATATTGAATTTCAAACTAAGAAATGTCAAGATCAATACATATTCCAGGCTAAGCCGATAAGCTGAGAACCGAATTGAAATATTGTAAATAACCAACAAAAATACCAAGCAGCGAAATTCATGCACACAACAAACAAAGGTGTTGTTTGGAGATCGATACTACCTTTGTCCGGAGTACTAATGTACACTAATCATGTACTAGTTCACCTGAGGACAGGACGAGATTTCAGCCACGAAACGTCGTGAAACTTTGTTTTACTAATTGTAAAGGAAAATGTCCACATTAATAGAATACTTTAGTACTTTAATAATTTTATACTTATAATAAATTAAGGTAGGTATAAATCGTAATGTGAAGAAAATGTAATGTTTTGAGATTAGTTTTTATATAATGAAAATTTTAGAAGGACGGTTAATTAATAGCCAACACCGATGAAAATGGACCTACAGTTTAAATGGAATAACCACAGGTGAATACGAAATGGTCTAATACGAGGATGGTCTTTTGCGATTAACGCAGTATTCAATAGTGCGGACGTTAATTCCTCACTAGATCACTAAACTACATAAATCTCTCACAACTATCTATGTAATCTCAATGTGAAATAAATTTTAACGTACATTAATCGTAATTGTGTTAGAAAATTTAACTAGAATACGTTTTAGATTATAAATTTATAATTTTATTTCATCCTTATGATTTTAATTATGAGAACAAGAAAAGAAAACTTTAAAATAGAAGAATAGTAAGGGAAACGTCTACCTATGTCACTGAGAATGCAATAAAATGGTTCAAAACGTTATTTTTCCTCGAGAATCATAAATCAGGTGTTTGCTCGAGCTGAAACTCATGTAAGTAGTCCTCAATAAATCTTGCTAGTCATGTTCTCGGGTGGGATCCTGGAACAATTGATTTACTTCCGCACTGTTCCATGGTAAACTGACATTGGAGTTCTACATATTAATTAATTTTCTTCACTGATATATAAAATATAAAACAATAATGATTTTTAAATAAATCAAAATCCTGAACGTGACTACATAACTCGAGAACGAGTGTACTAAATTAGACGATTCTTTTTTTGTTGTGTTCTTTAATGCCAGCAAAAGGTTTGTACAAAAGATATTTTTAATCCACCCAACCATTTATTAGTCATTTTACTTTAAAATTAAAAAAATTAAATTAACATTGATGGAAAATTATTTTATTATATTGTGAGATACAAAAGAGATAATTTCCAATTACAAAGAAACTGTCATGATTAAATATCAATCAATTTCATGAAACATGACATACTTAGTATATGGTGAAAGGTTTTCCCCTAATGAAAAAAAGGGTTTATATTTATAATTTGGGAACAAATAAATCATTAATATAAGAATTTGAGGACAACGTTCTTCTGTAGCCGTATCCCAAACCAATAACAATTTATCCGCTAGATGGCAGCAGCTGATATTTGAAAATTTTCAATAGCATTTGATTTGATCATATGTAATCAATACTAAGATTTGAAAGAGTTAAAAAACATGTGTTTATTTATTTATTTATATGCACTAATTTACGTTTATAAATGTGTTTATAAATAAACACATGTTTTTTAACTCTTTCAAATCTTAGTATAGATTTACATATGATCAAATCAAATGCTATTGAAAATTTTCAAATATCAGCTGCTGCCATCTAGCGGATAAATTGTTATTGGTGCATAAACGAGACTAATTTTGCATGTCAAACAGCATTACAATAAACAAGTTTGTTTTTTATATATTTATTGCTGTTTATTCCATTTCACATTTAATATTCACATTAAAGACAAGACCACGTCTGTCGAGTCATCTAGTTACTTATAATAGGTTACAATAAATTTGGTCAAACAATTTGGCTTAGTAGTAAGTATGAGACTAGTTAAATTTTGTATTATCAGTTTCTACTGATAAAAGAGTGGTTTTACTCAGTGAGGGTTGAGAAAATATATAAACAAAATTGTACTTACTTTTCTGTTGGAAGTAGCATAGATTATGGATATGAAGGGTATGTTTTTATTTGCTCTCAACAGATGTTCTCATAATCATATAATCGTACTTTCGTTACAGTTTTTGCGTTTCACTAATTTCTAACACCTCTCCCCCAGAGCTTGGGAAATGTCAACTAACTCGTATTATGTTATACGAAAACAATACGATATGATTGGATATAGTATAACTCATCTAAATGTGTTCCTAATAATACAGGAATACCAATAATAACGAAACAGTGAATGGAGTTCATTTCATTTCATTTCGTCCAATGACACCATTCATCAACAGGACCTATAACGCTCCAGGAGAGTCCTGAAGTCGCTTGATTGGTCACCGAAAATTGTCGACCACATCCTATGATTCCTTTAAAGAATCCTAGAAGTCCTGGGGGCATACAATTTGAAGTTAACGTTTCTTGGGAAATATTTAAACGTATGTGTACAGTTTTAACTAAAGTTTTATGGATTTTAGAAACTATTCAACAGTTTAGAGAATCTTTACAATTCATAATGGTGTTTATTAATATTTATTCAGTATATTTTATTGGACTTTTCCAACGTGTCTGTGTTTTTAACTACACAACGTTTCTGAAGGTGAAGAAACTCCTCCCGTTTTCAAGTGATTACCTAATGATCTACATGAATAATTGGTAGTTTAAGTTACAGATATTAATTATATCATGTTTCAATCATTATATACTTCTCTATCATGTACAATACAAAAACTATATTGATAACGCAACAAACAACCAATACAGACATGTTGGGCTGTAACATTGTAACCTTTTATTGCTATTACTAGCAGTAAGCCCGTCCTTTGTACGGTTTGTAGAATTCAGTTTAAAGAAGAAAGTTTATCATACCAAAATGTAAACCTAACATCCTAAACAAATCAATACAAAGAAAATAAATCAATACCCAGCTTTATTGTTTAGCATTACTTTGTAATTAAATAAATTAGAACATATATACCATTATTATAATTAGGTATACGTTAAAATAACTTTTTAATATAGTATGATTTCGAAATGGGTTTAAAATCAATGACCAATATAAACTAATATTGATTTGACAGCTGTTTGTTTTATTTTTATTAAATGTATAAACTACAAAGACAGCTGATTATTAGCAGTAGGTTATTCATTGAAAACTGGATCAAAATGCGAGTAATATCGCGTAAAAGTGGGTTTTTAAATGCTCGTCATTTACTTTTCAAGGGACGGCGGGCGATTCCAAGCATTTATAAATCTTCTCTGGAATGAAATTTTAAATGTAGAGAATACATTAGATAAGTTTCATTGTAATCAGTTGTCCCGTTTTTTTCGGAGAAGACGGCGTAAAATGCCTCCTGAGGCGTCACAGACAAACAGACAAAAATTGAGATAAGACCGGTTTCGGCTTCTGTAACGCACAAAAAGTGAAAATAACTAAAAATGAATAATTCTGAGCAATGTACAGACAAAACTCTAATTTTATTTATAAATTGCTATTATTCTCATAACACAACAATCAGCTGATTAAATCTTTAGAAACCTACTAATACATATTTCCATACAGATATTGATGAATCCAATGACTGTTACAAAACTATTGTTTCATAGAAGAATGTAACGTCAAAACCTGAATTTATGAGACTCAAGTGTGCACTCTAACTCTTTATCAAACAGTCCCAAATGTGTAAACTTCCGCTCTTGGACATTCCATTACAAAACTATTACTTCCCTGCCCTTTACTACTGGATGTTTCTTTTCATTTAACAACACACTTTATAAAATGTTTGAACGCGATGACTTTTGAACTATTAAGAATTTCAAGACTTTTTACAAACTACAGCGTTTGTTTTATCGAAATTAGAGGTCTTTAAGATGGTACAAATAATAATCAAATTCATCGAAAATAGTTTTTGTTACTGTTGTAATTCAACAATATTTATTAAAGGTTCCTTTTAAGACTGTAAAAGCTCATCACAGCAGTAAAATAAAGTTGGTGTTTTATTTTAATAGTGTATATGGAAAATTGAAGAGGAAACTGAGGGAAAAACTTATAGTCCCAGTATCCTACCTGTTTAGTTTAGATTAATGGTTTACTTTAAAACAAATTTCCGTGTATCCACCGTACAATTTTGTACTAGTTAACATTTTTTAGTATCAGACAAAAATTAATTAATTAAAAAATTTATTGAATATTATACCTTTTTTACTCTAAATACTCATAATATAAACACATGGGAAGTTTTGAGCCAATGAGAGGTTTTTCATTGAGGTGTTGACAGCTAATAAATCTTAAAACAAAAACTAGTTTAAACGTTTATTTGTTGATTGAATCATAAAAATGCCTTGGCATTATTATTTCAAGTTTCTAGTGAAATCTTTTCGGGTTACAGAGTTATTGATTCGGAAATTTGGCGTTTTTCATGCAAGGAGTGGTAGTGGGAAAACTACTTATGGTTTTGAACTCAAATTTGAGGAACATGATTAACAGACTTTTTTCACGTAACCTATGAATTATTTTTTTGGAATAAAAATAGAAAAATTATACACTACAGAAAATTATATTTAAAGACATATTTTTGATCCAATAATATTATAAAATATGTCTTTATGGAGGTGTAAAATGTTTGAAAATGTACAAAAAAAAGAGTTCTTATCAAACAGGTCACTCAGGAAGCTTGCATGAAAGCACCGACCTAGCGGATTTCATTTGTTCCTAACGCCGTTGCAACGCCTTCAGTAAAAAATGTCTTTAATTTTTTAGAAGAGTTCTGCGGATATTTAACTTCAAACTAACTCAATACATTACTGTAATGATGTACTGTAATTAAGTAAATTAATTGTTAGTTTACTTATTGATAATAACTTCTTAAGCGACTACAAAACACAATTTTGTGGCGTTTTGACACTGGACCCAGATGCTTTTGTATGATGGGCTATTAATTAATTATTAGCCCTGACAACTTAAACAGATGGTTTTGTTACTCAAATGTTCTACGTCATCAAATAGCTTACAATCACCCTAAAACTACTCAAAAACACAACATGTGTATGTTTGTGTGATAGTCGGCCGTTGTCTTAATAGAACTATAACAAATAACTGAATCGATCATTTAACATATATTATACTAATCTGTTTCACTTACAAAGTAACTAGTTATTTGATCATTTAATGGGATTCACTACTCATAAAACAATTATTTATTTCTTTTATTTTCTGATAGCTTTTGGCAGTTGTATATCTCTAGAGACTCAACAATGATAAATAATTCTTTCCTTTTTTCCATTTTTTATATCAAATATGTGTATTTACCCCAAAGAATTGTATTTATTTTTAAATTTACATTTTTTTAATACTCACTCAAAATGTATTATTTTGGTACCAAATTGTAGGTATTTAGATAATTTAAAAAAATTTGAAAATTATATAAAAACCCAAATGTTGTTTTTATTAGTATTTGATTTGCAGCAGACCAATGGTCCGATAACATTCTTACTATAGGAAATCTTTTAATACTTCACTGTTACTAAACATCAAACGTTTTAACCACCTAACTTCAACGGTTCTCTCGGAATATTAATTTTAAATCCTGAAAACATAGAAAAAACACGGATAGTCGACACTTCCCCATGATATGAGATTAGGTAGGATGTATTGTATATTCTATGTAGAAAGGATTGGGAAAACTGAATTTCACTACTAAAAATAATTACCTTAGTTGAAGTTTATATCTTCTTATTTAGAATAGAATCACGTATGTTTTTTAGAAGAAGAACAAATTACAAATTTTCAATTTTTATCCATTTTCGAGTAGCAAGTCCCATTAAGATTTACGTACAACCCATTTTTTCACTATTTCCAATAATAATATGTAATTCATATATGTTTATTAAATATACACACATTTTTTAACACTACCTTCCGTCGTAGAACTGCAATATATGTTTCACAGTAATAATTTAATTACTAATTTAAACAACAATTTTAAATATACAACATAAATTTTTTCTACAAATGAATTAAACTCTATTCCAGTATAAAAATCTATTATTTTGTCAACACAATGTATTATATATAGAATTAAGGATGTATTATTTTATAATGCTTTGTTATCCTTACAGTATTGGTTTTTTAATCAGTGTGATTTGTGAAAATAAAGATTTATTATTATTGTAGACACAAAATATTGTTCCACCTTTTATATATGCATTGTTTTCAGTAAATATTGCCTTGAATGAAATGTTGATCTTTGAAAACTTCCAAGTTCTCAGAAACGAGAGTTTTATTCCCGAATAGTTTGTTCCAAGTCTGAAACTTTTATTTCCTGTCTCGTGGCTAAAAATCTATTTTTATTATTGCCTCTTTTATTTCACAATAAACATCGTTGATGAATTTCCTTTTCCGTTCTTCCTTATCTTGCTGTTTTTCGAATAAATTATTTTTATTATTGCCTCTTTAAAATACTGACCATTGTTCAAATCCTAAGGATGAATTCTTGTAAACCATCACTGTATTGACGATTGAAATTCTAAATTAAGGCATTTTCATTGAGATATTGAACTCATATCGATTCGTTTTGCATTGAGGGACACACTGGTGAGAAATTCACGAAAACTATTTAATTAAATAAATGATAAAATTGACCTGAAGGTCTAAATTGGATAGCAGTGTAGTTTAACCGGAAACTATCGTTCCTAAAAGTTATATCTGATCGTGCCAAATGTATATGTCTGTAATCACATTTCAAAGCTCTACAAGAACATAACCGTTGCAATCACCAACTTTCCTAAAAGTGCAATAACTTCCCAAGTGCACTTCCATGAATCGCCCTTCTTGTTCCTTGAATTACTCAACATTCACCGCTTGACGTTTAATCATTGGTGCATTTTAAAAACGACTTTCCAGTATTTTATCCTTTTACAAAACTAAATGAGCTAAAGAGTGCATTTTAAAAGTAATTGGAACAGGGATGTTTTTCAGTTAGGAAATACAAGCGTCACTGTCCTTGTAAAATGTACCAATACAAATTTATTATTTTATAAATGTTTTTTTTTGTAAATTTCGTTAAACCTCAACTACCCACCACCATGGGCCTTAATTCTCAATGGTGAATTAAGGATAGTGAGTACCGTAGTGAATGGGAGGCATAGATTAGCCAGAGGTGAGTGCTCATGATCTGACAGGAGTCTCCTGACACTGGTTTCGATCCAGCTACCTTTGACATACTGGACCGGTGCGTTACCCCTAAGCTGCCGTGTTTTTGTGCACGATTTTTTTTGGGAAAAAATAATTAATTTAAATCAAACAGTCACAAAGGCCAAATTTGTATTACATATTTTTCATTAACTGTAAATCTGTTCAATCTATTGATTCTTCACATCACCTTAAACTGTAGGGATTTGTAGATTCTTTCAAATATTTGAATTGAAATCTATTAAATTTGTCTCCATAGCCAAAGAAGGTGAAATATGTTTGTTACCTCTGGGCTATCGTATCGGTAAGTAATTCAGGTTTAACACACAAAATATCTGTCAAACTTTACAAATTAGTAAATAGGTTTTCGTGGAACAAGTGGACTTAAGGGATTTTGAGGTATAAAAATGTTGAATTATTTTAAATATAAAAAGTATATTTCGACACATATATTTACACGTTTTGGGGTAATCAAAATCAGGCCAAGACCCTAAGCTACCTGAAGTAGCCTTTTAGTGGCTCCTTCCAGCCACCCGACCACCGATTCTCAACCTATATAAGTATCATTCTCCAGCCTTTATTCACACCTTTATTGACTGGAACGGTGGTGTGTCCTCTAATCTATCTGGAGGTCAGATAAAAATATACCTTGACAAATTTCATCAAATAATGAATTGTGAATAGTTGTGGCCGATGGTCGATGGGTGTAGTGTTCTCTTTAAGTCCGCACTATTGAATACAACGTTAATTCACATAAGAACATCCTAGTAATTAGACCAGTTCGTAATTCAGAGGCAGTGGTTCGGACTCCACGTTAAACTGTAAGTCCCTTAAATATGCCATTGACTGTTGGGGTAGTAATTAACAGTTCTGTTTAAAGCACATTGTCAGGCTACAAGATCACACCACAACCATATTATACTCATTTCTCATTCACACTTGGCTTACTAAAATACCTGGGTAGGTCACCATTTCACTAACTAAATAACTAACTATTATAGTATGGGGTGCACTTGATCCTTATACTTGACACTAATAACGTCTAGGGTGGAATCAAGTCGTGGAGATTTATTCCTTTACCACCTTCGCTCTAACCTACTCTCTGAAATTTCAAAGCTTGTACCTTTAACCTTCCCATTACTCGACTCCAATATTATCATTCCATGCATTACGAAGCCATCCATCATCCAAGCTTAATGAGGTGTAAAACGAAAGGCTGTAGCATAAGAGTTTTCAAATTTAGTATTTTTTCATACATACACTTTTTTAACACTTACAGCTGCGTTAAACCTCATAATTATACGTCATTATTTGGGAATTACGGAACAGAATTCAAAATTATCTCATAAAATGAGGACATCTTTAGCACCATACTACGATATAAAGCATAAAATGGTCCATAAAACTTAGGACATAAATCGCGTCCCGGTCCGACATTCGTAGACTTGTAAGATGACTTTTTAGTGTGAACATTTCCATATCTTTGGATATTTATTTTCTAATTTTGGTCACTTACGACACTTAAATTAACGTTAAAATTTTAGTATAGTGATTTATCTACAATTTACAGAGTATACATAAAGTCTCGCGTGGATTTTATATTTTGTAAATGACAACATTTGGTACACCAACCGTATACCTAAAAATCCACTTTTTCAAGGAACTATCAGTTTGCTTTCATAACATGTCACAAACCGTATTCACAAAGGTTAGTCCAAAACAAAATGGTGGTAGTTTTTGGTAGTCAAAAATTTTATTTTTGACCATTTCAGGTGTTGTAATTCAACTAAAAAGGCCTAATATTTCATACTAAATTTGATTTATGCTGTTTCTTAAGAATTTACTGAAACTAGTTATAGGTTGATCTATTAAGAGTGACTTCTAAGTTGAAGTGTAAGTCAAATTTTGTTTCAAATTGCTGCTATTATATACTAGGTCTTTATTTAAGCTATACATAATGTAAACTATATACAGGTATACAGTATATACCAGTATAATTTATAATAAAGCATGAAACTTTAAGATTTTATTCGTTGTAACTTTTTCCAGTTACGTACAGTTAGTTTGGTTTTTGAACTGTCAATGTTGTACGTTTCACATGACTTCTTTGTTTGAAATTCATTATTGGTATGGTGGATTGATGTTATTTAGATTTTTATTGCGGACATTAGTTCACCTGAGGACGGGATCAGATTCCAGACCCCCAAACGTCCTGAAACTTTGTTTTACATAAAATTGTGATGGAAAATGTCCGCAATAAAAAAGTTTCACATGAGTTATTATTTTTTCCAAAATAAAACTATTTTAAATAGGTTAGTGTTGAATGGTGTTAGTAATGTTTTAACTCGGTTAAATAAAACACAAACTAGTACTCGGGTATAGGGTTATGGTCAACAATAACATGTTCTACAAGTTATCCGGTTTACACCTTAGGTTTCTGTACTTTACTGAACTTTCGTGTGATCGCGGTCGTGTTTAGATATTATCTCTAAACCTTGGCTTTAGCAGTATATAAAGTTTTATATATTCTGAGTGGTTTTATAGTTCCTATTAGTTTTAGATCATTGCATTCGCTTTACTTATTCGCTTATTCTTACTTTTTCACTTATTGTTTATTTACTTTACTTAATCTTATTTGCTTTTAGTACTAATATTTCTTATACTATCTGCAAATCAGAAGGTCAGAAAACAAAAGGATCTTAAAATGGCTTAAAACTTCTTGGATTATGATACAAATATTTGTAACTAATACATTTTAAACATTTTGTTTTTTTTTCAAAAAGTACTTTTATACAGTATGTTTAAGGTGTTCCAAATTATCTAAAACCCACACATGAACTATGATAATCTATTTCACACTTGTGTATCCTAAAACTGAATATTTACAAACCACAGTCAAACCGGAAGATCGATATCTGTTTCAACTAACTTGAACAACACAGCTGGTCAGTTTGGACAGGATCCAGTTATGCCACACACGTCGCGCACTCAAGAGTTGCCAACTGTGAACTCCAACCAATGAATATTGACAGGTTTTATGTTAAATTCGTATTTAATCTCCATACTTAAATACACATGAATAAGTTCAAATAAATTTATTTTTGAAACCCAACTTCATTGAAAAAATTCATAAAAGATCATAGTATTTAATAAGTAATAATAAATTCATCCAAAATCCACAGAGTATGGTCTACGTTTCATTGTTTGAAATACAGGTAATATGTTCATAATACAGTAATACAAACACCCAAACTATCCGTTTAGATTGACCGATTCGAGTTCGTAAATCAGACAGGATTACAAACTCGTCCGAGCAAATATAGGAATACACATCCCTACCAAATTTGGTCTCATATGTATAAATTTTAACGACTATTGTTTTTCGCCTTGGGCACCTAAAGCGAGATATAACATGGTCCCGGGCTTACGTCTTGCCATGAAACCTACGGTAATAGCTTTTTTCCCATTGAGAAATTCGCTAAAAACTGTATTACTTAAGCTGAATTGTTACAGAATTAACCACTGTAGCCTCCAGATCACTTATTTTACTAAGATTAAATGTTAAAATGTTAAAATACCTGTAGTACTGTCAGCGATCATGAATCTGTCGGTGTTGACGACCAATGGTTTTGGACTTAAAACACCATTTTCAAGAGAATGAAAATGGATTGAGAAAGGGCTTTAAAAGTCCGAAAGCATTGGTCATCAGCAGCATAATTGAAGATCAACGAAAACATACTCAAACTAAGTCTACAAAAGGGCCCCCGTCATAATTGGTGTTATTTACATGAGATCATTTCAACCAATTGGTTAATAATAGCCTTACTCCAATAATCATGGCATAGTTACAAGCTTTTTCAGAAGTAAGTATCCCCAAACAATCAGCTGTTTGAAATTAAAAAACAAACATTAAAAGTGCAAATACATCACAATAATGAAGTATTTTTTAGAGGTTAAATGTATGTTAGTACCTTACACTCTATTTTAATGCAGTCATGTTTTCAAAACTCATAAAAGTTTCTACTTCTTCAGTGAACTTGAATAACCAAATAAAGTATGTACTCAGTTCCCAAACCTATGGATCTATGTCGAAGGGCAAAGCCACTGACTTTTTAAAGAAGATATTTAAAATGCAAGACGGTGTGTTGTCTAAATATGAATTGGGCAAGGCTTTCACTGACCTCCTGGGGTACAAGGGTGACGACAAATCCATGGAGATGCTACTGAAGAGTATGGACCTGAAGAAGAAAGGCGTCGTGGACCATGAGAGTTTGGAGACATACATTGACCGGCTGAAAATGCCAAAAGTCGAGGAGATCAAATCTAAAACTAATCTTGTTGGAAATAAAGATAAAATAAGCAAGAATGACTTAAGAAACATTCTAGGGTGGAACACTATCAAACTTTCTGACCACGACCAAAAGAAAGGCGCTTTAGATGAGCTCCTTGAAGCTGGAATCAAGATTTTTGACTCTGACGGAGACGGGATGCTGAAGCAACATGAGTTTGTCGATCTTTACTTATGCTTTTTATTTTTTGCTTCGATTGTAACCCCTTAGAGAAGTTTAGTTAACCAATATTAATCCTAATTATTTTGTATTTATGTTTTTTGCCTTGTAATCACCGGTTTAGTATCAATTTTAAAATTTTTCATTTTTCACATTGACTTTATTCCATTGCATCCAATTTGAGACAACTCATTTGTTAATTAAGTATTGTTGTGCCTTCCCTTTAAATAATTATCTATTAAAATCAATCGTAACTGTAACAAATAAATCCGGGCGTTCAAAACTGGCTTCTTTAAAATGTTCACTATACTATCGGGTCCATCCAACGAACGCAGAGGTAAGATAATTTGCTGGACAATGGTGGACCCACGACTACTGGGACATTCAACTACTCATTAAATCGTTTCTTTAAAACTAACCTAAAAATAAAACATTCATTATTTACGAAGTTTACTTTAAAAAATAAATATAATCTGTATCAGCTGTATTGATTAACGGCAACTACATAAATGCTAATGATAATATGGTATTTTTGAAGGGCTGCAGGACGAAAAGCGGATTTTTTCTGGCCTTGAGACTAACTTCAATAGATTTTTCATTGCCAAATACCCCATCACACTAAAAGTCATAAATACTTGGGAAGAAAAGATTTTACTCGGACAGTGCTGGTTTAAGAGTATATTTTAAGATAATTAACTTATGTATTTATTACTCATACATTGAGTAACATTATTCCCCCCCCCTAAGGGTTGTGTTTTATACCAGCAAACAATACACAGCCAAGTCAATAATATTCCAGTTAAATGGTGAATCAGACGCGTATTTATTTAACAGGAACAATGCCTCAATATCATCAATCACAATAACAAACGGATTTCTGAACGAAGCAAACACTATTTTGTGCTTAATTTTCGAAACGCTTTTTGTATACTATATCACACAACACCGATCCGTGTTAATATTCGTATGCACTACGGTTGTAATTCACCATTTTCACGATTATTTTCAAATAAGAGAAAGAAAAACTAATATTAAAATATGACGGAATTTTCCATCTAATGGTATTTGTGAATGTGATTTCATGTAAAATTCATTTATACAGTATATACAGCCTACTTCGTCATATAAATGTGAGAAGCTTAGAGTTGTAGACCTGCCCGATGTGAAAATGTTGTTATGCGAAGCCTACGCATATCCTCCTACATATCAAAGTTCGATGATACTTATTGTAAAGATCTGAATTTATATAGTAAGATGGAATAACATACGCCAAATTCTCACCCAGCTTACCATTTTGAACATTGCAAAATTACATTACTTTTACATTAAACAAAATCCGCTCAATATGACCCACTTCGCAATACACGTCACTGATAACTCTTTGGGGCTAAGGTGAATTTGTTATTTTAATAAATTTAATGTTATAAAAATAAAAATTGAAAAAATAGCCAACATATCTTATTTATGTGGTTTACCCTAAGGTAAAATGCATACATTCTTTACATTCTAGAGAAGGTTTTAAAGGCTTAAAATTGTTCACCGACCTTTAAAAGGTAAATCACGGTCATTTAAAACCCCACTTTTTACGCGATATTAGTAACATTTTGCTTTCAATTATCAATAAACCACCTGCTGGTAATAATCGGCTGTCTTTGTAGTTCAAGGATTTAATAGAAAGAAAAACAAACAGCTGTCAAATCAATATTAGTTTGTTTGTCATTGATTTTAAACCCATTTCGAAAACATACTATATTAAAGTTATTTTAACGTTTAACTATTTATAATAATAATATGAATGTTCTAATCTATTTAATTGTAAAGTAATGCTAAATAATAAAGCTGGGTATTGATTTATTTTCTTTGTACTGATTTGTTTAGGGTTTCAGGTTTACATTTCGGTATAATAATCTTTCTTCTTTAAACTAAATCCTACAAACCGTACAAAGAACGGGCTTACTGCTAGTCATCAAATAAAGGTTTAAACTATGTTAAATATGAAATAAGAATATAAAGAAGAGATTATGCGAGTCGTCTCTTAAGAGAATTGCTCCTTTGGCGATGCGTTCAAACCCTCCCTATATCCATTCACTTTGTATTCGATACCGAAACATGTCGCTTAAAAACCTCAAACCCTTATCACGTATTTTTATGTTCACCTGTTCAACTATGATATGTACGTTATTCTAATATCTAAATATAAATATATTTAGACATTAGAATAACGTACATATCATAGTTGCATATCACGACTTTGTTTTCAAATTCGTTTTAGTTACACTATTAATAACTTGAGAACGCCTGGACCGATTTTAATGATCTTGGATTTTTTGGATTCTCCGATGAGGCTACTGGCATATTCAGTTTTGTATTTAACCTCAGGGATAAGCCCCACTGGCCTGTAAAGCTGGTATATGTTAAATTTATGAGGAAAAGATGTGATGCATTTTGATTACATGTACGTACATTAATGATGTGAACAGTTGATTTTGTTACTTAATAACAGCTAACGTCATGTGGGACATTTCCAGTGAATGTTTGTGATTGTTCTGACAATAAGGAGTTTATAGATTACTGGTTGTGTAATTATGAGTTGTATTTCATTCGTGCGTGTTTTAGAATGAATTTAATTGTAAATAACGTAATTAATGAATGTTAGATAAATCGAGGGTTATAATAAAAAACGTCGCGACCCAGAAGATCTAATCTTTCATGACATACCCATAATGCTATTCGACATCGGAACATTTCGAATCAATCCTCTGGTGAAGAACGAAGAATCACACGAGAACATATCCGTGATGACATGACCCAACTTGGTTGAAAATGATGAAATTAAATTTATTAAATAAATAAAACCCAATTGAGTTATTCTAAAAGTTATCAAGACACGCATTACTGTTAGGCGGCACAAAGTTCACCAGGTAAGCTAATTTAACTAAATTCTTTCCCTTTTTCATGATTTATAATTAGTAAAAAAATCTAGTTACTCCTCAATTACCCAAAAACACTCATTTTCTGATATTTTACCTCACCTCCATTCCATAAAACACTGGATAAAACATCGAGATAGCTTGTTTGATCGTATAAGTCTTAGGATGTCGGACAGAAGTTGCCTGGTTCGTGTACCAGTTACACTTATCAGTCTTTATTAGTACTGGCCTCCTAGTTATGAGTCGGCTCACTAATAGCTTTGCTTCGTAGATTCCACCTATAGTATATAGGTAAATAAGCGATTAGTAATGAAGGCACAGTTAAATATTAAGTGTATCCGTAAATACCATCCTCATAATTAGACCAGTTTGATATTTTCACTTATTTTTACTCTTTTTCAGTAGCAGTGGTTTGGACTCCACGTTTATCTGTAGGTCCCATAGGTGTGCCACTGATTGTTGGGATAGTAATTAAAAGTTATATCAGCGTTATTCAGTAACAAAACTACAAGATTGTCCCTTCTAATTCATACTTGGCTTAAAATACCTTGGTTGCCATTTCAGTAGCTAACCAACTAAAGTATTACCTGTGGTCAACCATTTGCCGTTATTTTTCGTAAATCAAACCCCTTCGTGGTCATATTGATCTTATTTAGTTACTTAATCAGTTTAATTATACTACGTACACCACATATGACCAATCAATTACATTTTGTACCTTATTCTCATATTTTAAATTCAGCTACTACAGAAAAATATAATATTAACTTTGGATTTTAATTTCACTCGAAGGCTCAAAAGTAAAATTTATAAAATAAAATATTGTTATAAAAGTAGATCTATAGTTACATTCAAATCCAGTCATTTGTAATTTAAAATTCCTAGCATAAAATTATGCGTAATGTGCGTACATTATACAAAAGAAAATAGTTATATTTACACGCACTCTCCTAAAATAAACCTCAAAGTTTTATAAAATGTTAAAAACACACTATCAGGTGTGAGACATGAACGCCTGCGTTGAGCGGTTATGCAAAACCAAATCAGCACTCACATTGCCTACCTTGCCCCTGCAATTGGTCCCAAGTGGTTCATACACTGAATACATAGGACTCTTCAATTTCATCATAAATGACGTTCCCAACAGCACACATCGTTAGCCCAACGTTGGATTATTGTTGGCAAATGGTTGGTCGGCATTCTCGCGGTCGGGCCAACGAAATAATCGTTAGGTAACCCACGTTAGAAAATCCAACCGTAAAAGACTTTGGACCTACATCAGAAATTTGTTGAGAAATCCTAATATCAGTGGTAAATTAAATAAATTATTATAATTTCTAATTGTGACATATATTAAATACTTTCCTGAAAACAACACATTAAGACTGTTAGTTTTCAATCAAATATATAACTTAAAAAAATTAGTTCAGCTGTTGATACAGTTGCACGAGAGTTAGACAGTTTTCAAATAACGGATACTGAAAAAGAGTTGTTCAGTATTTTAATTGCTGTGTTCTTTTTCTTACAGTTGTGACATGCCAAACCGTTGGCCTACTATTTTCGGCGATCATTTAACAACGATATGTGCTGCTGAGGGGTTTGATTAGCACGATCTAATTTAATTAGGCCTACTGATTTTATTTTTTTATTTATTTATTTTTAACATGATACAAAATAGCCCTCCCCTGCTAAATCGCACACTTATCAGCAGGGACCAAATTGAATAAATTTGGCATACGACATTTAGAATATATTTTTTTAAATGTAAAGTAAGTGGCAGTGAAATTGGTAGGAGTATATAATAAAAATACAAAGACTGGATGATCTTCATGAAGGAAAATATTAGTTTGTGAAAATAAAAAATATAGTACAAATAGGATAATTCGAAGCAATTACGGATAAAGCCGGGGAAGTATTTAATTGGAAGCCTTGGTTGAGATTGTCATTTTGAGTTGTAGACGCAATGGTAGATGCAATATTCCCTGGTATGAATTACCTTCAGTGTAAAACTAGATGTGTCTAAGATGTCATGGGCTCAAGGGCTTTTAACTAACAGTTTTGTCTAAGAAACATGTCAACCTTAGTCAGTCACAACTCTACAAGATTGTGCCACAATCATCTTATACTCATTTCTCATTTATGACTTGGCTTAAAATATCTAGATAGGTAGCCATTTTATTAAGTTATTGTAAATTGAACCAGCACGGTAGCTAAGGGGCAACACTCTGGTTCAGTTAAGCAAAAGTTGCTGGAGCGAAATCAGCGACCGACGACTCCTGTGAGTTCACGAGCGGTCACCTCTGTCTAGCCCATGTAATTATTGCCGCTACGGTAACTCGTTGTATATAATTCACCACACAAGCCTTAGTCCTATGGTGATGGACAGTTAAGGTTTTAATAAATCTCAAAATAAATAAATGTAATGTAATGTTCTATTGTGAAACAATTTAGAATAGAACACTGTATAATCATGCAAGTACACAAATCTCGAGACTATAAAATCATAACATTTTCCACTCTATCGAAGAGAACCATTTGTCTTCCATATTGACAGTAATTGAGCCGCAGTTACAATCGTAGACAGCCAATTCTTCACCATTCCAATACAACACCGGCTGCCAATATGGGGTACCCTTACACGACCCCACCAATCATACAAACCTGCCAATGTTTTTGGTAAACTAACACTGAAGTCATTACAAACCACGTATTATTTTATTTATTTCATGTTCAAAAATATTTAAGTCAATTGTATTCTTACTCTATATACTTTAAAAAAATAAAATTACAGTACGAGAATAGTATTTTTCGAGTTTTTTTGTACATGTGGGCGAAAATGGTTTGTTGCGGTACGGTTTTACATGTTAAGCGATTGCCAAACGAAAGAGTTTAATTATTTCAACGATAGCCCTCTAGGTTAGAACTTTTAATGATACTTTTACATGACACTATAAAAATAATAATTATCTTTAAATCGAGAAAAATGTGTCGAAACAATGTACTGAGCTTTGTAGCAAATTTGAATGTGATACTAGCATTACTAGTATCAGGAATCATAACTAGTACTTCGGATATGACATTAAAAATACTTGACGAATCAACATCGATTAATTTTTATTCCTTATCTACAGGGTAATCGTTATTTTAAAGATTAACGTGAAAAATAAAAATTTCTATTTTCAACTCATCGTAAACACATAAATTAAATTAAGTAAACCAATAACTATTTCGGTCCGAGTTATGAACCATATTTTTCGTGACACTTATAATTTTAACGTGTAATTTATAACAATGATTCGAAATTATGAAAAATGTGTAAAAACAATGCATTGGCTTCACTAGCGCTACTAGTGTCCATATTCATAACTAGTAAATC
Organism: Nephotettix cincticeps; assembly: GCA_023375725.1. Taxonomy (NCBI): domain Eukaryota; kingdom Metazoa; phylum Arthropoda; class Insecta; order Hemiptera; family Cicadellidae; genus Nephotettix; species Nephotettix cincticeps. Next base: position 14,005,131 of record CM041788.1, on the reverse strand, counting down.
TGACATTACATTATAAATACATATTTAATTAACAGCTGTTTATTTTCACTCCTGGTTACGTATAATCGTTATAATTTAAGAATTAACTAAAAAATAAAATTATTATTACTAGCTATTTTCAAGTGAGTGTGAGGAAAAATAATTTGAAGCATTTCCCTTTGTAACAAAATAAATTAAAGTTAGAAAATTAACCGAGCATATACATTCACATGATATACATATTCCATAAGCAAGTATACTATGTATGTAGTACATTTTTCTTAAGTAAGGCAAAAATAGTTTTGCTATGAACATTTGACTAAAATATTTTATTCACATAAGGTATTATATGCTTATATATAGGTAAAGTATATGTTTTATGGTTGACGGTGTTTCGTTTTTGACGTGGATCTGTCTTACCTCTGGGAGGGGGGATAGGCAATCCGTCAGACCAAAATTTGTAACGGAAGTGACGTAATCGTCCTCAGGAAGTTTAAAGCTATACTGAAAATCAAAATACCTAATTTAATATTCCTAACTGTAAAATTACCGGTCAAAGATTTGTTAGCTAGCAAGTTACTAAAGTAGGAATTTAAGTCAAGTACGAATGAGAAAAAATTGTAAGATGAATGTAACGCGATCTTGTCTTGTTACTGACTAAGGCTGACACGTTCCTTAGACTGAACTGTTAATTAATAGCCCGACAGTCATTGGTATAGCTAAGGGACCTACAGTTTAACGTAGGTAGACTAACCTTTCGATCCTTGTGTTTCAGGCAGAATATGTATCTGTTTCTATTAAATAATATTTAAATTACCTTTTCAAAATATAAAAGCAATCATTTCCCTGTTAAACTCAGCTATGTAAAACATTAATCATAATGAAGCTTTTTAGCAATTTAATTATATGTCACAATAATAATTCTTTAACTGACTCATTCCCATCGCATCGACTGAAAGTCAAGCACATCCGCTTTTCCAAACACTCCCTATTGGCGTTTAATCGATAAAAGTAAACATAGCCTACTTCTGCGCTTCCATCTTGGTAAACTTTTTCCTTCGGTGAGTAATCGACTGTTACTTTCGGTTTCATTTGACACTAGATATTTATAGTTAGTTAGTTATGTAGTTAGTGAAATGGTGACCTACCAAGGTAGTTATTTTAAGCTAAGTATGAATTAAAAATGATTGTAATAAGATTGTGGCACGATCCTGTAGTCTTCTTGTTACTGACCAAGGCTGACATGTTCCTTAGACAGAACTGTTAATTAATAGCCCAACATTCAATGGCATATCTAAGGAACTAACCAGAAATCTAGTCCGAACCACTGCCTCTGAATTACGAACTGGTCTAGTTATGAGCTTTATATAAATCAGAACCAGTTCTTAAGCACTGCAGTTTAATCGTCATATTTCCCTGAGTTATTTTAGTCATTGGCAAGCCCAAAAAAAATTATGCAAAACAGTATGAACTTATTTTATTTTTTCTCGGTGCAATGGTATATAATGTCGAGAATTATATAATTTAAAATGTTTTACAAAAACAAATAGTGACATCTAAATGCCTCTGGACTAGAAACAAGTATGTTATAAGCGTTATCTTCCAAAACCGTTATAAAGTTCTGTAAAACAATAAATGAATAAAAAATGCTTCTTTATTTAGGCAAAATAATAAGACTATTTAGTTTTTTGTTACATTAAACATCTTAAAAATAGTGACTTAAATAGCAAATAAAGAATAATAATGACTAAAACATGACCAAATAAAAAAACTGTACACACTATTTAGGTGAAAAATCAAATAAATCAAAAATATCTAATGAGTATATTATTGTAATAAAACATTATCTTGCGTAAACCAGTATAAAGATATTTTATGGTTGATAAAATACGTGTCATTATTACGTCTTCGTATCAATCAAAATTCAAATTAGCTTGAAGAAAGCATCTTTAATATCATACTACGACATGAAAACATAATATCGTCCATAAAGAGGAGGCCGTAAAATTCGCCGTCAACGATTCACATCTCGTTCGTCTTCAGACAGGATAAAGATGTAGACATTTTCAGCTACGTTTCGATGCTGCACAGCTTCTTTTTTCCACTATTATTTTACCAAAAAGCTAATTCTTTTTAAAACGTGCGCGCCTTTGACTCTTGGGCTAACCTTTCAACAGTCCTTTCCTTAGCATTACCACTATTTTAAAAAGTAGGTAAAAAATAAAAGCACTATTGGAACTAATCATAATATAATGTGTAGTGAAACCGGTCTAAAAGATTCGAAGACGTGCACTGTACGTCCTTGGACATAAATGGGTAATATGACGTCTTAAAATACTTTTCATTCTAAAATATTTATATAACCACAACTTTTAAAAAGATTTTGCGATTCATGCAAAGCCGACTGAATGACATGAATTTCACCTAAATTTTCATAATAAATACAGAATACTGGGGAAATTTTTTATATTTAAACTGAACCAATAAATGTCCCATATCATATAATGTTTAAGAATGAAAAATAAGTTTCAATTTATGCTGACCCAGATGTTTTTTTAATTAGTCTATCGTTTGGTGAATCCGTTTTTCCATTATATTTCACACCAAACATATACACATACTTCATCTTAAAAGTACACAGCCAATGTATTGGAATTTTTTGGGAGATATTGATGATATATAACTGTATACCTAAAGGTGACGAAATTACTTTCCCTGAATTTTCGGCTAGGTACCTACTTTGGTCCATTGGTAATTTTTTTTACTTAACGACTTCTTAGTATACAAGTCATTGAGGAAATCATTTTATGATACCAACAAAGTTTTATTGTTATGAAATAAAAATAAAGAACACGATAAGAAAAAATTAAATGTAAACAACATGGACTCTTTTAGTGTCATCAATATCAGTGCGATTACGTTTATACTGATAATGCAGATGTCTCTTTAAAATGCAGGTAAACTTTAAAAATAATTCCTTTATTACCAATAATTTACAAATATGATATATTTTATTTCGTTTATTATGAAATAACAAAACTTTACTTTTTGTGATTACCCAAAAAATCTTGGATGAGTTGTTCAGGAACATTTCTCATATGACTAACTGTGTACTGTTGAATGTACACAGTTAGTCATACGAGAAATGTATTAGTAAATTATGAAAATCAATTTGTAGCCTAGGTTTCATTTATTTCCTCTTGAATTTAAGAGAGATATTTTTTCATCGTTTTCAAATGAAGTAACAACAAAAAGTAATAACTTTAAAAACTTGTTGCTTCAACTGAAAGTCTACTTCTAATTCATTTCATAAACAAGAGAACAAAACAAGCCTCGAGCGCAACGTCTCTTAGGAAGTGGTTTTTCACGAGGAAGTCGGGACCCTTCCCATCGTCGTAACTTTTTACGCACTATCGATACAAATCGCTATTGTTATTTCTGTTTTGTTTGGAATGGGCGTAATTTTGGGAAAATAATAAGACAGAGTTAGATATTTTTGAAGATCCTTTCTCGTAGAATGCCAATTGATATTGTAATCGATATTAGCTAATACAAACTGACTAATATTTGCTATTTAGATTTCTATTACGGACAGATTCCATTACGATTCAAAGTAAAACAAAGTTTCACGACGTTTCGCGATCTAGAATCTGATCCCGTTCTCAAACGAGCTAGTATCTAAAACGTAGCACAATTAACATATAACTACATTAGCTACATTAGATTAACTACATCAAATAATCTAAATAAAGTACAAATTTTCTCGAAGGGATGCATTTATATTCATATATTATATTGTTGTAAGGATATATTTCTTGCATAATATTATACACCAATAAGGTATAACAATTCTACAATTACAGTAAATCATTATTACATAAACTGCATTCGCTATATGAGTAAACCTTGTACGTTTAAGACTAATTAAATTATATCTCAGAACTGTATTAAAACACTTCGAGTAGTTGATAAGTTTTTGCTTAGTGAATTGTAATAAAAAGTGTAGCAACACGATTATTTATAAAATAAAAGGTATCAGAGGACTGACACAATAATACATTCTCCCTTAAGTGTTCTTACGCTTCATACCAAGTTTCATGGAAATGGTTGGAAAATTAGGAAGAAATTTATATTTAATATTCGCCATAAGAATAACAGACTAAGTACTGAGTTCATCATGGATAATAAAATTTAGCCTACTGTTCTCTGGACCTGTTAGTCGTAGACAAATGATTCAAAATACTAATTTGTTTTCCTTTTTAAGCTGGTTTCAATGATGATGGTGAAATTATACTTTACCTTAATTGTTTTCGCTGAAAATATAAAAAATTTATTATTTTGATATTTAAAAGCCCATAACTTTTGAACGGTAATTTTTACAGATATATGGGTTTCAATCAAAATCGTTAGAGTCATCTTTGATAAATTAGGATTTTTCACTTTTCAGTGTATTTAGGGGTGAACTACCTTTAAAAATCTGAAATAAAAACACTGTAGATACGGTCAATATATACATACATGCCAAATATCAACTAAATCAGACCAACAGGGTAGGCTGTAGCTCTGTACACATCCAGACACACACACGGACGGACAGACATCACGTCGAAACCCACTTTTTTGGATTCAGGGGACCCCAAAACGAAATATATCCACTCTTAACTTAAACTCAAAAATGTTGATGAAAATAATACTTTCTCCATATACTATGTATAAGGGGAGAAAGTAAAAATGTTTAATCATAAAAATGTGTAAAGAATCACATAAAGTTTAAGAAACGAAAAGTCTAGTATACTCGATAAGTTAAAAATAAAAAATAATTTATTGTGATGCATGTAAAAATATTATGAGTAAAACATATTTTATAAAATATATCATGGCATGATGTTACAGATTGGAGTGTTAACCCATCAAGAAGAATCTCTGACCGGGAAGACATCTATAGGATCACTTAGTGGAAACATGATACTCTCAGCGCCCTCACCATCAGCTGACAGGAAGTTGTATATCTTCACATCTCAGCTGATTCTTATAATCAGCTGTTCTTGAACTTTATTCCTTACTAAGTTTTATTTACATGAACTGACCGATAAGTAAGTTTGTGAAAACGTTTCTGTTATTAAAGTCACTAGAATAACAGGCTAACGCAATGAGAAAACGTAAATTAACTACCTATCTGATAGCATCCATTATTGAAAGGTACGTTTAGTAGTGACGACGAAAAAAACAAGACCTAAAAATGTTAGGTAATGTTGTAGATTATAGAATCAAGCTTTGATATGAATTAGTGTATTGGTGGTACGTATGTTAAATCTAAGTTTATGTATTTATTTAATAATTACAGTTATTTTAGTTGTTTTAAAAGAACACATATACCTAATTATTTCTCAAATATGATATATGTGTAACCATAAAACCAAAGTATATGCTAAGTGTGTAATATCAATGGAAGTTTGTTTAAACGGTGAAAATTATTATAATACCACACTTAAATCAATAACTTATTACGCTTTGCAATATACATAAATATCATGGAGATAGTAGATGGAGAAAGTATTATTTTTGCCAAAATTTTTTAGTAGGAGTTTAGAGTGGATATCCGTATTAAAGTCCCCTGAATCCAAAAAAGTGGGTTTTGACGTAATGTCTGTCTAATAAAAATTGAGATGTTGATTACACTTTTTATTTAATAGTGCATAGAATAATAAATAATATGACACCAACCGAATGTCTGAAAAAATGTAGGCTCAAAATTTTAATTTGACTATCACCATTGTAACCAGCTTGAAAAAACTAACAAATTGGTATTTTGTTTTCTTTGTTTACGACTAACGGTTCCAGACAAATTGCAAATTTACTATCCATGATAAACGCAGTACGTTGTCTGAGAGCGCCCAATGTTATTTTTACAGAGAATACTAATAAATAAATTTATTCCTTATTTTCCAACTGTTTTCCATGAAACGGTAAAGCGTAATGTCACTACCTAACATCATGATTTTATTTATAATTAACTAGGCTTTGATTATCTTGTAGTTATGTTCAGAAATAAAATAACTTTTTTAACGATAAATTAAAAAATGCTGTGTAGAAAACCTTTGATGAATATGATTTTATTAAAGGGAAAAATATGTGTCAGTACACTTACAGCGTTTATTTTAATATTATAATTGTTACCGATTTAATATTTATATATACCATGTAAATATTTTACAGCAGCAGAGACGAAGGTAACTGGACCAATTGATTAATGCTATTTGACGTCTATCTCTCCCTCACTATCCTCACTCTACTAACACACAACTTGACACCCCGTGTGTGATGGGTGATGTTATACCCCACCGAGGCATCAGAGACACAGCAGGTAACTGGGCTGATTGATTGCTGCTATTTGACGCCTATCTCTCCCTCACTATCCTCACTCTACTAACACACAACTTGACACCCTGTATGTGATGGATGATGTTATACCCCACCGAGGCATCAGAGACACAGCAGGTAACTGGGCTGATTGATTGCTGCTATTTGACGCCTATCTCTCCCTCACTATCCTCACTCTACTAACACACAACTTGACACCCTGTATGTGATGGGTGATGTTATACCCCACCGAGGCATCAGAGACACAGCAGGTAACTGGGCTGATTGATTGCTGCTATTTGACGCCTATCTCTCCCTCACTATCCTCACTCTACTAACACACAACTTGACACCCCGTGTGTGATGGGTGATGTTATACCCCACCGAGGCATCAGAGACACAGCAGGTAACTGGGCTGATTGATTGCTGCTATTTGACGCCTATCTCTCCCTCACTATCCTCACTCTACTAACACACAACTTGACACCCTGTGTGTGATGGGTGATGTTATACCCCACCGAGGCATCAGAGACACAGCAGGTAACTGGGCTGATTGATTGCTGCCATTTGACGCCTATCTCTCCCTCACTATCCTCACTCTACTAACACACAACTTGACACCCCGTGTGTGATGGATGATGTTATACCCCACCGAGGCATCAGAGACACAGCAGGTAACTGGGCTGATTGATTGCTGCTATTTGACGCCTATCTCTCCCTCACTATCCTCACTCTACTAACACACAACTTGACACCCTGTATGTGATGGGTGATGTTATACCCCACCGAGGCATCAGAGACACAGCAGGTAACTGGGCTGATTGATTGCTGCTATTTGACGCCTATCTCTCCCTCACTATCCTCACTCTACTAACACACAACTTGACACCCCGTGTGTGATGGGTGATGTTATACCCCACCGAGGCATCAGAGACACAGCAGGTAACTGGGCTGATTGATTGCTGCTATTTGACGCCTATCTCTCCCTCACTATCCTCACTCTACTAACACACAACTTGACACCCTGTATGTGATGGATGATGTTATACCCCACCGAGGCATCAGAGACACAGCAGGTAACTGGGCTGATTGATTGCTGCTATTTGACGCCTATCTCTCCCTCACTATCCTCACTCTACTAACACACAACTTGACACCCTGTATGTGATGGGTGATGTTATACCCCACCGAGGCATCAGAGACACAGCAGGTAACTGGGCTGATTGATTGCTGCTATTTGACGCCTATCTCTCCCTCACTATCCTCACTCTACTAACACACAACTTGACACCCTGTGTGATGGGTGATGTTATACCCCACCGAGGCATCAGAGACACAGCAGGTAACTGGGCTGATTGATTGCTGCTATTTGACGCCTATCTCTCCCTCACTATCCTCACTCTACTAACACACAACTTGACACCCCGTGTTATGGATGATGTTATACCCCACCGAGGCATCAGAGACACAGCAGGTAACTGGGCTGATTGATTGCTGCTATTTGACGCCTATCTCTCCCTCACTATCCTCACTCTACTAACACACAACTTGACGCCCTATGTGATGGATGATGTTATACCCCACCGAGGCATCAGAGACACAGCAGGTAACTGGGCTGATTGATTGCTGCTATTTGACGCCTATCTCTCCCTCACTATCCTCACTCTACTAACACACAACTTGACACCCTGTATGTGATGGATGATGTTATACCCCACCGAGGCATCAGAGACACAGCAGGTAACTGGGCTGATTGATTGCTGCTATTTGACGCCTATCTCTCCCTCACTATCCTCACTCTACTAACACACAACTTGACACCCCGTGTGATGGATGATGTTATACCCCACCGAGGCATCAGAGACACAGCAGGTAACTGGGCTGATTGATTGCTGCTATTTGACGCCTATCTCTCCCTCACTATCCTCACTCTACTAACCCACAACTTGACGCCCTGTGTGATGGATGATGTTATACCCCACCGAGGCATCAGAGACACAGCAGGTAACTGGGCTGATTGATTGCTGCTATTTGACGCCTATCTCTCCCTCACTATCCTCACTCTACTAACACACAACTTGACACCCCGTGTGTGATGGGTGATGTTATACCCCACCGAGGCATCAGAGACACAGCAGGTAACTGGGCTGATTGATTGCTGCTATTTGACGCCTATCTCTCCCTCACTATCCTCACTCTACTAACACACAACTTGACACCCTGTGTGTGATGGATGATGTTATACCCCACCGAGGCATCAGAGACACAGCAGGTAACTGGGCTGATTGATTGCTGCTATTTGACGCCTATCTCTCCCTCACTATCCTCACTCTACTAACACACAACTTGACGCCCTGTGTGATGGGTGATGTTATACCCCACCGAGGCATCAGAGACACAGCAGGTAACTGGGCTGATTGATTGCTGCTATTTGACGCCTATCTCTCCCTCACTATCCTCACTCTACTAACCCACAACTTGACACCCTGTGTGATGGATGATGTTATACCCCACCGAGGCATCAGAGACACAGCAGGTAACTGGGCTGATTGATTGCTGCTATTTGACGCCTATCTCTCCCTCACTATCCTCACTCTACTAACACACAACTTGACACCCCGTGTGTGATGGATGATGTTATACCCCACCGAGGCATCAGAGACACAGCAGGTAACTGGGCTGATTGATTGCTGCTATTTGACGCCTATCTCTCCCTCACTATCCTCACTCTACTAACACACAACTTGACACCCCGTGTGTGATGGGTGATGTTATACCCCACCGAGGCATCAGAGACACAGCAGGTAACTGGGCTGATTGATTGCTGCTATTTGACGCCTATCTCTCCCTCACTATCCTCACTCTACTAACACACAACTTGACACCCTGTGTGTGATGGGTGATGTTATACCCCACCGAGGCATCAGAGACACAGCAGGTAACTGGGCTGATTGATTGCTGCTATTTGACGCCTATCTCTCCCTCACTATCCTCACTCTACTAACACACAACTTGACACCCTGTGTGTGATGGATGATGTTATACCCCACCGAGGCATCAGAGACACAGCAGGTAACTGGGCTGATTGATTGCTGCTATTTGACGCCTATCTCTCCCTCACTATCCTCACTCTACTAACACACAACTTGACGCCCTATGTGATGGATGATGTTATACCCCACCGAGGCATCAGAGACACAGCAGGTAACTGGGCTGATTGATTGCTGCTATTTGACGCTGATCTCTCCCTCACTATCCTCACTCTACTAACACACAACTCTCACCGAGGCATCAGAGACACAGCAGGTAACTGGGCTGATTGATTGCTGCTATTTGACGCTGATCTCTCCCCCGCCATCCTCACTCTACTAACAGGAAACTCGATGCCATCCACTTCAGTCTTGTTCATTAGATGTGATATGTAGGAAGAAAGTTTTATTTTATACGTAATACATTTTTTAGTTTCCGTAGCTTATGAATGTACTCGTGTACATAAGAAACTAGTTATTTTAACAATTTTTAAATTATTCAGGTGATTTAATTAATTAATTAAACAAACCATTGTGTAATTTATGTCAGTATGACATCCTTAAAGAGTTAAAATCATTTGTCTTTTATGAATTAAAAAGTATAATCTTCTTTTGACAATTCTTATTTGATTGATTTATAATTTTTACTATCGGAAATTACGTACCACAGTTGGTTTATCAAAAACATCATCTTTATGAAATAGAATTTTGAGATGGATATGTACTATACCTAGATAGGGAGGGTATTGGCAATACATCAGACCTAAATTTATAATGGAAGAGCTGTCATATGGTTATAAGATCATATATTTAGAGGAACTGGAAACATTCCATATAGGCATATCCATAATCTAACCTATTTCTTACATGGAAGTAAATACAATCAATTTTCTCATAACATTGTATCTGATAATCCTTGTAGTATGTTTGTTAAATGAAAATATTTTAATCCTAATAAAGGATACTGTATTCAAAATAAAATGTAGGTTAAATGTTTTGTTGCTTGAAGAAGGTAATTTTATTCGTTCATTTAACTTTGTATTACAAAGTATTTTTTTAAGAATATTACAAGACACAATTAAAGTATATTATTGTTTAGTTATATTTTTTTCTTATAGTTCTAAAATGTTGTAAAATTGAATCCTGAGATGCAGATAGAGTTTATCACGGACTTGATGGCGTTTACAGTGTAAACAGGACAGGAACAACACATTTCCACCGAACATGGGACTGAAGCTTTTAAGTGCAAAAATTTGGGAAGTTTAATTCTATATAGCATATAGCATAGGGTTAAATTTACTACTTCTTGTGACTCATATTCTCGTACGAGCTCCAATTTTACAGCCTCACCTGGTGGATCGGCTGTAAACTCTGAGCGTGGAACTAAAAGACACTTTAGATGGTGTTACGAAGTATAGATTTTCGTTAGACTGCATAAAATATTCAGCTAACTCCTGTACAAATCATCAACTTTACAGACGAAAGATTTACTCCCATCTTGTTCTTACAATCAACAATCAACTGAATGTCTACTCTAGAATATTGTATTAAGGTGGTGCGATCGGCATTAGAGACAACTAAAATCCGCTAGGTCGGCGCTAGTGTCGCTTATTCCTTACGCATACGTCATTGTTTCATGCAAGCTTCCTGAGTGACCTATTTGAGGTAAAAATACTGTTTTTGTATATAATTAAACATTTTGACTCCTTCAGAACACCACTTTCTTAAGATTATCAGATGAAAAATTTTGCTTTGAAAATCATTTTCTGTAGTAGGCCTATGCGAATTTTTATTCTTATTTCAAAATTTCACATAGGCTATGTGTAAAAGGTCTGTTATCCACGTTCCCAAAATTTCCCACACTCCTTGCATGAATACCGTTAAATTCGCAAATTAATCACCTGTAACTCAAGTTTTCACTAAAAGCTTGAAATCCCTAAGCCAAAGCATAAAGTCTACGCTACAATCAGCAAATAAACGTTAAAATTATGTTTTTTTTTATATAAACGATTTTTTCGCTCGCACCACACTGTCCATACTATCGATAACATACCATTGACGTGTGCAAGTATTTGTATCTGTTTTACATTTTAATTGTAACACATACATTACATTGTACAGTTGTGATTGCAATTTTTGTGTCATTATAAAATTGTAACACGAACAGCTAAAGACCGCGACATCAGCTGACTCCTTCCCTGCCTAGGGTGGGAAAACATTACTTACGACCCGCTAAGCTTATAATAAAAACGGTCATTTGCGCAGCAGTATAAGAAAAATATCATGAATAGGAGCGAAGTTGGTACGCGGTTAAGTTTTTAGTGCCAGGTGACTGCCAAGCGTGTGAATTCGATCATGTATCGCCATACAATCATAGCTATTACGATATTTCAATGTGTACTATAAGTATTCTAATTAATTATTCTAACTCAAGCAAAATTTGACAAAACAATTTACTGTAACTCAGTTATATTCTTCCCCTAACCACTACTAGCGCTACTAGTGCCAGTAAACATAAATAGTTGCCCACAGACGTTTCAAATTCAGTATCTATAAGCACAGTACTGAGCTACTGGAAAGATTTTCACTGCTTAGCTGAACAATCATTACTTTCAAGACTCTCAGTAGATAAGGAAAACACTTTGATCAATATAGAGTGTTGAAAAAAGATTGGCCATAAAATGGCTTATTGAAATTCGTCGATTACACTAATACTATAATATAGTACATTAAGAAAAGTTCTATTCTCAACAATGACTTATTGTTGAAGATGACGATACGTTTAAAATTAAGTGTCGGTTTCTGCTGACATATAGTTTAGAATCATTCAAACTTCAGTTTTATGCTGTTTTTGTAAAAATACGTTGAAAATTATCCAACTACACTGGTATATTTTGTTAAAAAATCTGTATAATAAATTAAATTATGTACGTTTTCTGTGAGTATAATTTAGAATCATTAAACATCAGCTTTATCATTTTGTAAAATACGTAATTATCCAACTACATTTAAATGGATCTGTATAATAATTAAAAATTATCAAGTTACAAATTAAACCTAATTTATCATCTCTTAACAAGGACCTAATCTCAATACATTATATGGGCTGGTGAATAATTAAAAATTACAAAGTTACAAATTATACCGATGTTTCTACGGCCTGGGCTGCACGTTTAAACAGAGATCAAATTTTTAGTTCCAAAGTTATCTAAGCGATTTCAGTTGTAATATAAAACCTATAATAGACTATATAGCTAAGGCAACACCACACAAAAAGTAACAATATAGTCACCTGTATCGTTGACGGACTTGGTGAACTTCCTGGCTGTAGGCTCTAGAGCGACGCCCCAGGACAGCTGGAGCCCGTGAGACAGCAGGTGTACCAACACTGAGGTCACTATCACTACCCACCCCCAGCCACCCTCCAGGTAGTAGTGTCTGTACAGTGTGGCAGCCTTGCGAGGAATTACCTTCGGTTCCGGCGGAACCACAGGGGCTACTTCCTCCTTCCGGAGAGGCTCCAGCTGAGAGGAAGGTCGACCGTCCTCCAGGCGTACCACCACAAACGGCCAAGTGTTCCGGCGGTTCAACATTGTTCACCAATCTATTCGCTAGATTGGCAACACTATTTGTATGAATTATTAATTCCTGGCTATAAATTTGTATTTAAAAATCCCAAAACGTTAAAATGTAATTTAGTTAAGTTTCTATTATTTGATTAAATTGTTAAATACATTTTTTAATTACTTTAAATATGTGAATATGTATTTGGTAAACCATTTTATACAATCTATTCACTCAAAAACTTTTGACATGTTAGCATTTCTTGTAAGAACTTTCTATTTATTATTGACACTGTTAAACTTATTTACGAGTTACATTAATTTATGTAAAACTACAATTAAACAGCTTCGTTATATTAATTTACTTTTGGAATATGTTTTTCGTGTAGAAACTGTTTTAATGTTTTTGACGTAAAAATACTAAAAATCTATTAAATTAAGTTTTTAAATTCGTACAACACACTCATATTTTATCATAATATTTTTTGTTTATTCGTTATTATTTTAGAAAATAATTTTTACTCAGTTTGATATTTTATCGGGTTAAACCTTTGCCATTATATGAGTGCAAAACATTTTTTAGTTCAGTTATAATACGTTTTTAGCAGTTCAATACCAAACAAATAACAGTTCTTAAATTTAAAAGCTAGAAATGTTTAATTGATTGTATCTTTTGGTGTAGCACACGTGAGCAACAATGTTAAAAATAATTAATTGCATTGAACACCTTAAATATTCTAAACGTTTTAAATGAAACAATTTTAAATATTTAGCTTTTATTTATTTTAAAAGTTTTTAGATTGTAAACGAGTATTAAATTTTAATCCAAAATTATTCAGAGATTTATATCGTAATAATTTAGGGTACGGTACTAATAACAATTATTTATCAACATTAAGTTTTTAATCGTGAAAGCTATAAATTTTAAGACGTACCTATTAGCTTTAAAACTGAAAATTCAATTGTAAACAACTACTTAAACAATCACACACTTCAATTTCACTTTCAAAACCCACTCGTCACACGATCGCTGTAAACACTGCACTAAATCTCACAAGACGCACGTAAATATGAAAAACCCGACCGGCAACTAATAAGTTGTTCAAGTCGACACAGGAGAAGAACTGATCTATCAGCTGTTAGGAGTTTTCAACAATGGACAAGAGAGTGCGCGCGCATCCGGCTGACGGACATCAACTAACGATAGTTTATGGGAATAAAATACTCTCTTTACGAGCACTCATCGCGACCAACTTTTCTGAAGTGTTTTCAAAACATAAACTATCCGTTAGTTCCAACTATCAGTAATTACGTCACCTATCTATCACAGTATGCGTTTGAAGTACAAATAACCAGTTTTTTTGTTTGCAATACAACTCTTAACAATGATCAAAGGAGGTTTATTTTGAAAGTGTCATGTTCGTTTGTTAGCTTGCTCTAACTATTTTTAGGAATACAGTATGTGTTTTAATTTTTACCCATGAACCCACTCGTAAAATTATTGAAAGCTTTGAATTTTATTATTTTCAGGTTCAAAAACTACGAAAGTTTAAATATAAATATACAAACTTCTATAAATTAATTGAAAAAATGTATACACTAAGACTATCGTGTATAATTTATTTCCTCCAAATGTTTTTCTCCAAATTCTTATTTACCTGAAAATGTATTGTAATAAGTACAATTTGGTGTTGATCTAAATGTACAGTATTTACCAAAAGAAAAAAACATTCAAATTTTAGCAATGTGATAATTTTAATAATGAAATTTAAAAAAAACTTTCTAATAATTAAATTTTATACATTTTAAAAAAACATCTAAAACACAATAATTTAGTTTGGGTATTTCAGATTATACTTTCAAAGTCAAATATTTGTCATGAAATATATTCACCCCATTTTCAAATCTTTTTAAAAACGTTTATTGAAGTAAAATCTTTAATTTTTTGGATATTTGCATCTATATAAATAAAATTGGAATTTTTTCCTGTACCTTACTACGAATAAATATTTTTTATTACTTTTAAGCTTAATACACCAGAAAAGCAGAAATTGGTCCAATCTGAATTGCTATCTGCGTGTCTATCTGTCTTTCTGTAATGCAAAACAAGGCATTTCTTTAACGTTCTCCGTTAAAATATTATCACCCATAAATCATAAAGTCTATTTTTGTTATTCTATAGATTATAAAGAAGGGTTTTGTATACTTGTAAACTGGCGCATGGCCTCTTAAAATAAAGTTTTTTTAAGTACTTAATAAATAGTATACCCAATATTAGGTTGTTAAAAAAGTTATCTTATAACAAATCTATCGTATAAAAAATTTTACGAAAGGTAAAACTTTTAAATGTAATCTAATTTAAAACTTTTACTAAATTATTGAGCTGAGGATTTATTTTTATTTATTTGTTTATAATTACAGGCTGCAATTATTTTTCATAGAAGTATCTTACTTTTTTAATACTGAACACAGTTTGTAAAAGGAGCTTACTGCTAGTATAAAAAGGTATTTACATTCCTTTGGGAAATAGCTAAGATCTTGGATATCTCTAATCGTAACGTTTTTAGTTTTTCTAAACAGCTGTCCTAATAACCATATGACGTCACGTTCGTTTCTAGTTTTAGTCTAACGAATTGCTTAATCTCCCCCAGAGCTAAGAAACTCATCCGTGTCAATACAGCTGAACCTCCATGTTAGATTAGATTATCATATTAGATTAGATTACCAATTAAAATGGTGACCTGCCAAGGTTGCCATTTATATGTGTTACTTTTGACATGGATATATCTTAGCTCAAGGGGAGGTATTAGCAATTATTTGTAAGATGGAAATTTGAAACATAAGAACAGCTGTTAAGATGAACTGAAAACATTCCCATTAGACATATCCATGATCTAACTTATTTCCCACAGGGAAGTAAATACAAACAGTTTTTACCTTTTTGAAGTCGTAACCTATCCAGGATAGTATTTTAAGGCTGACATGTTCCTTAGACAGAATTGTTAATTAATAGCCCAACAGACAACTGCATATCTAAGGGACCTACAGTTTAACATGAAGTCCGAACCACTGCCTCCGAATTACGATCTGGTCTAATTATATACCACTTTGCATATTCCATTACTGCCTAAACGATACTATTCGTAATTCTTTTACATTCCAATACTTTGTGACCGTTTATACAAAAATTAATACTTGAGAAATATTTCCAGGTAAAATTTGTCGCAAATAACCGTTCGCTTAGTACGTGCCAATCGCCACTAGGCCGCCCGGCGATACGGCAATAAGCCTAGAGGCAGATGTAATACCTGGTCTACGTGCGGCTAATGTTAACCAGTCGCGCCCTGTTCCTCCCCCTACCTACTGTGACACAGGGGGTGACGCAGGGTTCACCCCTACCAGATACATCCCCTGAGGGTCGTGTGTCATGAGAGTCAACCTGGTTTGTATTCACCTCACAATCTTCAGCCAATCTAAAATATGATTATTTTTACTGAACCAGATTTAACTTTCTCACCCTATACAATTGTATAAGTAGAAATATTACCCAGCGAATTTTTAATTTGAGTTATGTAATATATCATATCTCTGATAAAAAAGAGTTATTTGTATTCTTCTTGCCTAATTAATGGAAAGATATATTTAGAGTTTGCTGTATGTGTGTCCGATACAGTAAAAGTTTAACTATTATTTTTTTCTCCTATGAAAACCGTCAACATCATGTTTCAAAGACGATGTATGTATGAGACAAAAGAAGTATGCAAGTAAATTCACTCTTTTAAATACAAAAAGTTGTTATTCATGTTTCTCATTAAAAAACAATGTGTCCATTGAAATATACTATTCTTATAACGAATACTATATACATAATTTTTAAATAAGCGTTCTACAAAGAACACCAACTACACAAAACATTGAAAATATACATAAAATCATATGTTGTCGAAAAAAAACATCACAGGTACTGCAGGTATTTTAATTTTTAATATTAATTTGTTACATACTAGACTCCAATGAACAAAAATTTAAATTTTCTGTGTGTATCTAATAATCATAGTATAATCAAAATATCTTTATTATTGAACTGATTAAATAAATCATTTATAAAAAACAGAAATTTTTTAACTTTACAGAGCTTCTGAATAGAACGAATACAAAATTTACCTAAAAGAATAACATTATCTAAACAAATTTTAATTTCAGCACAGTGGCTATTTTAGATATCTACAAGTATTTCACTTTCAGTATGAACAAAAATGATTCAAAAGCATCTTTTCAGAACGAAGTATCAGAACCTTTTCGTTATCAGTGATTTCTTTAGTAAGGAAAATTTTATATTTATTAAAATTGGAACGTTTCACCATAGACTAACTATGAAGTCGACGAAGACGGTCCAAAATATTCTACGAAAAAATACAGGTTTTTGTACATCCACTGGGCTAGTGGTGATGTACAATGTGTGGCTGTTAGCCACTTTCTTATAGTATATAACCGATTCGTTTGACGCGGGATATAGTCGGCCGTGTCGTAGTCATAACTTCTGGCAACCTGTAGCTTCTTCCTGCATCACCTACGAAAATTTACACCGACAGCCTTCCTCCGAGCAATCCAGATAAATTAAGCTATAAATAGTAGGATTAGGATTAATTAATGATAAGTTGGGGAGAATGTTAGGAATCAGCAGGGAACAGGGGATGCCTCAAACTAATTGGAAATTTAATAATTAGCAAGGTACGCAGGAACATCTTCCAAGTCTATGTGTTGACCAAATCACATCCATGTCGAATAATTATTTTACACCCGCAATTACCCAGATAGGTTAGCCTAGATATGTATTAAATTAGGCACGTCATCAAAGCTGGCTTGGTTTAGGGCTGTGTGGCTACGATCAGACTCCAGGTAATATTCCCAGCACCTTTCACTTAGTTTTCATCATAGATATGGTAGTATTTCAGTTAAAAACCATATCTTTAGCATCAATAACATTCTACACTTCCACTAACATCAATCAATATTCCTATGTTAACTCACACATGCACCCCCGCCCTAAATATTCACTGGATTCACCTTTAAATTCCCTATAAACACAATTTTTTCAATGCTAATGTTCCTAAGACTGTATATTATGTTGTATCGTAGCACAAGCACAATTTAGGTTGGAGATACAAATTACCAGCGATTAAATATCGTAAACTTTGATAGTTTACTGTGTTACATCCATTGCACCTCTTGGATCAACTAATGACAATGAGCCAAATATTTTTAACTACGTTGTTTAATGTAGTTCTGAGAGATAATTTTAATTTTATTGTTTAAAAGATATTTTCAAAAATGGTTAATCGTTCATACAATATAGGTGTAGATTTTTCATAGCGTGTGTATAGCTCTTTTTGTCATTTATTTCATGATTTATTAGTTTTCATTTTGGTCCTTTCTGTGTATTAGTTAAATTAAGCAAGAAATTTCAACAGTAACTTTACAGTTTTAATAAAACAAGCATATTTCACACTATACATTTATTCACCAGCTAAGTTTCGAACACAGATCCAATATTACAGTAGAATGTTGAGCCCAGGATAGTCCTTGCGTCTCGAATGTTGTCCAAGCTTTGAATGTGTTCTCTTCATCTCAGTTCCTGATGGGCTATTACGTAAAGCAGCTCCATGAAAAACAAAAATAGCATTAGTTTTAAGAAATATTTTGTGTAATCCTTATAAAACTGTTATATTTGGTTCTACTTGATTTGAGAAGTGAATACTGCACAGTACCTTAATTTCTAAGTCACTTTTGTCAATGTTTTTCACATATCTATCAGTCATCCAAGCTCCACAAGTGTGTAAAACTCATTATTCACAATAACTCATAGTACTAACCAATTTTCTTAAATCAACATATGAGCTGTTTCAGCAGCAACATTTAACGGTAGCGATCTCTGTTGGCCAATAATAGCATTTCGATTATATTCAGCCTCAAAGAATATTTGTGTTCCTATTATGCAACACATTTCTCATTTTAAATTTCCGAAATAAACTTTTACTTAAATTTTTCAGAGAACATTTTAAATTTTTGTCAGTATTTACTCTTACATTAGGCAGTATTTGATTGCAACATAAGAAGTTGACTTAATTGAATCCATAAGATGTTTGTTCTCGACCGTTACAATGATAAACATATGGTTAAATATAACAGGATTATTTTATTTTCCTTTGGAAGTTTCCGTGGTCAACGTTCTTTACAGCATTCTTTTCCCTCGATGGACATTTGTCCTGAGGACATGATGTAGTCAAAAATCTCCGCCAGTGTTGCAAAGAGTTATGACGACGCATGTACTATAGTCGCAATCTATCTTAGGTTTATGATTATATTCTCAAATATTATGTGATACATGATAGAATGTGTACAAACTGTCAAGGTTTTACTCACGTGACCTCATCACTAAACGTGTGGTAATGGTAGAGTTCTAGAATTCAAGCTTCAGGACGTTGTCCGACATCACTGGTCAACCAGTCACAGGTCCGAGGCCGGCCAACTGGACGATCACATCAACAAGTTGGTAGATTCAGCTTCAATCTGACGAGCGAGAAATCTCACTACCCACAAAATCCCCTAGAAGTCATGTAAATTCAAGTCAGAACCACAATCACTAATCAAATGGCTTCATTTCTTGCTTTTCGGACTGCATCAACCATTTCGGGATAGGTACAAAGAATCCCTCACTTCGCTTTTGACAAATATTTGTTGCTATTAAAAAATGAATGTACTGAGCACTAAACACGTCTTTACAAATTTGAATTATGAATGTAACGGTTGTTTCGTAGCAACCAATTAAACATTAAAATATTTTTTCCTTACATAGTTAAATTTAAAAGATTTAATGGTAAATTAGTTGCTAGGAAACGCCATTTCGTTTTTCGGTGGGGCTTTGATTTTTAAAAATTACGTTTTTAAAAACGTAAAGGTCGTTCATGGAATTTACAAGTATGCAAAAATATATATGTACAATAGGAAACAAGAGTAATCATAAATACTCCCCTCGCAGCAGACCCGCGTACTCAGCGAATTTCCAAATCAATAATATAATAATAATATATATGACAAGTTTTATCAATATCTGTTGATAAATATGAGAGTTATTTGCCTATTCTCCATAAGGTTAACATGGGAAAGAGTATGCAGGTTTGCTGCTGAGAGGAACACAGAAAGTAGACATTTTTAGCATAACATATTTTTACTTTGACCATTTATACCAAGTATCATAAACATCTGTCCATAAATAAAGGGGTTTGTCTATTCTCCATATGATTAACATGGGAAAAGAGTATGCAGGTTAGCTGCTATGATAAACACATTAACTATGATTTTTAAGCATTTGAACCATAAGATCTCAACCACATGAAGGTAAATACCAAGTTTAATCCAAAAATATCGATTGAGTGTGGAGGAAAGAAGTAGTTATACTTACATATAATACATATAAAAAATGTACTACTTTTATAACAAAATACTAGGTATCTGAAAATTAGTAGCTAATGTAAAATTGGTTTTTGAAAAGTAGATCCAATTTTAACAAAAAATAGCTTGGGCTCAAAGTATCTTAAAATAGAGTCTAGGTTATGTTTTTAACGTTATGGTCGGATAATATGGTTCCAATGATTAATATTGGTTTTAGGAAATATCACCCACCCGGAGGACTTCAACCCTAGAAGTGGTAAAATTGTAATTAACGACGCATTTACAAGTCCAATAAGAAGTGGCAGGTGGAGGCATCTGTAGTCAATTTAGTGAACTTATCACCTTCGTGACCATGTTGCCCTCTGGGGGAAAGCTACCGAATCTGCTCAGCAGTTCACTAAACTGACACTAGAGTATGTCCTATAGTCAAGTAAGCGCTTTCTAATGCTCTCCCTAGCCATTTGGAAGTGCGAGGGTTCGAATCCCAACCATGAGCAATCCCAATTTGGCTTGCAAATGTGTAGTAAGCTGATTACCCGGCGGTTAAGTCCTTTGTTCGCCCGACGGAGGGTTAAGTATAATATTTAGTAATATAATATAAAATTGGCATTACAAAATGTGTTTACTGCTTCGAAAATGCAAAACTAGATATGATCCGACAGAGGGCAAGACATGAACCGATCTGGACCTCCTACACTTTGAAAGGATTTTTTCGTGGGTACGGATTTCTCGCTCAAAATCGTCAGATCGAATCTGAATCTCGTTATGGTGATCGTCGTTTGTGACTGTTGGCTGTACTCGAACCTATGGCTGATCATGGATGTCGGACCTCGTCCTGGAGTCCTGGAGCTGATACTAGAACCCTAATCTCAAGTAAATGTGAATAAATGTCACGATTGAACATTATACAGCTTTGTAAAACACAGGCGAACGTAATGAATTCAGTTGCTCTTCTTTACTTTTAAATGAACTGGTCTGAACATTACCTGAAGAGTAAAAATTTGGATCCACTCTTTTGCCTTTGAATTACGAACTGGTCTAAGTTATGAGGATGATTTTTGGGGATGAACCTAGAATTCGATAGTGCGGGCGTTAATCCCTCACGTAATATCACTTCCACCAGCTATCACACCATCCTAAGCACCTCCAACATGGATGGAACGAATGTCCATCAGCATTGGTTGTTGGTATATTAATTAACAGTCCTGTCCAAGGAACATATCAGCCTTAGTGTGAAACAAGACTACAAGATCGCACCACAATCATCCAACACTCAATCCTCATTCATACTTGGCTTAAAATACCTACATTGTATTATGGTTGTCATTTAAATTATCTAATCTAATCTAAGGGTAATAATAATAATGTATGTTGTACCGTAGCTAAACAACCACCATTTGGGTTAGTGGTAGAAGTTACTAGGAATAAAATGTAGTGTAGACCATCACCATGTTACGTCTATAACAGCCGAATTGAGGTACAGTACATGAAAAAGCAATCATTCCTTATATTGTCAATAAGACGTCTACATTTGGTTGCACTCATTGGGTTGAAGAATTGTTTGTTTTAAAGAGCAGAGAGAACCGTTTCAACCCCCCTAATTGTTCCACAAGCCGCGACAACCCCAGTTTTACAACAGTCTTAAACACTTTCCGGTCTACTGTCTCTCTCAAGCAGTAAATTTTATAGCCGCCGTTTAGACAGCGTAAAGACCGGCTTGATTGCTATTATTATTACTCTGGCCTTTTATATCAAATTAAGTAGAGTGTTCTACCTATTTCTGAGGTAGATATCAGACTGGTCGTTCCCGATTATGATTTGAAGTGGAGTGGAGATGAATGGATTTTAGATTAAAACCAAAATTGTTGAATGTATAAAATAATGTTCTTGCACCTTTATGCTATCTGAAACTATTTATTACTTTTGTGATTTATGTTTACTAATTGTTTACTCAGTTGTTAATCATGCTGTTACCAAACTATATGTTTATTATTTACTAGCAATAAGCCCGTCCATTGTAGTTTAAAGAAGAAAGATTATCGTAACAAAATATAAGCCTGAAATCCTAAACAAATCAATACAAAGAGAATAAATCACACCGAGCTTGCTTATTTAGTATTACTTTACAATTAAATAGAATAGAACATTTATACCATTGTTATTATTAGTAATACGTTAAATAACTTTTAGTACAATTTCGAAATGGGTTTAAATCAATGGCCAATATAAACTAACTAATATTGATTCAACAAATGTTTGTTTTTCTTTCTATTAAATTTTTAAACTACAAAGACAGCTGATTATTGACAGTATGTTATTCATCTAAAACTGAAGCGAAATGCGATCAATATCACGTAAAAAGTGGGGATTTAAATGCTCGTTATTTACTTTTCAAGGGCCGGCAGACAATTTTAACCTTCTAATTACCTTCTCTGGAATGTATAGAATGCATGAAAGTTTCATTGTTATCAGTTCTCCCGTTTTTCTTCGGAGAAGACGGCGTAAAATGCCTCCTGGAGCGTCACAGACACAAATTGAGATAAGACTTGTTTCGGTTTCTCTAACGCATGAAACGTAAAAAAACTAACAGATTTATAATTCTGTGCAATATACAGACAAAACTCTTATTTTATTTATATATGTTATATCTCTTGTTCCAAATATGGGATATTTGGTTGGCATAAAAGTATAAAATAAAATTACAGTTTAGTCAGAACATTGTTTAGACGTTTAACTCAATTTCTGTTGTCTACCTAATTATCAATTGTATGTCAAACTCATACTGTTTACTTATTATATAAATTACCAAACCAATTTTATTATTTATAAAATTTATTCTTTAAGTCAATCAGTATCAAATACTTTTAGTATGTAAATGTATTGTTTTTCTAGTTGAAATAAATAAATAAAAATTTGAGTTTCGTCCGTAGGTTCTATACATTTTCAATTCAATTTTATCTATCTGTAACACCAAAGAAGGCATTTGTATTTGCCTTCGTGAAAACAAGAGCACCCACTATGATTAATTTTGGTATGGATAATTTTATAGTGATAATTAATTTTGTATTGGTAATTAAACTATGGATAATTAATTTTAGGGCGTATTGGCAGTCTGTCAGACCAAAATTTTAAACGGAAATAACGTCATATGGCTAGTGACGTCATATGGCCAGTGACGTTATATAGCTAGTGACGTCATATGGTTATAATGACAGATGTTTAGAGGAACTGAAAACATTCCCTTTCGACTGGGACCGTGGCGTGTCCTAAAACAACTCCTTGGAGGTCACGAATTGTGGATAGTTGTGAGTGATGGTCGATGGGTAATGTGTTCTCTTGTATGGATTAACATTCGCACTATTGAATACTGCGTTAATCCACAAAGAACATCCTCATAATTATACCATTCCGTAATTCAGAGGCGGTGGTTCAGAAACCACGTTAAACTGTAGGTCTCTTAGATATGGCATTGACCATTGGGCTATTAATTAACAGTTCTGTCTAAGGAACATGTCAGCCTTAGTCAGTAATAAGACTACAAGATCGCACCACAATCATTTTACACTCATCTCTCATTCATATTCGGATTAAAATACCTGGTCATGGACAGGGTTCTATGTCAGTATCTAATCTAATCTAATCCATGATCTAAGCTATTTCTTAAAGGGAAGTCATACAAAAATACATTATTAAACTTAACACATTATTACATAATGTATTAAGTAATACATACAATTAAAAATACATTATTTAACTTATTCTAAGCGTGCTTGAGATGCTCCGTGTTAACAAATTATTTATCACTCATCACCTTTACATATCGTCCTAATGTTTGAGCTTCCCACGAGAAAGAGTAAAAATAAGAAATATTTGAGGATATATTTTAGCACTTAATTAAAAACTCACAAACTATTTATAATATTATAATTTTTATTTCTTCAAAATTGGATTGTTTAAATTTAATGTAGGAATATGGATACTATAATTGCAAACAGTTTTGGAAGCTATGTATAGAAAATGTCTCTTGATACACCAGATATTTGCTACACTTCAATATTTCAAATCAAAGACAGCCCGATCCCCAATATTGTCATAAATCCATGAGACACAGATAAAGATTACAGATTAGATATCAATTCGATGAATCACCGATTTAGAGTAGTGCTTGGTCGTCCAAGCAGTTTAGTTGTTCAGCTGTCATTACGAGTGATGTGTTACACTTACTAGTCTTTTTAGTCGAACTTCAGCAATTATAGAAGTATGCATGTAACCATGCATTTGTCCTCTTATCTTCTCATGATTTCCTTATCTCATGTAAGTTTTATTTATATATATGTACTGTGAAATATAACAATTTAAAAAATTACACCTTTTTATGAATAAGTCTAAATAGACTACTTTGCATTGACTTCATAAGTTTTAAATATTTTACACTACCCCCATGAAAATAAAATAATACAACTAAAATTATTTTTGTACAGAAAAATATCTTAGCAATTTAGAGGTGTGTGTTTTCATTTTTAGTAGCCTTGAAGTTAAAATAAAATTTTAATTGTTCAATGTTTAGCAGTTAGTAATATTTTTCATACACAACTTCAAATGGTAAGAATTTTTATGTGAAGTGTGCTATTTTTTCCGCATTATTTGTAAAATATCAAAAATTTATGACATGATTATATTTTTTTAATATCATTATAACATTGTTGCCAGAGGAACTTTTATATACATTTTTGTAGGAATAGGTACAAACCCTGATTTTATTACTACCTAATCGGCAAACTGTGAGATAGGTAGTTAAAATATAACAATTACACTTAATGAAACATCTGTTACTTAGAAAAATGTATTTTATTTGTTCAGGAAAGTATTATTAGCGTTAAAAAAACTTGCTACTCAGGAGGATATGGAATTAACAGTTCAAAAACATCTTTATTGTTTAAAAAATCTTAACAATACATACAAAGCCCAATGTGCCAAAATAACACGTGCGGGCATAATTATTTTCATTATTATTTGGAATTATTTTCATCTATTTAATTTCTCTGCTGTCTTCACTTTCTATACCGTTTCTATATTATCACAACACCAATAATGATCGTCTTTGTGGACATAAATATGTCTTAGCTCTATTGGCAGTTCGTCAGACAAACATTTGAAACTGAAATGACGTCATAAGTTTGTAACGTCATATGGTTATAAGCTTGGGTACATACAGTAGAATCCCTTATTTCCAACTCCTCGGGATATCCGACCATGTGCCTGACTGTCATCTGATTTGATTGTCTACCTATACTATTACGTTATTCCGTATCCTTTCCCAATATTACTTAACATTTGTTATCTTGTCGTCTTGTAGACACTTGTATTTACCATTTTGTAAACACTCCTCAGCCTTTTTTACCCGTGCAAAGAACGGATGCTTTGGCTAGTTGTATATAATTTAGTGGATTTAGTAGATGGTTTTGACCTTAAAACCAGTGTTTTATTGCTCCTCGGAATATCCGAACATTAGGCCGTTCCGACCATGGCTCAGCCCAGAAGGTCGGGTATCGGTGGTTCTACTATGTATAAAGTGGTGATATCACAACAGTTTAAACCCTCCAGGTATACGCAGCGGCTGACCCAGTGAACATCCAGCCCATCACCACTTTAGTGTCCGAGCTGACCCAGAAGGCGACCGGGGAGTTTGACAAGGTGTACCATCAGCTGGAGGAGGTCCTGGGGCAGCTGGCCGGGGGCGGAGACTTGAAGGAAATAGAGGTAATTTACTTAAGTCCTTGTGAATGTGTTTTAACTAATTGATTTAGGTTGTACTTGGTTATGAGATTTTCATTAAACCTAGGAATAAATTGTGATAACTGTAGATTTACATACGGTTCCCTAATATCCTGAAGTTTGAAAAAACACTTCCAAATTCTCCTCTCAATTTTTACTTTCTGCCTTACACATAATATATATAGAAAGTTGTTTTTTTATTTGAGCTGCCAGTAAATACGTATGTCCATTTTGAGGCTCCCTAAACCCGAAAAAATTGTTTTCGGTCTGACGTCTGTCTGTATTACTACGCCGATTTTGTGAAATTTGGTACTAGGGTGCATTTTCCCCCATTAACTCCATCAAAAACGTCAAAATCCAAATTTTCTATTACTAAAAAATGTATTACTATAATTTTTCAAAACAATAAATTTTAAAAATACTTTAACTTTGACTATCACTATTAAAGCTATTACAAACCTAAAAAATAGTATTTTTAATTACTAGCCAACGACAAAATGTTCTCGAGAAAAGTTAAATTTACCGTCCACGATTAACATAGGACGTTTTTAAAGAGCTTCAAATGTTATTCTTACTATGTAAATTACTACAAAAATAATAACATCGACCATTATTTATCAACCGTTTTACCCGTAACTCGGTATGTAACTAAGGTCACATTACCAAATAAAGCTCGTTCAAAAAGGTTTCTTATGAATCTCCAAAAATATTTCATCTTGTAGTAATAGTATCTGAAATAATTTCAGGACTATTCTTTAAATGTTAAATTTATCAAATCTCGTAAATTAACAAGCAATAAAAATTTAATAGTTTTATTTAGGTATATATTATTATTTTCTAGGTTTTTATTTTCAAAAATAAAATATAAATCATATATTTTCATATCATTATACATATATACATTAGATTTTTCGTATTTCTTCAACTTCATTCCCAGGGCAAACCACGCATAGACCTAAACGACATGCCTTTCTTTATTTTAATATTTTAATCACATCTCAAAGTATTGTTTCCTGCCGCAGTCACAGCTGGACCCGCAGATGCTGAGTCGTTGCAACTGCTACTGCCACTGTCCCCACGACCAGGTGGACTCTCAGGTCGTGGCCAAGGTGAAGGACTCAGTGGTACAGCTCAAGGAGAGGGTGGAGGCTGTGGGACGATCCCTCAGGGACAAGATTCACCAACTCACCGCGCCGTGAGGACCTACGACCTACAACTAATTTTGGTTTATTTTAAATTTAATTTGTAAAAGTGATATAGGCCTAATGTTTATCCAATCAGATTTGATACTTTTTGTTACAATCAAAATTACTTTGGTGGTTACTTTTTAAATTGAGTAATTCTGATCAACTATGATTCAACTTTATCCTTATAAAAGTACAAGGATAATCATACTCAATCAACATTTTTATTTCCCAGTTTTTTTTGTAACAGTTTTTAATAATATAAATAACTTTCACTAATGAAATGCTGGTTTTTATATGTGAAAAATCCACACAATACTGTATCATCAGTCGTCATGGTCATCCTTGACTCATATTCAGACTAAAACACATCGAAGAATTGGATCTACGACATATATAGTCTAAAACTAGGACGTGACGTGTCCTGTAATCCAGCTACTTGGAGGTCACAAATTTTGGATAGTTCTGAGCGATGGTCGGTGGGTTTAGTGTTCTCTTATGCGGATCGAATACTAAGTTAATCCTCATAATTAGAGTAGCTCGTAATTCAGAGGTAGTGGTTCGGACTCCACGTTAAACTGTTTTCGGACACTTAGATTCATGCCACTGACTGTTGGGCTATTATTTAACAGTCCTGTCTAAGGATCATCAGCCTTAGTCAGTAACGAGACTACAAGATCGCGCCACAATCGTCTTACACTCATTTCTCATTCATACTTGGCTTAAAATTACAACTTGGTTATGTCGCTATTTCAGTAAAAAGTATTAAGTGATAATGTCAACTGTTCATCATTTAAAAACCTTTATCACACCGAACCGTTTTATTTGTAAGTCGAATCACTCATAAATAAAGGCACACAGTAGGTTTTAAACACACTACATTGCAATTGTCGTTTTTGAACAAGGTACCAAATGTAAGAATTGATATTATTTAGATTGTTATTGCGGACATTTTCCATCACGATATTATGTAAAACAAAGTTTCACGACGTTTCGGGATCTGGAATCTGATCCCGTCCTCAGGTGAACTAATATCTAAAACATAGCACAATTAATTAACATATAATCCGGACCTAATTACATCTAGTTATATTCCAGGGATTTTTTCATTACAGGAAATAATAATTCCCATTTAAATGGGTTCAATTTATTATTCTTATCTTATAATATAGTTCCAAATTTAGACCTTAAGTACAGAAACGCAATAATTGTATAATTTGTAATATTTACGATGAAATAAAATATGAAACTTTTCTGCACTTGTATTTTATGACTACCTTAAAAATGATTAGCGGGTTATTTAAAAAGTGACCTTAGTTGTACCTTGTGACAATATGTGGAGTATAGAATGAACGCCTGCATTCAGCTGGATGTGATACAACTGACTTCTGCGTCATGGATTTTGCGTTCATCCCAGAACGGTTGTGGGATCCATGCAATCGTGCGACAGCATTTTTCTCATTATTCCTCCATTTTTTTCTCTCTGAAAATACATTGTTGCTCAAGAATGTGGAGAAAATAAATAAAATAGATTTAGGATTATATTTATGGTGGCTAAAACATGGAGGAATGACGAGAAAAATGCACGATTGTAATATCGCGTACAAGAAGTCCTCCCGGCAAAACGTAGCACATGGTTTGCTGTGTACAATTATCCAGAACAATAATGTGGTTTAAAAAAGATCTCTAGTTTTTCACGTGTTTAAATATATTATAAAGACCCCAGGTAAAAATATTGAGAAGCCAGAAAGATTTAGGAGTGTCAGATAAAGGCTAGAAAGTCGTTAGCCTATATGATAACTCCAGAAATGGTCTTTTTGTGAACAGCTTTATCCAACAGATTAAATACTTAATTATTTTTCCACTATTCTATTTTCCCAATATTCAAAAAGGTCATCATTTTTAAGGTTATTTTAAAGCCAAAACTATGGTTTTAAAATAACAAATAATTGTCAGTAGTTTATGATTTTTTTCTTATTTCAAATTTTCACATAGGTTATAAGAAAAATGTCTGTTATTCATCCTTGTTCCCAAAATTTCAGCTCAAAAGCATAAGTAGTTTTCCTACACTCTTTGAAAACCACTAAATTTGCGAATTATTCCCCCTGTTACTCGAAATGTTTTCAATAAAAACTTGAAAAAATTATGCTAGAGCATATTTGTGATACAATCAACAAATAAACTTTATTTTTTAAGAGAGTCGCCACCTTAAACTACTTCCTCTTACCAAATAATGTCTTTCAAGCAAAATTTCAATAATTAACTTCAACATCTTAAACACAAAAAAAGCTTTGAGTAAACAAAAATCATTCAGCAATTTACAATTTGATTATAACAGAAGTTGTTTCTGCTCAGTTATCTCTCTTTCACACTAGTGGTTGAGGCTTTCTCTTTCTTCTTTTTATTTAATCTACTTCCTTAAAAGTCATGACTAATCGAGAAAGATTAGAAGGAATAAATATGAGCGAACGTGGAAGTGGAGCAGTATAAGGCAGGTGGACCTTGTGGGGAGACAAGACACATTTAGAGTCGCCTACATCCTGCCATTATGGGAACGGGTGAGTGACTTTGCGCCAAATTTGGGGCCAATCACAACTTAGAAAATTTTGATACCCCTTAAAAACTTCTAATATTTCGAGGAACTTTTTTTCAACTCTCAAATAAATATACTTCTTTGAAGAAGTACTGACAAGTATTGCTCAATAATGCTCAAATACAAACGCGTCATAAAGTTAAAAGAGTTCTAAGAGTTTTAACAAGTAAAAACTTAAATGCAATTTACAAATTGGTAACTAGATTAGGTTATAATACCTGCAGTCTTCAATCCACAGTTTTTTTTTCTTTTTACACAACTAGTTTCGGGAACAATGTTCCTATTTTCAAGTGTTCTTCCAGTTTGTCTTCAGGTTCCTGAAGACAAACCTCCACTCCAACTGCTAGTTGGAGTGGAGGTATCTTTTGTTTATACTCAACCGTACATTGGTATTGAACAGACTTTAGATTATGAAAATGTAATTATTTCAAATAAACTTCATTTCAGTATTATTTCTATAATTTCTTCAAAGGTAGTTGTTTTTTATTTGAGATTTTAATTCAAATTCACTATTTTTCGTAAAAATAATTGCTTATAGTAATAGAATTATAAAAATTTTACAGGATTCCTGCTACTGGGGATGGGAATACTCTCCTTAGTCATTGCTGCCCCCCAAGTCAACCCTGTAGTTGCCCCTCTAGAGGACCCCCTAGCAGCCTCTCAGGCGGAACCCCTGACTGACCCTAAGGAGCATACTCCAGCTGACCCTCAGGCTAGTCCCTTGACTTACCCTCTGTCTGGCCCCCTGGTTTTCCCTCAGGACGACACCCTGGCTATCCCTCAGGTAGACCTCTCAGATGCCCCTCAATCTGAGCCCCTAGTTCCTCCTATGGCCGAAATTCCTCAGGATGAACCCATGGTCGGCGACATACTCCTGGAAACTCCTCCCAGCAATGTAGTCAGTGAGAGCATCAACGGACTTGCCATCAAACTCCTACAGGTACGTACCTTTACTTCACTAGTCTCACAAACTGACTAATAGTTAAAAATAAAATATTATTCTGACTATGTAAACTTGCTGTAAACCGGTCTCTTTAAATCTAGCCTAGTCTTGTACTTACCGTTCCCATTGGGGTGGACACATGAGTCTGACTCGTGGAGGCAAGCTTGGACTGAATGCCGCGTCACGAGACTGACTCGTCATCTGTAAATGCGCATTTCTCCTCATAGTTCCAAAATTTTCCCAACAGATGCTGTTGCTGTGTTTTTCAAAACCTTGTTGTATTGTTTTGTTCGTTTGGCCAGGTTGTTGAGTGGTAATGTTTTGACTTATCAGCTGATAATCATAGCAGTACATGCAGGTTCATGAGTTAAGAGTTCATTTTATTTTATTTTTCTAAAATATATTTTGTATTATAAATGCATGGTTTTAATTTTCTATGTTAAAAATACGTTTAAGTTTAAGAAAATGTATGATTCAGATGGTTTTAAAGAATATTCCAATAAATATAACCCCTACTTTGAAAATAAAAATAAAATATTTTATAAACTTTAAACTTTTTTAAACATTTAAATAAAGGTTTGTGGAAAATAAATAAGTAATTATAGGCTTTATATTACTTCATATATTACCAACAAATAAGGAAATAAATTATCTACTTATCTTCTATATAAGCGATTGTATGTCACCTTTTCTAAAATACAACAAAATAGGCCATTTTAAATGCTACCTCACGATCTGCTCATGCTCGATACCCTCAATGGGCTAAGCTCATTGCACTTGCAATCTCGTGTGTGATCTTAGTTCAATTATTCTTATCTACATTTTTGGCTAAACAGTTTATGAAATGTGCTCCACATCATAATCTCGGGAAGGAATATTAATTGAACAAATATTTTTCAATTTTACAGGAATACTCATCAGTGAAACAAAACTTTGCATTGTCGCCTCTAGGATACTCTGTGGTACTAGCTATGATAGCCGAGGGGGCGAGGGGACAGACCCGTAACCAGCTGGGGTCAGTCCTGCGGCTGCCTGAGGACCTGCTGGCTGTCAGAAACAACTACAAGGCCATCCTGCAGGACATGAGGGTGAGTGATAGGACAGTGGATTTGAAATTATCAAACAAAAAACTAGGAAAACTCCTACAAAAAAGTTTTTTTCACTTCAAGCATCTATTTAAAAATGTGTACTTGCCTCTAGGAAATAGCTTAGGGCATGTATATGTCTAGAGGAAATATTTAGTTCCTCTTGACACCTGTCACTAACCATATGATGTCACTTCCGTTTCAAATTTTTGTCTAACGAATTGCCAATACCTCCCCCCCTAGAGGGATGTAAAACTGTAACCCAGCTACTAAGAGGTCACAAATTGTGGCTATGACCTAGTTGTGAGCGATGGTCGGTGGATGTTCTCTAATGTGGATTATCGATTTAAAATATCAAAGTATTTTTAAGTATGTAAGAGAATATATCTAGCATCTCATCATAATATAGGTAACCAGTAGAAACAATTAATTACCTAAGTATATAACTTGAATTAGATGAAAAAATACCATATAATGGTTTACAAACATCGATATTTAGAATATTTAAAGTGTTCAATACTTCATATTCATTTTTTTAGAGCGACTCAACTGTGAAACACCCTCCAGAGTTTGGAACCTCCATTGTCACGTACAAAAGCAACAAGATAAATGACACCTACAAAGAAATTATTGAAGAAAACTATTTCACAGTAGTGAGGTATTTAAAAGATGATGAGGAAGGTGATGAAGACGAAAAGTTTGAAGAGGAAAATGGAGACTTTGAAAAGAAGAGGATAGAA
Organism: Nephotettix cincticeps; assembly: GCA_023375725.1. Classification (NCBI taxonomy): domain Eukaryota; kingdom Metazoa; phylum Arthropoda; class Insecta; order Hemiptera; family Cicadellidae; genus Nephotettix; species Nephotettix cincticeps. Next base: position 13,972,428 of record CM041788.1, on the reverse strand, counting down.
AAGGAAAATTGGAAAAATGTGTATAATGAAAAGCCTAGAAGTAAAACTGATATTTTAGATAAATTTCCTAACCAGCAAACTTCAAGACTAAGAGAAAGTTATGAAGATGACAGAAAAGATGAATCAAGCGACACGTTGTATAACGGACCGTACGAACTCATGGGCGCGCTTGAACGTAAGTATTGACTTTACATGATACATAGAATCATCTTGAGTTGATCTATACCACGCAGCAACTGGAAAGTTCTATCTTGTACATAACTTTGAATAGTTTGGTACTTAATTGGGACCGTGGAGGTCACGAATTGTGGATATTTATGAACGATGGTCAGTGGGTATTGTGTTTTATTGTATGGATTAACGTCCGCACTATTGTATACTACGTTAATCCGCAAAGACCATCCTAATAGATATACCAGTTCGTAATTCAAAGGCAGTGGTTAGGACATTAAACTGTAGGTCCCTTAGATATGCTATTGACTGTTGGGCTATTAATTAACAGTTATGTCTAACGAATATGTCAACCAAAGTCAGTAAAAGACTACAACACCGGCCACAATCATGTTACACTCATTTCTCATTCATACCTTTATAGGTTGTCATTTGCCATTTGCCAAACTGTAGATCCATTAGATATACCATTGTTGGGCTAAATTAACAGTTCTGTCTAAGAAACATGTCAGCCTTAGTGGTTCTGAACACATCAAGACACACGCACGAACATCACATCGAAACCCACTTCCATTTTTATTCAGGGGACTTCAACACGCATATATATACATTCTCAACTCAAATTCGAAAATTTTGACGAAAACAATACTTTCTTCATATACTTCATATAAGTGGGAGAGAGTAAAAAACCTCAAAAATTCTAAATTTGTATAGGTACCGAACATCTCAATAGTAGACTATTAAAGTATACACTTTGATTATTATGTCATTGTTCAATTGTTAAAAATATATTTCAAATCATATTTATTATTTTTTATTCACAAATTCTAAAGTAAAAATATCGTGTCTCGTGATTTTTAGTCACTTAAGAGTAATTTCACATTTTATTTTTTTTCAGAACTAGGCAAGAATTCAAAGTTGCTTATTGAAAATGTACTACAATTCTATTCAACCTGGAAAACACCTTTTACTGTGGTAAAGGACGAAGAGAAACGAAGTTTCTACAAGTTTGGGTCTGAGAAGAAGAAAGTGGCCATGATGCAGGCGCAGGGGAGTTTTGCTTTTGGGGCGGTTCCTGAACTTGACGCAACTGTTTTGGAATTGCCTTACGCTGTAAGTAGGATGACACAACTCCTGAGGTGATGTCCGGGGATCTTGAGATAAATAGTGGAATAACTGAAAAGGAAGATAGTTTGTCAAAAAGATTTTTGTAGCGGACATTTTCCATCACGAGTTTTAAGAGTTTGCATCAGTGGTAGCCATCTTGAATTTTAGTCCCGTAAGAGCAATGTTAAATTCTGGCGCCTATATCTCCTTGACCTATTGTCATAAATTAACGGAAGAGGTGTCAAGTTAAAGGTATTACAGTCCTCCAGGGCACCACCTTACAGAACTTCTTATTTTCGCTCTCAATAAAAAAATAATAATGATTTATTTTGTAAAATATTCCTGGATTTTTGTTTTTATATCAAGTTAAATTTTTGAACATTTTGAAAGGTCATGCCCTTGAGCCACATCTCATAAATGTACTTCCAAAGTTTTACATTGATACTTTGATAATTAACGCCACTACAGACGCCAAAGTGAAGGTATGTTCCACCAGAATTTAACATTGCTCTTAAGGGAATAAAATTCAAGATGGCTACCACTGATGCAGACTCATAAGTTAAAACAAAGTTTCACGATGTTTCGGGATCTGAAATCTGATCCGGTCCTAAGGCGAACTAGTGCCTAAAACTTAACACAATTATTATTAGATAATCTGGACTAAACCGGTATAAAGCTAAAAACAGAAAAGTTTAGATCAGTTAAAAACGTACAAACAAACAATTCACTAGCAATTACGCAACATAAGAAACATAACACGACATATTTTTTTGTTGTCTTTGAGTTTTCGTGACGAATGGACGTGTTATGTTTCTTACGTGCGTAGTTGTTAGAGAATTGTTTTTTAAGTTTTTTTTCTGCTTTATACTTTTTGACATCGATATGTCTTAGCTCTGGGGAGTGTTAGCAGTTAAAACTACAAAAATTTGAAACATAAGCTGTTTAGATGAACTGAAAGCATTTCCTTTACACAAATCTATGATCCAATTTACTTCCCACAGTGAATGAAATAAAGATTTTGTGAGAACATTTAATGAACGAACTTTAACTCTATTGTCATAGTATGTAACAAAGTATTGAAGATACATTTCCAAAATATTATGGTTTTAACTATACTTAATGGGACATTGAATTATATTTAAATTTTAAAAAAATACAATATTCGCCCGAGGGACATTTTTAGTTGGAGGTCATTTGTGGGGGGCATACGACCAAGGAAGGTCTAGGGGTATGGAATACTTACTTGTTGAAGGGGGTCTGGGGCCTTCCACCGGCAAATGTATGAAAATACAAGCAGAAAGGTGGTAAATGTTACCGTATTGTTTCTTCTAAAGGTAAAGAAAAAAATATAATTTTAAAAATCAAGATTTAGGGTCCGATAACAATTATTGTGACGTTGATATTGAAGAGGAAGCAATCGTAATCTTTATTATTACAACTATTTTTTTTGTATTTCAACTATTAATATAGTTATAATTTATATTTAGTCTGTGTACTGTAAGTTTCCTTAACATGCTAAAGCTCAATTTCAGACAACTATTAACGATAAAAATATACATATTTACCAAAAACTTGGGGGGTGGACAATGGCCCGAATACTACATTAATCCGCAAAGACCATCCTCATGATTAGACCAATTGGTAATTCAGAGGCACTGGTTCGGATTCCACATTAAACTGTATGTTCCTTAGTTGTCATCGGTTGTTGGGCTATTAATTAACAGTCCTGTCTAAGGAACATGTCAGCCTTAGTCAGTAACAAGACTACAAGATCGCGCCACAATCATCATACACTCAATTCTCATTGGCTTAAAATACCTACCTTGTGGTATGGTTGCCATTTCAATAATTTAATATCTAATACTCTAATCTGCGTGCCCCCTTTTACTCCGCTCATGTATTCACCCAAGTTCTAGAGCTATGTAAGAATATATGTTTACTTATGAGGCAATGTTTTCAACAGGGAGAGAAATATTCGATGTTAGTCATCCTCCCCAACCAAAGGGACGGCTTGGACAAGTTGATGTCTGACATGACTGGCTTCTCTCTCAACAAGGTGTACAAGTACCTGGTCGAGCGACCTGTGGAGGTGTTGCTGCCCAAGTTCGGCGTACAGACCATGATCAATCCCGAGAAGATCTTACAGAAGGTAGTAAGCACAAAAAAGAACTCATATCTATTCTGAACATCATACGTATAATTTATCTCCAACAACGTAACAGTTCAACGAGTCTGCGCTATGGATTTTGAATTTATAATTTATTTATTTATATTTCAATTTTTAGTAGTTTTTCGTTGAAAAATCCTAAATGAGCTCATTAAAAAAAAGATAAAAATAGTTTTTTTTTAGATTAACGAACGAAAAGTATTTTTGTAAACCTACTTAAAAATACCTACTGTAGTCTTAAACAGTTGTGAGATAGGAAAAGTTCGAGCCAAAATAACTTTGAATAATAATGCAACATATACGAATTTAATTGTACGTTAGACCATTTAACGGTGGAACTAAAATAATTTTTAAAAGTCCATAATTGGTAGACAAAAATAATTAAACATTATATTAGACGGGATAAAACAGTTATTTGCAGTTTTCGTAGAATACTTCAGAATTCTAAAGGTTTTACCTTCTTCCATAATATTTTTAAACCCTAAACCCTATTTAACCCTCAAATTGGATTATGTGGGTTAGCTGCAATTATAAACACATAAACTACCAAACCAAACCATTTAAGTTTTTAAGCATAAATGGATGGATCTCAACCACATGAAGGTAAATACAAAGTTTCATCCAAAAATATTGGTTAATAAGTGACATATTAATTTTTCCTCATACTCCATAAGATTAGTAGTGGAGCCCATATACAACTGATTAGTTTACACTGTGATACACTGTAGTACACTGTGATTAGTTTGTTTTTTAAATCTCGGTAACCATTGTAAATAGAGCCAAGATTGAAGGTAATGAATTGTGTAGTTTTTTAGCTGATCGTAATGGTATCATATAAATTTATTTTTTAATTACACATGAAAAACTCAAACATTCCATTTTTGGGATACAAACCCCCCCAACTACCCGTTCCTATTGACAATTATATCAGGATTACAATAACATGGCACTGGGCTTATATCTTGTTCTTTCACCATGCTGAGGGGGTTTCTCGTTTGTTAAAACTCTAAGCTTAAAAAAATTTAAAAATACAACCATCGATAAAAACTACAAACTAAAGTTACGTGACTGTATCTGTGTTTGCAGCTCGGCATATGTGATTTGTTCACTGACGAGGCAGATCTCTCCGGCATTTCGCAGTACAAACTGAAGATTGCAGCACTGTTGCAAACCGTCATGATCCTGGTGGATGAGGGCGCCTTCAACTCCCACACAATCGGAAGTAAGTTCAACTTATGTACCAGATGTTAGACTTTTTCATGTTTATGAGGCCTCAGACAGGCATTTCTGCCTGAATTATGTTCTAGAATTCTTAGAATTCCTAATTCTGACCTCATCTTTCGATTTAGATTACTTTAAAGCACACTCTGCACAACTCCATACCACGCCAAATCAAATTAGTTACAGCCAACCTGTCCAGCCAAGTAAGGATGAGAGATGAGTGTAATATGATTGTGGCACGATCTTGTAGTCTTGTTACTGACTAAGGCTGATATATTCTTTAGACAGAACTGTTAATACATAGCTTAACAGCCGATGGCAACAACTAAGGGACCTACTAGCTTAAAAACTAAATAAATTTGTATTTAGAATTATTTTTTACGACTAACCGTTCCGAAGAAGTTAAATTTACTGTCCACGGTTAGCTCAGAAGACTACAGACTATTAAAAATCAATTACTTTATTAGTTTCCAACCGTTACATGAAACCTGGTATGCAGCGTAAGGACACATCACCTGACAAAAGCCACTAAAAAATATTTTGTATTCCCGGGGAGGGGGGTGTTCCCCCCCATAAAATTCTAACAATTAATTTAAATTTGTTTACCTTATTGTTATTTTCATGAATTGGATGTCTATTTTTGAACAAATAAACTACTAAATAATATTTAGATAAACTTAAAAGAATATAATAGTATTATTAAAGATTGTCGTTTTTAAATTTACTTAAGTGAGAAAGTATGTGTCAGTCCACTGATACGAATTATTCAACGAAATAATACATTTACAGTGGGAAATGTTTGAGGAACTGCCTTGATCCCCGTGGTTGTCTTACACGAAACGACCAAAGTAAATTTTATTAATTAAATTTATTTTCGAAAACTCAGATAAATTATATTTTAAACTCTAGAACACAACATTACTGTAGGTAGTTATTCTCATTGTAAATATTCTATATTTACAATATTGAGTCGTTAAGGTTTTAAGTTTGTCATGTTGGCAACTGTAACCGTCCTATTTGGCAACACCGGGCAGAAGTTTAACAGTTTGCCAGTTTCATTGATGTTCAAGTCTTCAACTCTGGACATTATTCATTAACTTCGGGTTTTATTACTCTAGATTTTTCAGAAGAAAAAAAACTTTTAATTAGTTCAAAACATTTACATAATTACCACAAAAACGTACTTTTAAATGTTAGACGTTGTAAGTAATTTAAAAATACAAAATTGCATCGAATAAAAACGTATGTTGATAAGAGAAGGGATAACTGCACCCTAACATCCCCAATGTTAGCTTATATACGTTTATCTCAACAATTGACAAAGATATCCCACTCTTATGTTTTTTTAATGAAAGAGTTTTTTTCTTCTTACTTACACTTTTTATTAGAAAAAAATGTTTTTCATGCCACATATGACGAATAAAAAAATCTGAAAAAAAGAAAATCATTTTTGTTATTTAAAAATGGTTCTCATTTTCGTGACTTTTTCGTGAATTTCCCATAGGGAATGATATATTACAGTAGGTCTCATGGCAAGACTTAAACCCGGGACGATGATACTTTGTCGTTTTAGGTGCCTAGAGACCAAAAAAAGGTCATAAAGATTTTTTATTTAGAATAAAATGGTCCGATGAGACCAAATTTGGTAGAGATGTGTCTTACATTTACGTAGACGAGTTCGCAATCCAGATATATCGGTCAATCGGAACGTGTAATTTGGATAATTGTTGTTGTACCCCAAAACTGGGGTACAGAAATATTTAAATATTTTACATTTGTGGGGTTTTTAAACAATGCTACCATCCAATTCATATGTTTTTAAACATTAATAGATTTTATATTTAGAAATTGGTAAATGTTTTGTGAAATAAAACAGTCATTGATCGAGTTACCCCCTTAAACTACTACAATAATCACTGACTTTGTATTTTACAGCTACATTTGTCAATGGTGTGACCAAGAGAAGCAGCGTGGAGAGTTTCGTAGCAGATCATCCGTTCCTCTTCTTCATAAGGGACCGCAAGAAGGACATGACCCTAGCAGCTGGCAAGGTCATCGACCCCCCGTTTGGAGATTTTCGTCCTTAAGTTCATTTTATAAACGAGTACAGGACACTTAGACATACAACAACCCAAACCTAGAACTAAAACTCTCGCAAAACCTTCGGTTATGACATCCGAACACATTTCTTGTTATTCCTAATAGTTCCTAAAAGTACCCAAATGTTCATTACCTTAGAAAATTTTAGCATACGACTAATTTTGTATCGAGGATGTTTGAATTATTTCGTGAAGTATAATCAATTTAGTTGTCAAATAAACTTACATTTTAATCGTACTTTTTTTCTTTTTCCTTTACCTTACTATATTACCTTTTTTGAATTCGCTACCTATCCACGTTGAACTATCTTAAGCTTTATGTCTATTCTATTTCTCGGACGAAAAAGGTCGATCTCGAGCAGCCTTAATACTATGATCCGCAACTAAGAAATCCCTAGTGGTGTATTTTTTTATGTCTCACCTTCTCATCCCAGGACCTTTTAGAACTAGGCCATCACCCGGAACCATTTTACACATTACTTCAAATCAGAGGTCTATCCTTAAGTGATGTGTAAATCTTAGTAATGTGTGTGAAGTAGTGTCAAGTTAGTCCAAGGAGATGAGGGGGGGGTTTAGTGGGTGTCAGTGCCACACTACCGGGTCTCTGCGGTTTGCATAAGTCCTCCTGCTCCCCCAAAAAAACTCATGTAGGTATTTTACGCTAACTGCGAATGAAGAAATGAATGTAAGATGATTGTGGCCCATCTTGTAGTCTTGTTACTGACTAAGGCTGAGGCTGACATGTTCTTTAGACAAGACTGTTATTAATTAATTAATATCCCAATATTCAATAGCATCTAGGAAACTCACAGTTTAAAGTGAGATCGAACCACAATCTTGTTAAGTATTGTAAAAAAATCCATCTTGTGAAAATTATTTTATAAGATGAAGGATTTTGTGAGGATGAGAGATTTTCAGAACTTTCAACAAAAGATTTGGGAGATACATACAGAAACATACACACAAGAAAACTTTACGAATGTAACATTTTTAAGCAATTACGTTTTTCATTGTCAATTCATTTTTATCCGTCTCGTACAGTAGAATAATTAACATTGGTTTTGTATCTCTGCTTATAAATTATTTAATTTCCTTTATTGAATGTCTGTGTCACATTCGTATTCAATATTTGTTTACAATTCCTTAATTTAGACTTGTTTCAGCCATATAACACGGCGTAAACTCCTTCGATCCCTTATAGGTTAAAAAATAACTCATAAGACAAACTCCTTGCATTCTGTAATAGAAGGAGTTTCACGGAGATAACCGTCTGCAGTTTGGTTAGCAAATTATCGGAAGATATTTTATACTTTGTTGGCCCTTTTAAACATATGCATGGTAGTTGCTTGTTCATTAGAATGGGATCTAGCATATCAATCAGATGATTTTTGTCAGTGCTGCAATGATGAAACGAGGTTTTCTGTGATCATCAAATCAAGAATCAGAATGTTTCGGTATTTAGATTAGGTTTGTACAATATACCATAGTCAATCATTCAAGCTTAATATTAAAATAAATACAAAACCATGCATAGGACTAGCCAATATATGAGGACATGTACGGCTAAATTAATATCTAGCAATAAAAGTAAGCAAAAATAAAAACTATGTATAACATAATTCAGCATCAAGTTCTTTCAAGAACCCATGCATATAGAAGCAAAGTAGGAATGCTCTATGCAGACATAAAAGAATCAAGGTATTCCCTCTAGGAGTTAAATGATTACATATTAGTCATTAGTTTACCACCCTGGCAAAATTAGTTAGTGGCCAAAGGCAAAGCATTAAACAGCTTAACCCCCGAAACAAGAAAACTCATAGTGAATTTATTTATTATAAATCTTTGTAGAAAGATATTTTCGCTACTTCTGATTCCCTGAATGTTTTTGTTTCCAAAACCCCCCTACGTAATGTAGGCATTAAAATCAGTTATTATTTCGTTACCTACAAATAATTCATAACAGTTCCTCAATTATTGAACATTTGACATAATTCTGACAACTTTGTTTAGCGACAAGATCACTGTATCTTCATTGTACTGGAAGTATGATCCCAGAGTATGATACTGTGTAAATATACATTCATAAAATTCACACTTGCTCTTCACTCATAATAATTGTGGACAGTTATGACCGATGGTTGATGGATGTGATATTCCCTTGTGTGGATTAACGTCTGTACTATTATTTAGTTATTTATTTACCTATCCTCTAACGGTTATACCATTTTGAAAAAATACCACCATTTTATTAAAATGTTAAGTTCATCCACAAAGAAAAACCTCAAAATTAGACCAGATCGTAATTAAGAGGCAAAAATTAGTTTGGATTCGGCGTTAAACTGTAGGTCCCTTAGATGTAATTGGCTGTTGGACTATTGGTTAACAGTCCTGTCTAGTGTCTAAGGAACATGTCAGCCTTAGTCGATAACAACACTTCAAGATCGCCCCACAATCATCTTACACTCTTTTCTCATTCATACTTGGCTTAAGAGTCTGCATCAGTGGTAGCCATCTTAAATTTTAGCCCCGTAAGAGCAATGTTAAATTCTGGCGCCTATATCTCCTTGACCTATTGTCATAAATTAACGGAAGAGGTGTCAAGTTAAAGGTATTACAGTCCTCCAGGGCACCACCTTACAGAACTTCTTATTTTCGCTCTCAATAAAAAAATAATAATGATTTATTTTGTAAAATATTCCTGGATTTTTGTTTTTATATCAAGTTAAATTTTTGAACATATTGAACATATTGAAAAGGTCATGCCCTTGAGCCACATCTCATCAATGTACTTCCAAAGTTTTACATTGATACTTTGATAATTAACGCCACTACACACGCCAAAGTGAAGGTATGTTCCGCCAGAATTTAACATTGCCCTTACGGGACTAAAATTCAAGATGCCTACCACTGATGCAGACTCTTAAAATAACTGTACATGTTGCCATTTCAGTAACTAACTAACTGTTCTTTTGTATCGACAACAAAGACATTTAAAAGAAAGCAAAGAACGACGAAAAGTTCAGCTACTAGAGAGGTCATCGTAGTGAATCTAGTGATAAAGGTCGTCAAGTCATTAGCTGGAATGTGATAGCTGATACAATGCACTACAAGGGATCACGTGTCGGCTACACTAATGAACTACGATGAACTCTTGATTGTGTTTTGCAGATTGTGGACATTTTCCACTTCCTATACGAAAAACCTTTGATTATTTACAGCTAATAGATTGGACAATCATTAAACACCGTAATCCGAGGGTCACTGGTTCTATGCCGATTACAGTCACCGTATTTAGGTGTTTATTTGTATTTAGGAACGCAGTTTGGGTCGCTGTTTACCTGAGTGGTCATAATACCCACCTTCAAATACTTTATACTGTTAACTGAAATGGCGACCTACCCAGGTAGGTATTTTAAGCACAGTATGAATGAGAAATGAGTGTAAGATGATTGTGGCGCGATTTTGTAGTCTTGTTACTGATAGGTTGACATGTTCCTTAGACAGGACTATGAATAGCCCAATAGTCAATGGCATCTAAGGGACCTACAGTTTAAGGTGGGGTCTGAACCAAAATTTTGATTCTAAATTACGAATTGCGCTAATTATTATGAAGATAGTCTTTACAGGTGAACGTATTATACAATAGTGCAGACATTTGTCTACACCAAAGAATATCATATCCACCAACCATCGCTCACACCTATCCACAATTCGTGACCTCCTAATAGCTGGATCACAGGACACGCCACCGTCCCAAATGGAATGTTCTTTCGTCAAAATTTTATAATTAGAGAATTTTTAGAATTTTCCTTTGAGGCGAAGCCTACCCAGAATCTATAAATGTAATTTTCGGAGTGCATTATGGATATATGTATTCATGTGCATGCAACTATGTCAATAATAGTAAGAGTTAAATAAGTCTTTGAACAGATCCCTCCATATCTGAAAAGTATTTTCGATTTGTTACTTTTAATGTTAGTTTTAAGTAGACAGATTTTAACATACCAATGCACTAAGCTTGCCAATGGATAATACACGTTTAATTTTATTGGATCCTGGTTTACCCCTCCCCACCTAAAAACTCTAAAAATATGAACAATCTAAATTTCCCAAAAACATTTAAAGAGAGATTTTCGATCATACTCAGTAAGGGATCTTCGATCAGTAATGGTCCTGTGTTACAAAAATAGTTTTAATGAATATGGGGCTCTTGGTTCACTAAATAAAGTGAAGCCCCACGCATACCTACAAATTACTTTTTAAAGGTTATATACAAAAATGTATGATTATATTAGATTATTGAAATGTCGATCCTACCACAAGGTAGCCATTTAAGCCATTTATAAATGAGGATTGAGTGTGAAATGATTGTGGCGCGATTTTATAGTCTTGTTACTGACTAACGCTGGCATTTTCTGTAGACAGGACTGTTAATTAATATCCCAAGAGCCGATGGCAACAAAGAGATCTGCAGTTTAACGTGCAGTCCGAACCACTGGCTCTGAATTACGAACTGATCTGATTATGTGAATGGTCTTTGCGGATAATCGTAGTATTCAATAGTGCGGGCGTTGATCAACACATGAGAACATTACATCCACCGACCATTGCTCACAACCATCCACAATTCATGACCTCCAAGTGGCTGGATTACAGGACGACCACCGTCCCAATATATTTCTAGTAATCTTGCCGAAACATTCAATCCTAATCAATTTACTTTATGCATACAATTATAATTAAACTAGACGAAAAGGAGATAATCTAGTTTTGAAACATTAGAACACTAAATTAATGGTAAAGGATAAATCTTAAATATATACCATCCACTGTAAACACAGTAGTTTCAAGTGGTATTCAACGTTATTATTATGTATAAAAGAGAGATGAGAAAGGATCTTGAATCTTAAGACCTTTTAAAGAATTTCCCATAGGGAAGAAGCTGTTCCCGTAGGTCTTATGGCAAGACTTAAGCCCGGGGCAATGTTTTTCGTCTTTAGGTGCCCAGAGGCCAAAAACAATAGTCGTTCAAATGTTTGGCGTTTTTCTTTCACCATTAGAATTAGCTCAAAGAACTACACAATTTAGTTCCTTCAAGTTTTGCTCCATCTCCAACGTTTACCGAGATATTAAAAATCTAAACAAAGTACATTGTATTTAGGGGCTCGAATGCTAATCTTATGGAGGATAAGGAAAAATTTATATTTCCCTTATTAAACTATTTTTTAGATGAAACTTTGTACTTAGCTTCACATGGTTGAGATCCATACGTTTATGCTAAAAAATCATAGTTTATGTGTTCCTCACATCAGCAAACCTGCATACTCTTACACATGTTAATCTTATGGAGAATAGGCAAACTCCTTAATTTATGTCCAGAAATTTATAAAACTTGGTATAAGGTAAAAATAAAAATAGTTTATGGTAAAAATACCTACTGTCAGTGTTCCTCAAAGCAGCAAACCTGCATACTATTTTCAATGTTAATGTTACGGAGAATAGGCAAATACTCTTATTTATCAACAGGTATTGATTGAACAATCTTGTCATATACTTGTATTATTATTGCCATATTTATGAGGTGGAAATTCGCTGAGTACGCAGGTCTGCTGCGACGGGGGTATTTAGTAAATGGAATGTGTAGTGTCTGTACATCTTCCATTATCCTCAGTCTGTTTGGATAACCAAAGATCTGTCCATAGTGAGTTTTTTCCTACACCTCGAGTTTGATTTCTTTGTCCATCTGCATCCTAACATTGATCAGAGGTGGGTGACAATATGCAAGTCATGCATATTTTGACACATCATCAAGTCCACGTGTCTTCTTGCTTATGCGCGTGGACTATGGTGTCAAAATATGTGTGACTTGCATATTGTCTTCTGCCTCTATTCGCTGACAGATGCAGATTGACAAAGGACTCAACTACTATAGGAAATCACTGGGACAACGCGAAGATTTTAGGGAAGTTTGGTAACACAGGCCAAATTTAAGGTATACAAACAATATGTTATTGATTCCTACATACAAACAAATTTTATGATTAAGTTTATTTTAAGGGAAGTATGTTTCGGTTTACTGATACCATTTTATTTCTTAATTTTCCATTTCTCAACTAATGTCCATTTACAGTACTTTAAGTGGGTTTTGTTGAGTGATGTGACTTTACACTGCATACCAAGTATCATGGAAAACGGTTGAGAAATAGATTTTGCGTTTACCATGAATATTAAATTTAACTTTTCTCTTGAACCGGTGGTCTCCGAGATTACTAAATCAAAATACTAATTTATTTAGTTTTTAAGCCAATTTTAATGTGATTTTTCACGTTTTAAGGGTTTTTAGGGGTTAACTACTACCCTTAAAAATCAAAAATTTCAAAATGAAAAAACGCCTGGAGATACGGTGAGTGTATACATACATACCTAATTTAATATATATAAAATTCAAAGCCCTCACTCACTCACTCATCACTAATTCTCCCACTTCCCGATTACCTAGGAGGCTGAAATTTGGTATACTGGTTCTTTAGGCCTAAAATAGGAAAGTCTAATAGTGTTTGTGACGATTATTCCACAAATCTTTACCCTATACGCCTTCAAAGTTCCCATGTTAATCTTATGGAGAAAGAATTTTGTTTTGGATTCCAACATGTATCTTACCTTTTAAGATATAAACAGCAGCTGTTTTTATTTGAACCATTGAGCAAGCGAAAGAAGCAAGCATAAAATAGAAAGTTCTTAGTGGTATCTAATTACTGTATAAATATAATTTTTCTCAGTGGGAATTTTTGTGATTATGTTTTATGATTAAAAACCAAATGTTTATTATTATCGGTACGAAGTTCGCCGGGTCAGCTAGTTTAATATAAATCGAACCAACGGGGTGGGCTGTGGCTCTGTATACATCCAAACACACACACACACGGACAGACAGACATCACGTCAAAACCTATTTTTTGGATTCAGGGGACCCCAAAACGGATATACCCACTCTCAACAAAAATGTTACTGGCCATTATTTGAAAACAGGTACTATTAAAATCAGAGATCCGTAGGCATCATGAGAATATTTTTGAATTTGAAAATTTAATTGTATTAATAAACACATATAATAGATTTATAGGTTAACTTCATATGGGTTATTAGCTACACAGAAATCTATAATATTATTTCCAAATTTGAAGCAATAATGCCTTGTCACTTCACGCGATATTACTCGTATTTTGATTCGGGTTTCAATGAATAACCTACTGGTAATAATCAGCTGTCTTTGTAGTTTAAAGATTTAATAGAAATAAAAACAAACAGCTGTCAAATCAATATTAGGTAATATTGGTCATTAATTTTATACCCATTGCGAAAACATACTATACTAAAGTTATTTTAACGTATAACTAATTATAATAATAATATGAATGTTATAATGTATTTAATTGTAAAGTAATGCTAAATAATAAAGCTGGGTATTGATTTATTTTCTTTGTACTGATTTGTTTAGGATTTCAGGTTTACATTTTGGTATGATGATCTTTCTTCTTTAAACTGAATCCTAAAACCTTACAAAGGACAGGCTTACTGCTAGTTGACATATATATTTTTTAACTTGTTACAGAACTTGTCGGCAATAAAATTGGTTTAATCGAAAGAAATAACTTTTGGTTCTGGGTGTCTTGCTAGTGGTTAGCGTCTTGAACTTTGGTGAAAAGGTCATGGGTTCAAATCCCGAGATTTTAATCTATTTTGTATAAAGAGTTATCGTTTAGTTTAAAACAACCAGATTCGTAAAAACAGGAATTATACTTTATTTAAACAACTTAGTATCATAAGCAGCCTTTATTGGCTATTGAGAGGTTATAGAGTATTGAAAAGAACCATTCAATGATCCTAGTGATTTTTCAAAGTATTAATTACAAACAAAAAATAAAATTAAAGATTTTTAAAGGCTCAAACGAATTCTGGCTAATTTAGAAAAGTTGGCTGCGAATACATTATTGAAGATTCCTTCTAATGAACTTGTGGTAATTCAATTGGCTGAGTCAGGTAATTTAAACCTTATTATTAATGAATTAGGGTCTGTTTTCAAATTGTACTGAATCCTTTATATTCCAAAAATTATGAATGAATCTTGAAAATAGTGCATTGTATAATCTTTCTCTTAGAAAGATATTCACTGTAAAATACACATTTGTTATTATAAGAAAAATAATCAAATACGAATCCAAAATTGTTTTCAACTATTGTTTACAAAAATTTACATTCAAACTGAAAAAATCTAAGAACGAATGTTTTCATTTCCTACTTTTGCAAGATTGAGAATATTTTTTCACATGGATATGTCTTAGCTCTGGGGGTGTTAGTGATTTTTAAGATGGAAAATATGTAACAAGTTTCCATATTAACTACCAGGGCTATATTGTATTGATTTTTTTAAATATAAAAGAATAAAAACAGCTGTTTAGATGAATTGAAAACATTCCCTTTAGACACATCCATGATCTAACCTATTTCCCACAGGGAAGTAAATTTTTTTTGACATGGATATGTCTTAGCTCTGGGGGGGTGTTAGTGATTTTTAAGATGGAAAACATGTAACAGGTTTCCATAGAAACTACCAGAACTATTGTATTGAATTTTCATATGAAAGAATAAGAACAGCTGTTTTGATGAACTTAAAACATTCCCTTTAGACATATCCATGATCTAACCTATTTCCCACAGGTAAGTAAATACATTTTTTTAGATCTGTGATTAAATATTCTATTTCCATTCCTGTATTGTTAGTAATCCTCTGCAGCTTTAGAAACGGAATGGTTTACAATCGGTCAATTGACATCAATGGCCGAATGTATGTTAAGCCGAGTATTGAGCATTTTACATTTTGTGTTTCTCTTTGATGTCGCTTTACATAAATAATTGAAAATCGTCGAAACACCTCAATATTGATCGTCTTTAAGGTTCTCAGCGGCTTTTAGGAAGTTGCAATTCTTCAAAATGTTCATAGGTAGTTCCAAGTATGAATAATAGCTAGTGTCATTTTTAACGATTTTCATTGGAACGTTTCAATCCCTGGGTTTGTTACTATTAGAGATTGGCCTGTTAGTAATTAAGTAAAATCCCAATTAAATATATTGCGAGTACTATTATATTTTTTAAAGTTTTTTTATAAATCTTTTTAGATATGAAAATATTTAAGAAAATGCAACAGTAAAAGTAAGGACTGCTTTCCTCCCTAGGGTGGAAAATTATTATTTTTGACCCGCAAATCAAAATAAAAATGTTTATGTTTACTAGAACACTGGATTTTAGACCATGGACCATAGAAAGGGAATGTTTTCAGTTCATCTTTTCAAATTACAAATTCAATACAATAGCTCTGTTAGTTTATATGGAAACCTGTTACATATTTTCCATCTTACAAATCGCTAACACTCCCCAAATCTAAGACATATCCATGACAAAATTGTCGTTTTTACAGCATTAAGACGAAAATTGCTATGTAACCAACGTCGTAATGAACTTCAAAAACTCTTTGTGTTTCATTAAATTCTACATAAAAATATTCGGGAAAACTGTAGTTGAAAGTTGGTAGTTGGAAAAGAAAAATTGACACCCTCTTTCTTCCATTTATACGATATTATATGGAGAAAGTAGTGTTTTCGTCAAAATTACCGAATTTGAGTATATAGAATTTGGATATATCCGTTTTGGAGTCCCCTGAATCCAAAAAGTGGGTTTCGACGTGATATCAGTCTGAGCGCGCGCGAGCGCCCGTTTGTGTGTCTGGATGTATACAGAGCCATAGCTTTCCCCGTTGGTACAATTTATATGAAATTTGGTATTCACCGTATCTCATCGCTATTTTTATTTTTTTATTTTTAAGGGTAGTTCACCCCTAAAACCCTTAAAAACGCCTAAAATCCTAATTTATCAAAGATGGCTCTAACGATTTTGATTAAAATTTAGTAGTTTATTGATTATAGAGTACTAAATAAAATGACACCACACTCATATCTGTAAAAATGATGGTTCAAAAGGTTACAGGCTTTTAAACGTCAAAAACTCAGTTTTTTTACATTTTCCACGATACAATAAAGGTAAAGTATAATTTGACTACCACCGGTAAACCAGATTTTAAAAATTTTAAAAATTATTTTTTATAGCTAATTTACTGTCCATGGTAAACGAAGTACGGTACGTTGTCTGAGAGTGCCCAATTGATTACTACGTTAATCCACAAAGACCATCCTCATAATTAGACCAATTCTTAATTCAGATGCCGTGGTTCGGATTCCACGTTAAACTGTAGGTCCATTAGTTGGCATCGGCTGTTGGGCTATTAATTAACAGTCCTGTCTAAGGAACATGTCAGCCTTAGTCAGTAAAAAGACTACAAGATCGCGCCACAATCATCCTACATTCATTCCTCATTCATACTTGGCTTAAAATACCTACCTGGACAGGTCGCCACTTCAGTTAAAAGTATAAAGTAAAGTATAATGCTATTTTATGGAGAATATTAAAAAAATAAATTTCTTCCTTGTTCTCCAGCCGTTTCCTATGAACCATGGTATGCAATAAGGTCACATCTTTCAACAAAAGCCAATCAAAAAGCTTGGTATAACCGGTGTGTAGGGGTTTCTGTCCATAAAATTATAACAATTAATTTCACTTTTTTCTATTGTTGTTATTTTCAGAAATTGGATGATTATTTTTTGAAACAATAAACCCTAAGTCTTTGAAAGACCCTCTACATACAACCTCCACTTCAGTTACAGGAATGCTGCTACTGGGGATGGGGTTCCTCGCCCTGACCACCGCCGCCCCCCAGGCCGCTTCTTCCGACGACCTCCGCCTAGAGACGCCCCCCAGCAACGTTGTGGGTGAGAGCACCAACGAGCTCGCAACCGCTCTACTCCAGGTCTGATCTTATATTATGAACTCAGAATCTGCATTAACTGTTCATTAATTTATACTACTTCTTTCCCCTATACATATTTTTTACAATGTGTGACATTTTTTCACAGAAATATTCTAAATTGAGTTCAAATATCTATTTTGGAGTTCACGGTCAGTCTATTCAAAATAGATCAACTGTAAGACCACATCAGTTGTTATAGAAGTTAATTTTAGAGCAAACTTAAAAATATCTAAACGTACGAGGGTCATTCAATAATTAAAGAGACAAACAGGTCTGGGGAGAAAAACTGTTAGTATGTTGTTTGATTTACAGCTTATTGACACTGGATGTTCCTAATCAGCTGTTAATCAACATTGTTGTGTTATAACCTTAAAAATACATTTAAGATGGCAAGTACTGAAAACTCCACATTAGTTGAACAACGTTCTGTTATTCGTTTTTTTACTGCTGAAGGTGATCTGAATATGTACTCTAGAATGACTAAAGTGTATGGTGAACATTGTTTGAATCGTGCAAATTTTTATAAGTGGGTAGAACAGTTTAAAGCTCAGTTCACACCAGCTCACCTGTGAGGAAAAGATTCAAAACACAAGCATTAGCTGGAAAAGTCATGTTGACGGTGTTTTGGGACGCTGAAGGTAGGTGATTATCTTGAGCAGCGCACAATTAACAGCCAGTATTTACTGATATGCTTTTCAAAAAGTGAAGCCAGCCATGAGAGAGAAACGTCGTGGATCTCAGAGACGAGATGTGATTCTCCAACCAGACAAGACGCCCTTCTGCTCACTAACTCGAGAACCATTAAAAAATGTGGGAGATACTGCCTCACCTTACAGTCCGATTTAACAGTGATTTCCACTTGTTTAACGTGGAAAGAAGTTCCAGACAAAATGTCAAAAGTTTGGGAAATTGGCTCAAACACCAAGATAGAGTTCTTTCAGCTATAAAAAGCTCATGGTCCATTGGAACAAATGCATAAATGTTCAAGGGGATTATGTTGAAAAGTAGTAAAAGTGTTGTTTCGTTAAAATAAAATCTTTCCCTTCCACACCTGTTTGTCTCTTTAATTATTGAATGACCCTCGTAGTTTTGACTTTTTAAGCTTAGTTGGGTTTTGAAAAAAACTGTCGGTTTTGATTTGATTATATAGTTATAAAAGATAATATTGAATAAATATTTATTTAAATTATTTTTATATATTACAGGACACGCCACTGTCCCAGTGGCGTGTCCTGTAATGACTGGGACAGTCGCGTGTCCTGTAATGACTGGGACCATGACGTGTCCTGTAATCCAGCTACTTGGAGGTCACGAATTGTGGATAGTTATGAACGGTTGTCGGTGGGTGTAATGTTCTCTTGAGTAGATTAACGTCCGCACTATTGAATGCTACGTTAATCCGCAAAGACCGTCCTCATAATTAGACCAGTTTCTAATTCAGAGGCAGTGGTTCGGAATCCACGTTAAACTTTAGGTCCCTTAAATATTCCATTGACTGTTGGGCCGTTAATTAACAGTTATGTCTAGGGCAAATGTCAGCCTTAGTAACAAGACTACAAGATCGCGCCACAATCATCTTACATTAATTCCTGGCTTAAAATACCTACCTGGGTAGGTCGCTATTTCCGTAACTAACTAACTAACTAACTAGGTCAAGGATGTCAAAAAAAGTTGCACAACACACTTGTGACCTACTAAAATCTGATACTTTAAATAATTTACAATTTAAAAGTAAAATAAATTAATATAATATCTAAGAAAAAATACCGGTCTACAATACGAGGAAGAAGTCCCGTTAAAAATAATTAATTGCAAGTTGCAGTTGCTCATAAACTTGTGAGACGGACCCCGGAACTTCCGATACAGGTAGCGAAGTATTTTAGATCAGATGCTAATCGGTTAACGGGTCGACAACGCCGACGAGAGAGAGAGAGAGAGAGATGTGGCGGTAAAGTGACGGATCCGGATGCCACCGAAGCCGACGGCTCTGCAAAGGTGATTAACCTAAACAGGTCCAGGTTAATACACTGAGATACGAGCAGCCATTGGCCTACCTTGCCAATCAGCTGTTTTATGCTGAGTATTTATTTTTGCCGATGGCACCACTGACTAAATTACGTTACTTAACCTGTTTCGTACCAGGAAAAGACATTAAAGAGATTAAGGAAACTAGCATGACACCTTAGTGTAACAAAAAATAAACACATGTTCACCTAAAAAATACTTAGGTATCCATAGCTATATGTAGATAAATTTAATTTCACTATATTAATTATACCTTATGCCTTGTAGCTCATTTTTATTCCTTTAATTTACATGTCTGTAAAAATAATGGTTCAAATTTTTTTGGCCCATAAATGTAAAAAAATCAATTTTACATTTTTCCGAAAAAACAATAAAAGTAAAGTATAATTTGACCACCACCATTTAACTCTAATAAATTAGTATTTTGAATTATTTGTCTACTACAACGAACATTTCCAGAGAAAAGTTAAATTTAATATCCATATAGTAAACATAATACATTGTCTGAGAGCGCAGAATATTATTCTTATGGAGAATATTTAAAATTAAATTTCTTCCTTATTTCTCAATTGTTTTCCATGAAACTTGGTATGAAGTCACATCATACAAACAAAATCCGCTGAAAACGATCGGTATTAACTGAGGGGGGGGTAATACCACAAAAAATTTCTAACAATTAATTGAACTAATTTTCTCCTGCCATTAGTTTATTTTTACTAAACGATAAATTTTTAATGATACTTGGATAAAGCCATTTCAAAAGTTCTAATCTACATAGTAAATTTGAGATATTTCAAGGGAACGGCAGTAAGAACAGTGGCTTGGAGCAAAAACTTTATAAATCCATTCCTGGATCAAATCGTTCTTTATTCAGCTATGCATATGAGTATTAAAACTTTTATATAAATTGATGCGAAATCACACCACCTCATATCCTTTCCCTTCAGCAATCCAATCAGTATGGGTGATCATGTCCTCCATCAGTTTCTATCCTGAGGAAGTTTAAAGATATTAAAAATTAAAATATGCATCACTGTTGGATCTATGATGTGATTATGATAGGCCAAAACAGGGCAGGCTATGCTGTCTTCTTAACTGAAATATTTTTTAAGTCACCAAAAAGAAAAACTTCATAATCATAGGAAGGATAAAGCATGGAACGTTTTATCAACTAATAACACCCATACCAATCTGAAAGTGCACGTTTTACTTGCCACACCCTTAGCCATCCCTCCTAATTAGTCAAGCAAGGATATAAACTACCCTCTCCCTCGATTTTCAAGTTCAGTCTAGAAACCAACCACTAGCTAAGAAACCAATTGGTAAACTCATCACTATACGGAAATGTTACACGATATGAGACAAATTTAAAGTAAAACACCTTCTAATGTTTCAGGGATTCGCAGAAGAAGATCGAGACTTTGCGTTTTCACCACTAGGTTACTCTGTAGTGCTGGCGCTGATGGCAGAGGGTGCGGGGGGACAGACGCGTAACCAGCTGGCTACAGCCCTGCGGCTGCCTGAGGACCTGCTGGCTGTCAGAGACAACTACAAGGCCATCCTGCAGGACATGAGGGTGAGTGATGGCTTTATAACTTGATGAAATGCATTCATAGTAAATCTTTATGTAGCCGGTAGTTTCAATTTCATCAACCATAACCATTGTCTTGTGAACTAAAACTTCTACAGTAATATTGACTAGAGTTTAATTAAAAGAGTGTAAAACTGTATTCTCCAACAAATATCCTGTCACAGTCGATTTATCTTTAGTAAATTTCATTTTTAGCGGATTTCCCATAGGAAAGAAGCTATTACCGTAGGTCTTATTGTAAGACTTAAGCCTGGGACCAGGTTACTTTTTCGTTTTGAGGTGCCCAGAGGCCAAAAACAATAGTCGTTAAAAGTTTTATAAATGTACTATATGTATATGTGTCTGTGAACAAGATAACTCTCGTAAAGATGGTCCGATCGGGACCAAATTTAGTAGAGACGTGTATTTCTACATTTACTCAGACGAGTTCGTAATCCAGACATATCGGTTTATCGGAAGGGGTATTTTGGGGGGGTTTGTACCCCAAAATAGGGTTTTTTGCATTTTTCACATGAAATTTTAAAAAAATTAAAATTTTATTTTTTACCATTAGAATCAGCTCAAAAACTACAAAATTTAGTTCTTTAAAGTTTTGCTCTATCTCCAAAATTTACCGAGATATTAAAAAAACTAAACACAGTACGTTGTATTTTGAGGCTCCAATGTTATTCTTATTGAGGATAAGAAAAAATTAATATTTCACTTAATAATCTATATTTTTGAATGAAATGCCATTTTGTATTTAGTTTCAAGAGGTTGGGATAGAAGCATTTATGTATAAAAATCATAGTTTATGTGTTTATTAGATAATCTGCATACTCTTTTCCCATGTTAATCATATTGAAAACAATGGAGGAGGCAAACTCCTTTATTTATGGACAGATATTTATGAAACTTGTCATATATTATTATTAGAATACTGCTTTAGAAATACACTAAGTCTGCTGCATTGTGAGTATTTTTAATGATTTTTCCTAATGATACACATTACATTACATAAATTTAAATAATATTACAAATTCCTTCTGGTTTTTCTCACTCATCCAATAAATGTAGGATCACACGTGAATGCAAAATTTAATCTCTATCAAACTATTTTTGTGAGAGTTATCATGTTTACAGACACATATAAATTTTAACGACTACCCTTTTAGGTCTCTAGGGATATTAAAACAACAAAATTTGGTTTTGGTTCTAGGTCTCATTGTGAGGACCAGGGTAATAGCTCTATTTCTATAAAAAAATCTCTATTTTCTCATTTACACATAATTAATCTATCGAGGTATACCATAAGAGTACACCCTCAATCCTTCTATCAGAACCAATAACCTCTGCTCAGACGTGTTTTACTGAAAATCATATTAATTTTCTAATTACATTATTTTTCATTTGGTTTTTGTACCAGTTTATATGGTCTATATGTTAAAGTTCTTATTCATCTACTCTTCTTGCAGGAAAAGTGGTCAATGAATAAACCAGAGTTCAAAAACTGGTTTTATGTTTATAAAAACTACAGTGTGAACGACAGCTACAAAAAGATTATAGAAGAAAATTATTTCACACAAGTGAGGTACGTTGAAAAGGTTCAATACGAAATTAATTTTGAAAAGGAAAAAGAAGAAGAAAAAGATAAGGTCGATGAAATTGAAGAGGAAGATAAAGAAGAAAGTCTTGAAGCAGAAGAGAACTTGAAAAGAAAAAGTCAAATTTCAGCTGACCTACCAGAAAAATCTGAGGAAAAGGAAAAAACTGGAGAGAATGTAGATGAGAGTGCAGATGACAAGGTGTCGAGCCACAGCCTGTACGATGGAAGCAAAGATGTGCAAGCTGCTCTGACTGCTAACAAGATAGTGGAGACCAACAGCCAAGGTAGGTTCTTTTGTTAGAGGCACTTAATACTGTAAAAACACATGTACATGTAAAAACTAGGTAGAAGATCAAATGAATATAAATAAAAATTGTATATATAGGGTGCTTGTGTAGAGCAAAGGTTCTCAAAATGTAATTCAACACCTCTGGTGTTAGGTGTGCTGCTGTTGTCCGAAGATAAAATAAAAATTTCCAGCAAAATGCTAAGTAACTCCAATTTATGTCTAAGAATAGGTTTCCACAGAAATAAATATAAGAATATTATAGTTCAATATTTTAGAAATGGAAAATATTACTCTTCAGACATAGTACACTGACATTTTGACCAATGTCAATGTGTCTATCAATAGTTGTATCATTTTTTTGCGTGGAGGAAGAAATGTGTTATGCATGGAGTGTAGGACTCTCACTCACTAAAACCTCTCCCTCAGCTCTGAATGACTAGCCTGAAACCGTTTAGTACATAATCAAGGCTAGGCCACTGTTCGTTGGCTCAAAAGAGACCACTCCGGAAAATAATCTGTTACTTAACCAGATCAAGATCGGACTTCTATCGCACAACAGAGCACGATCTTTCAGGTACCATCCACAGGAGGTAAGAAGGGATGTGGAACATGTGCTAAAGTGACCGTAGCATATCGGTCCACTGGACAGAGCTTAATACGTTTTTAGCGTCAAGATTGACGAGGAGAACCACATGGCGTGGCCAATGGTTGTAACAGAACCCTGTTGCATTGAGGTTTTTCGCGAGAGGCTTGAAGCCTATTATGCTATGCCCTTGGTCAAGGCACCTCATTCGATGGAGGGGTGTCGTTTGCCCCCTACCACCACGGATGTCCACCTGCACGGTTTCACCCGCCAAGTCGTTATCCAGCCAACCGACCAGTTGTGGCTATCGATGCCACCCCGACCGGTGTTGCTCACCGGCAAGCATCTCCCCCCTGCCCAACGATTTCACCGGTCAAGACTGGCTATCCGCCCTCGGTGGCCCAGAGACAAGTGACACCGTACCATAGGCAAACCTCACTCTGGAAAGAACAGGGGTTTGACTAGCGCATTTCAGCACCAACCACGGCCACTACGAATCCAAACCCAGGAGGGAGTGAAGCCCCCTCCGTCCCGTAGTACCGTCACCTTTTTAAGCCGGCACGGTGTTAGGCCGAGATCATGTCTCTACCCATTTGGTGGTCAAAGACACCGCCATCCCTGGGTTACGGGATTTGGCTAGAGGTCCGCGTGGTCGCCTTCCACGTCCCACATATGTGAGCCCCTGCGGGGAATGGTTGTGATCCTCTGCCTTCGCACTGCCTCAACCACCTCCTGAATGGCATCAATTTAGAATGGCCAGACCTGGAGCTGTGTTGTTGTGGTGAGAGGTCACCAGCAGAAACAATAACCCCCTCAATACGAGCCTGCAAGATCTTTTCTAGGACCTTGCCTGTTGTATCTAACATACAGAGTGGGACAAAAGATGATGGGGCTAGTTTCATCACTCTATAGTGAACCAAAATTTACAAGTCATATATTCTTATCTCCGTTAATTGTAATTTTTATTTTAGACCTAGACCCAGAAACAAAGATGATTGTTTTCAATGGATTCTACTTCCGCGCTAGCTGGAAAACACCTTTCAGCCTAGTGAAGGAAGATGAGAAGCGCAATTTCTACAAGTCAGAGTCAGAGAAGAAACAAGTCGCTATGATGCAGACGAAGGGCAGTTTTGATATCGGAAACATCCCAGAACTGGATGCCACTGCTATGGAATTACCCTATGAAGTGAGTGATTTAAAGAAACTAGTAAATTAAATCTACAGACTTCCAAAGAAAAAGAAAAGATTCACAATATTTTCTAAATTACATTATTATTTTCATCAGTCATTGTTTTCCCTATTTGCCAATGTGGTAATTTAGAAGACACACTTTGCCTCTAATGTTCCTGGTTAGAATCCAGTAGCGGAAAGCCGATGTCAGATCATTGATAGTCACCTCTGGCTAGTCCATGTAACTGATAAAGTTAGGGTAACTGGTTGTCTTCAATTCACAGCACATACCATGGTAATAGGGGATAAAGGTTTCTTCGAAAAACCACATAAATGCAGATGTTTGTTATATCCATTCTCAATCTACTTTATAGATCTTATTTTACATATATACCTTTGATACTACAAATTTTTAAAGTTTATGTGGTAAAATTTTTAAGTTTATGGTAGGGGTCTTCTACCTTACCTTACCTATATGGCCATCTAAACCTCTGTAGGTTTTTGACCTTGCCAACAAAAAACCTCAATTTTTCCTGTCTTCTATCCAATCTGCCTCCTCTCTCAGCATTCCTACATCTCTTCACACCTGGTCCTGGATCGTCCTAGCGGTAGCTTTCCCCGCGGTATATTCTCTGATACCATTCTCAGCATTGAATCTTCTTCTCTTCTTTTTACATAGCAAGCCCATCTTAGCCTCATACTATTTATTTGAGCTATTATGTCAGGTACTGTGTACATTTCGCTAAGTTATTTATTTTTTCTAATTCCCCACACACCACTTTCATTAATTGGACCATGATAGTCCTAAGAATTTTATTTTCAAAAACTATAATTTTCTTTTCTTGGTTCTTTGTTAATGTCCAGCTCTCTGATCTGTAGAGTACTATCGGTTATACTATAGTCTCGTAAAGTTTTGCTTGTGTTTTTCTTGACAGTTATTTGATCTTGGTATTATTTTTTACGTGTTTGCAACAGGGAGAGAAATACTCCATGCTGGTCATCCTACCCAACCAGAGGAACGGCTTGGACAAGTTGATGTCTGACATCACTGGCTTCTCTCTCAACAAGGTGTACAAGTACCTGGTGGAGCGGCCTGTGGAGGTGTTGCTGCCCAAGTACCAGATGCAGACCATCAGTCATCCTGAGAAGATCCTGCAGAAGGTAAGAAATAATCTATGAATAATATAGATTATTGTATGAAGAATGTATTATTCCACACATTAACCCTCTCCCAGTAACATTAGCGTGGCCCAAATTATGAAATTAAAAATTAATAGCACCTGATCATGCTAGAATGAATAAATAGGCAATATATACTGTGATCACTATTGGGTTGATATAGTTCCCAATGAATCCACTAGAATGCAGCACAAGTTGTAGTAATTCCTAAAATAGCCACTAGAAAGCAGCACGTCCTGTGTTAAGAGCCTTTGAGACGTCCTGGGTTGAGGCATTTGACCAGGAGAGGGTTAAAGTTCTTGAAAACATAGCAATACCTAATTTTAGTTGCTTTATAAAAAGATTGGACATGATTGAGACCAGTTTGTAATTAAGAGGCTAAATGTTGTTCAGATCTCATGTTAAACTATCCCTTAGATGTCATTGGCTGTTGGGCTATAAATTAATAGTCCTGTCTAAGGAACTTGTCAGCCTCATTAACAAGACTAAAAGACTGTGCAACAACCATCTTACACTAATTCCTCCTTCATGACTTGTCTTGGAATATGTATATAGAAAGTCATTTCAGAAAGGTAAAGGTGGTAATTAAACAGCATCAATGCTATGTAAAAAGGATGATTCAAATAATTTTAATTCATTTACCATATGCAAAAGTAACAAATGTGTAGGTTTAGACTTCTAAATTTATTCAAAATCTCTGAATTTTAGTGGATTGTTATTACAATTTCTAAAATGTAAATTCTTAGTCAGCTTAGGCTAAGAATTTTTATTGACTGAGAAAGCTGACTACTGAACTAAGCATTATGAATTGTTCAAAAAAGTTCTACAACGTTTTCTTTTAATTTTTTTAGCTAATGTTTGCTTCCCATTTTCAAAACTAGTAAAAATAAAGACCTAAATATTTGTGGGTGCAACCGAAATTGCTTTGAATCTTAAATTGAATGGAGAATTTCCAAAGCTGTTTTTAGATTTTAAATTGATTAACTTAGTCTCTTTTCATTTAAAAGGATACTGTTGTTTTAAAAACATAACTATTATTGTTTTAATGTGAGTTTTGCAATATAGGAATTTATAAAACGAAAACTAAGAGTATGGGTCGCAAAATCGAGCCTTGGAGAACACCAACAGTAATATTCATCCATTTGGAATAGTATGTAATATCCTTAACTATAGTACAATTAATTACAAAATAGGACTAGACTCCCGGCTGCCTACAGGGGAGTAAAAGGCAGCCCTATCCTATAGTGTAATTAATTCATCTAGAATACTGTTTGCCGTTGATTTGTAAGGCATTATGAGTTCCAAGATAACTGTTTTAATAGCTAGGGATTGTAATTTAAGTGTGAGAACTTTATATATATCTGAATGTTTGTTGATAGTACGGTGTGAGTGACCTCTTCAGTGACGAAGCAGATCTGTCTGGCATGAGCCCAGACAAACTCAAGATGGCCGCGCTCGTGCAACTGGTCAATATTCAAGTAGATGAGGGATCTTCCGACACTAACTTCCTAACAAGTATGTACCAGGAACAACATAATAATCGAGACATTCCGAAAATTCAAATTCACCCATAGTATTGGCGATATGTTAATTCAAAACTCATAAAGAACTATGAGAAATCTATCAAAAATTGAGTACTGAGTAATGTTACAGAGACATTAAGTCCCCTCGTCCTTTCTTTTTTTTAATTTGTTGGTCAAAATTAGAATCTTAAACACCAATCCACAAAACAAAATATGACAAAATTATACAGTACATACACTATATAAAAACCCAAAATTAGTGTATTTGTTGAAAAAATGTGTAGAACACACCATTTTTCCTTAAGTCAAGTTAAAAGACCAAAATGTAAGCTTCACTAAACAATCAAGGAATATAATAATTGCCTAATTTTAATATTTTTTTCCACAAGAACAATGAAAATACATTAAGTACTCTGAATGTCAACAGCAAAGAACTTGATTGCTATATACAATGTACCATGGTATGAAAATTTAAATATTTTTCATGCAAGAAGAGAAGCTAAGGATTGACATTTCACTATTTTTTCCATCAGAGAAGTTCAACCACTCTTTCCATAGCTAAGGGAGTTCATTCCTCAGACACTTACCATTCAATATATTGCCACCAAATTATGTTTTCATTTTTTAAGTATGAGTTTTGTTTTATAACAATACTTCCTCTAGCAAGATTTGATAAATTTAACAATATTTTTAAGCTCCATAACAGAAACACAAAATAACTTGGTTTTTAAACTATTTTTAAATCAAAGTGAATTAAATTATGCAGGTAAGTTGTATTATTAGAAAAACTATTAGGTAAAGTTAGATTTTCATATTGGCATTACATGTAAGTAGATGAGCATTTTTCAAAAAACCAATCTCTCTGTGCTGAACTACTGTTGTGAAGACCATCAAATCCATTGTCAGTATGCAGGCCGCCCTCGGGTGGATGTTGTGTTTAACCGGTGAACTGGGGGGTGCAGGTGGTGAGAATACTAGCCGGGGAGGCTTCCCCGGTCAGGGTGGCATCGAAAGCCACCACAGATACAATCCAGCGGGTGTAGTCACTAGCGGCCATCCATGGCGGTCGAAGGCATAAGCTAAACTCCTCCGCTCAAGTGGTACCTATCCAAGGGTAGAGCAGAATAGGCCAAGGCCTTTTGTGAAATCCACAATGCATAGAGGTGCAATGTTTACATGTCAGTATGCATTACCAACATTCAAAAATAAATATATCATTTTAAACAATTATTGAGGAGCAAGTATGCATTTTAAAGATCCCTTATAAGATACAAGTATACTTGAGAAAACTATTTTTATTTCTTTAAGATGAAAGGAAAAACAAAAGTAAGTGTTTTTACTAAGTAATATTCTTTTACACAGTCCACAAAATCGGGTTTTCTTTATTTTAACAAAACAACGAAGAACGCAAAAATTAAAAACAAAAATGTGAGTATGCTTCATGGAAATTCTGTTTATTTTACTCAAATTCCCTGAAACTCAACAACCACAAAGTTCACGTTGTGTCAAGTTTTGGAATTTCTACTTTGTCTGTAAAAAATCTATCTCAACATTAAAGTTCTCAATTTGTGCTTTCCAGCTTCACTCACCGCTGGTGCAACAAAGAGAAACAACATAGAGAGATTCGTGGCCGACCATCCGTTCCTGTTCTTCATCAGAGACTACACCAAGAATGTGATCCTAGCAGCTGGCAAAGTCCTCGACCCCAAATTTGTGACTGAAGAATTTACTCATTAAAATGACACTGTATTTATTTTATTTATAAGCATTATAAATATATTTTAATAATATGTAACAGGTTCCGTTTTATTTTCACCTACAACTATAAATTAATAACAATAGACTATAAAATTAGTATTTATTTTCATTTAAGCCCCCCATACACACGATTCGACATTTGTCGTTGCCACACCTGATCAGACTATCGTCCAGACCAAGTCCACAAACAACGAGCGTTGTGTACCTTCGGGCTTATTTGTGTTGCTTCGGGCCCTCATAAGTTGTTCATGAAAGGCCACTGATCACGGGCAGTCTGCAGACCATGTCTGTGGAGCCTATGCACGGGCAGACCACAGTGGTAAAATAAAAATGGTAAAAATAATTATGTAAATTTAAGTCTTGTTACTGGCTAAGACTAGCTAACTCATCATCCAGGATTATTAATTTCCAACAAACCCTTTGATGCAGTTTTTTATTTTTTTATTGAAACCAAACAGGGCTTGCAAATCCCCTATTTACTCATTGCCGGAAAACAAACTCGAGTACTTCCGCATGGCTTTCAACGCTTTACTTTTTTTCTTTACGTTTTTCTACGACTTTCAGCATTATTTTAATGTTTTGATGGGAACAGTCCAAATCCTGGTCTTTTCACTACCTAATATCAACCTGTTGTTACGAAGTACCATTAGTCATCATTAATAGTCCAATGACAATATGGCAACTGGGTTCAGATTCCATTCTGGCGGGATTCGATCCGGCGACCTTCAGTTTTGAAGGAGGGCACTATAACCATTCTGCCACCCAGCTATTTAATACACCGGTCAGCGCACTCTAACCTCATGTCTACTTCACATTGACAGACCGAGCACATTATTGGTAAGCGATGTCTTACCAACAACGTACTATGAGTAAACTGTATTGCCATTAGAAATGTCTAATGGCAATACAGCTTATTACTGCCCAATGAATAACAGAGGTTTACCGAGATCGTTTGAGTTTAAATACCAACAATACAATTTTTCCTCCTAAAAGAAAGTCTTTCTGAAACATTTAAACTTCATCTGTACTATGACTCTCAATTTAACACATTCACTGCGGCGCCCGAAACCCCCGTTCCTCGCAAGGAGCAGCCAGTGTAGTTTAAAATTAACCAATAGGAAAATTCCAAGTGACCCATACAGAAACAGATACTGTGTTATAACAAAGCTGGTCGTAGTACTCTCAGATCTCAACAGGTGGCAGCACAATCTACATCGCCAGATCCACTATCTTGATTTTAACCTAAATGTCACCACTCGGATCCGAGTTGGTCCGCTCCAAGCGCCAGGACCAGTACCACTTGGATGCAAGTGGTCCGCAGCAAACGTGTTAAATACATTTCTATAAATTTCTATCATCGTACCTTTCATGATTTTGCTGTACAACACGTAATCAACTGTATATTTGTACATTTTCAACCATTATAAAGGAGCTTACAGGCTGTAATTCAGTGAAAATACTTCATTAAACAACAACATCTTATTTCAATTTAAATAAATAAAGTTGTGTAGTCTAACTACAATTTTTACACATTGAAATAAAACTATATAAGAAACACAACACATAGATAGATGTCTTTTGAAGACTGTATAACTATACAATAATTAATTATGTAAATTGTTTCTAAAAGCTCAAATTAAAAAAAAATAACTTAAAGAAAATGTTTCACAAAATGGTATCTTCAAACGAAATTAATCAGATAACTCACATTCATAGTAGAATCTGTAGATAAAGCAAAGACAGATCTTCAACAAAATTTGACCACTTTTTTCAAAAAAGTATAGAATAAAGCTGTAAAAATACTTCTACATATGGAAATGCAAAACTGGAATGACAAGACGACAGATTATTCCATCACAACATTTCTAACCGTCACAGACTAGCTTTTACCAAGGACAAAGGCGAGACTAGTAACTATAAACCACATCAACAATCCTTAACTCGTTCACATCAAAGCAGTTACAGTACTTTAATCCTAGAACACCTCACATTTATTTTCAAGAACAAAAAATATCAAATTTTTAGATAGCTTTTAGAGTTGAGTAAAAAATTGTAAATAATAAAATACTATTTAAATAAATTTCCCAGGTTAAAGTTTTACACTATTGTAAATCAGTAAGTTTTAAAGCTTGAATATTGATTGATATTGATTAGTTTTGATTTAGAGAGTTTAGTAAATTTATCTAAAATAACTAACAACTATTTAAAGCTTAGAGTTTGATTTATTTTAATTTAGAGGGTAGACTGCATTAAAAAGTTTTCATCAAACTTTAATTTAACCCTTTCAGGAGTGTGGACGTCAAATGATGTCCAATTTGGACTTGCCCAGAGGGGTATGCCTAATGTGGCCTAACAAATCTAAAAAATGACTAAAAGAGTGAAGAATAAAAAAATTATTTATGATATTTGTTTAATTAATACAAATAAGCGTAAAAACAACATTTCTTCTTCTAATTATTACTGAGAGAAGTTTTTAAATCTTGTACTTTTAGCATACTCTTGAAGGGGTTAAGACACTTTTGGAGCTCTGTAATTTTCCATTCATCAATGTGTTTTTCAATATATTAAAACTGTGTAGACTAAATGGAGGGTTCTAGCACTAAAATATAACAATTACAGATAACACGAAGCGCACCACAATGAAGCCGATATGTAAAAGTAGCTTTTTAAACATTTATTGTTACTGAGACTTTCATAAATATTTTTTTCCTCTATAAGTTTACCCATAAAAAAGGACAATAGAAGAAATTTTAAGATTCATATCTTTTTTAATTTAGATTTTTTCTAAAGAAAAGTCGCAATATGTTTGATAATTTGAAAGTTTTTGACTGGTTCTTTGATTTTACAAAGGATAAATTTTTTATCATAAATAATAATGGAATAGTTTAAAATTTTACATAGGTCATAAATATTTTACACCAAGAGAATTTATCTGTGCACTAACCACTACAGCATTAAAAACCAGTTTTTAAACAAAATTAAACTATAAGGAACAGTTAAAATGAAAATGACAACTACATTGAACTGTGAATCTATCAATAAAGGCACTATCATTGTGAATTGAAATTGTCAACTGAAACTCTATTTAGTGAATACGGAAATCTAGCTTTAAATTGGAAAACTAATAGTGTATTTACCAAAACGTAAGTAGTAATAAATTAAAATTACATGCTCAAGAAATAGGACGGGCACCTAGACCTATTTTAATCAGCACCTATTTATTTTAAGCATCATTTTTTGACACCATCAAATCTTCAAAAACTACAAATTTATTTTTCAAGACTACTACTTTGGGCAAACCTTTTTCACTGTGTAATGATATATCTTAAAACTAAAACAACAATATAGAATTAAAAATAACAAACACAATTATGTTCTATAAATTCAAAACATAAACAGGTTACATTTTTAACAGACTTTTGAAAACTTAAAAATAGTTTAAGCTGTTATAGTAATAATATGCGCTCTTCAAACTAAGTACAAATAATTTGCAAGTTATTAGTAACTTATAAGTAAACATATTCAATTCAGAGATAAAGTATGCATCCATTGGAAAAACAAACATATAAAAAATACAAAATAAGATCAAAACCAACCACATAAAAAATTAACAAGATGACTTAAAAACCAAATGTAGGAACTAACTGTTTGTACTTAATTCACTGGGTATATATTTTAAATAATATAATAATTACTAAATTATTTTAGACCAAATTTCCATGTTTTAATCATTTACTCTGGGCAGGCAGTGTTCACACAAATTTACTTTAAAACTTAGTCAATAAATAAGCAATTAAAAAAATATTTCAAATACATAATCATCTATCATCAACTCAACTCCAATGAACAAAACAAACCTATCAAAAAAGTAATTATTTTAATGTTTTGGACAATATTATTATCAAAATCAAATTTTCATTCAATTTAATTTAGTTATAGATAAGATAAATGTTATTGAATCTAAAAATGCTAGTCCTAGCAAATTATTCTGCGTAAATTCAGAAAAAATATATATATTAAGACACATTGCTTTAAAAACTGGATATGTTTATTAAAACATCAATATTATTTACTATCATTTAATGATTCATAATTTAAATATATTTCATTCATATAAACAAATCAATAATAAAGTATTTCAGATAAACAACAGAATAATCTGTAACATTAAAATATTAAAATTAGTTAACTATATATGATTGAGTTACTGAAAGGCAACTTTAACAAGAAAAGGTAAATGTAACCTATTTTATATTCTCAGTATTTTGGAGGTTAAAAATTAAATTAAAACAACCATTATATGTTCTATAAAAATACAACATCTGACCAAATCATTACAAAGACACAACACATACCATCACATAAGAAATCATTTCAACAGAGTTTATATATTTAATACTAGCTACAACCTATAATAATTTAAGTACATTGCAGTAATGACAAGAATATGACTGGCAACTATTAACTAGAATCATTGAGTGGTGTTAATATGATTATAGAAAATTTAGTTTTATCACAGTTTAGTTTGTGTAAAAGTCCACTGAAACTATCTTTCTTTAAGATACATTTTCCAAACTTCATTGCTTTTAGTTAAATGTGTTTACTGAATTATGTAAACTTTGAATTCTACTCTCTTTATTTCGGCTCTGAAACATTTTTCACTCTTTTTATATGCAATAAGGAGGACTTTTTACGAAAAAAATTAAACTCCTTAATAACTTACGACACAGATTCAAATTACATGAATATTTTTTATTTCTGAAGGAAAAAAATTCATTATAATAGTTAGAAAACATAAATTGATATAAATGTGAATGTAACCGACAGGTTCTCAATAAAATTCCCTGGTAATCTTAGTAACTGGAATCTACTAACCTTACTGAAAATATCCTTTTGATTTTATACCAAACATGCTTTCGGCTGATGGCAAGGATAACAGAGTATAAACTGACAGTAAAACTCTCTAGCACATCAATTTAATACCTAAACATAATCAACGGTTTATACTGTTCTCCATCAAATCGTTAAAGAGTACTACAGAAATCGGAATGCATCAAAATGAAAAAAATGCCAAAGGTGATTCCAGTTTACAGATAATCACTAATTCTACAATAATAATAATATTACATTGGAATAAATAACCGGCATAAAAACGCTGCTTAAAATAACGTGAAAAAACATATTGTACAAAGTATAAGGATGTGAGATCTATGGGCACATATGATGTAAGAGGGTAAGATAAAGTGGTAGAACTTTGTTCATTTTTAGGACCATAAAGCAAAAGGAGTTTCTACACATCATTTCCTTAATAGCTGATTAAAAAAGGTATCCCACAAAACTATTTGGTCAAAAAATCTTTGTCTTTTAAGTTTCTTTGACTTTTTGAGTTCTAACAACAATTAATATTTTCGCTATTACAATGAATGGAATGTCAAATTGGTCAAAATAATTTCTTAAAGATATTATACACAATATAGTATATATTGTATAAACATGATTTAGAATCACAGCAAAAGGGAATGTACTTGAATAATAGAAAATATGCTTTATGATAGGCCTGTGAACATAGTACTTTGTAAAAATATACGTTTTGAACTATTACAGTATTTAGTAAAATAAAGTCTACTGCTAAATATACTATAGTCCGATTAAAGATCATCAAACTACAACGACACTGTAACACATTCAAAAATAGTAAATAATTTGGAAAATATGTCTATCCACCATCTTCCATTTGGGTAATCAGCTGAATATATTAATAGTTTGGTAAATCGGTATCAATTATTATTTACTCTTTTAACCCTTACCGAGTGGTGGCCACACTACGCAAAAAATATTTTGCTTGGGGTCAAAAAATAGATTTTGAGAATTTGATGTTTTCTACTTCCATCTGGTTGAAGTTGATTATACAACATTTTTTTATAAAAATAATGTTTTTACATGTTCTATGACCATATTTATTTTGGCGTATATATTCAGCAGTTCTATTAAGTCTTCTTCACATTTCATATCATCCAACCTAAACCATCATTAAACCATTTTCACTAGACATCACATCACAGTCTAATCGAATGGATATATTTATTAACCTTTAACTCACTAGATGTAAACAAACAAATACTGTCTGAGGCGTGATACAATAACATAAGGATGACTCGGCAGGCCGGTAGATCAGATGTTTCAAGATCAAAGATGCCAACCCACCAAACAGAAATTTACTGAAGTAGTACCAATTTGGTAACACCAATAACATTTATGTATGGCCTAAGATAAATATAGACTGCCAAGAAAAATTTTAAAATAACTAAATGACGTTTCGAGTATTTGACGTATAAGTATGTCAAACTCACATGGACTCCAGATTGAGTTGCGTATATACAGGGCAAACGCTTGGGAAGGGTTAAAACAATAGAACTGGTTTCATACAATTCAAACACAATAGAATGAGATGCTTAAAACTGATAGAAAACAGAACATTTTATGATAACCAGCCTCCATCTTGGGCTTGGAACATCTAAACGGACAGTATTAATTGAGTTCGTGTTAAAGTGCTATTGCAGTTTGACGATGTACAGAATATTTTAAAAATATCAGTGAGATGATGAATGCTAAGTACATAATAAATAACTTGTTTATAAGAATTAGAATTATTACAATTACAAATAGCCTAGATAATAATGAACTAGTGATAATCTCTTTGGGGTTCTATTCAAAGAGCTTTCTCAGTATGTTTAATCGATGGACTTTTTTATCCTCAATGCTTTTAAACATAAACATTTCAAATGATCAGTCAGGTAAATGTAAAAGGACAAAACTGATTTACACTACAACTTCTTCAACCAGACAGAGAGAGTATAACTATAACCTTGAATAAAATAAGATTAAACAATCATGAGAGCCATTCAATACCCTTTTAGTAAAATATGACTAGATGCAAGATTCATTCATTCAAAACATGAGCTAATGAGGAAGAACATAAACAACTTGAGAAAAATCTTAGCTATATGTTTCTTTTCATTTTGCTTTTAAGAGATGGAAAACAACATGTATTGGTAATCATGACAAAAATCTATATATATACCATTAAAAAATAAACCTGAATCACATATTTGGCAAGATCAAAATTATAGGCTCATAATATACTGATAAATAAAATTAATAGATAAATTTGAGAACTACATACTTTTAATGATTTAGGAAAACATTAGTCTTTGTGAGCCATTTCTTAATCAGCAAACTCCATTTTGAACGAATAAAACACAAAAACAATGACAATGACACAAACTTATGACATTCAAAAAATCAATAGCCGATTTACTGTTTTCCAACAAACTGAGAAAGCTCAAGAGAGCATAAACATCCGTCACAACTAGATGGTAGTGGGGAAATGATCACAATCAGCTGGTGATAATATAAACCGCTGTTCTGATTGAAATCAGCTGAGGCAAGTTACTTATTGACTTTTGGTGCTATTAGGCCAGCCAGCATGTCGAAGGAGTTGCCATCTGGTTGCACTGTGAACTCCGTCTTATCTGTTCCTTTCACACGTAGAAACCCATACTCATCTACACCCACGATCGTGACGTGACGTGAGTGACCTTCGGGGTCCGTGACGACCACCTCCGCCCCCCTATGTAACCAGTGGTGTGTTTAAAGAAAAATATTTTTAAATGCAAAAGAATACATTTATAGACTTCACATTCAAACAGAAGAGCTCAAAGCAGTTTTAATATAATTTAATTACTGGATAAAAGGTTTAAGGTCAAGTAACTAAACTTAAATTATCTTGCATTCGTTTAACTCTGTCTGAGTTCTAGAAGAAGAGTTTAAAAGTAGTTAATAAAATACCTTTACCAGCTTGATAAAAAAACATTTTTTACATACTTATTTTCCAAGTTAGGAAAAAATGTAAAAATAACTTAAAGAGAAAATAATTCTTCAATGAAAATACCACATCATGTTAACAGTACCAGTCTATATTTCGAAAAATCTATAAAAAATAACAACTCCAATTTCAATTATTTCAATTCCTTTCAGCTTATTGACTGTGGAGAGCACAAAATTTCACAGCCCCAACCTCAACATAAGTAAAATAAGTTTAGATTTTTCCACGCCTTAAGAAATGTTGCAATTTTGTTCAGTGCTGCTATCTGTTACAACCGTCAAAGACTAGATTAAATCAAGTAATTGCACATAATTATTGTTTGAAATTAAAACACTACAGATTCTAAACGTAAGTAACTAAAATTACTGCGGCAGATGATTACAAAACTCAAAGTAAAAACAAAGAGTACGAAAACTCTAAACAGATCGAAGGCAAAATAAACATCATAAATTGATTGATGATTGCAATGATTTTTTTTTAACAAAACTACACAAATTGTGAGCCAGTACGTTAAAAAATGACTGATTTATAACTTATTTACGGTGAGTCACTGTCTGCGACGCTGGGACTGAAAGCATAGGCTCTAGAGTCGCTGTGAGTGACGCTGCGGCACTCAAC
Source organism: Nephotettix cincticeps (assembly GCA_023375725.1). Taxonomy (NCBI): domain Eukaryota; kingdom Metazoa; phylum Arthropoda; class Insecta; order Hemiptera; family Cicadellidae; genus Nephotettix; species Nephotettix cincticeps. The sequence goes on along the minus strand of CM041788.1, from coordinate 13,934,539 downwards.
GGGTAGAATCAACCCAGAAGAAAGATTTACAGAGTAACGTATTATTGTACTCACGAGTGCAGCCAGTACTTGTAGTACAACTCGATGACCTTGTCCTGCTGTCCCATCTCTATCATGAGCAGCAGCTTCTCCAGCTGGGTGAACACTATGGCAAAGTATTTCTCTTTGGTCAACAACGGCAGTTTCATACCCGAAGCCTTATTCAGCTGCGTGATCATGTCGTTTATACAAACCGTCGGCAACTTGTTGTCGAGGTTGAATCCACAGCCTGGAAATACAGTAGAATAAAAGGAAATAGAATTTATTTTCTCAGTTTGTACATCACATTTACATAAATTCTTTAATTTTAAATAACTAAAACAAAAACCTTTATAAACTATTAAAATGAAATGTCATTAACACTTGCCAAGCTGTAGTAAATAAACAATAGAAAAAACAGTAATAACATATACAACCGAGAAAATAATGGGACCTCTTAAGACAATGCCTGTTTAGAGGTAAACAAATAAGCGATCAGATAACATTGAAAAAATAAGTGTATACATTAACATTTTGTAAATGTTTCATATTTCTTTAATATAAACAATAGTTTAGCTTGTGTGCTGCTACATACTGTATTCATAAAAAACCATACTAAAATTAACTAATAAATTAATCCTTAGAAATAAAATTTAGGTTATCAAAATTCAAATTTAAATTTACTGACACATTAGATACAATCATACGCAAATCACACACATATGACCTTGCATAGTGCATCTATATTCAAACGGGAATATAATATACATAAAAAATATACTTTATGCAAAAATAAAAATTCATTGGTTCTAACCCCACAACATTAAAACTGTTATGTTATCCTGTTCTGTTTTAACAGAAATATTGATATATCAGAAATAAAAATTGAATAGCTGCTTAATGTATAATGCATTATAAATTGTATGAATAGAAATTGTACTGATGAAAGATGGATTTTAACTATATAATAGTGAAAATTGTAAATATAAACAAGCAAGGGGAGCATTTCACAAAACCGAGGTTTCACAAAACCGAGTAAGGGGCTGAGTACCGTCCGCTCTAGAAGTGACTGTAGAAGCCTGTGTAGTAAGCAGTGTTGCGTGCTTTGCAGGCACTCGTTGTCCAGTCGTTTAATGAACATAACGCATGACACATAATTTATATTGAAGATTTAATAATAAATAGTTTATATATTTGTTAATAAAAATAAGTTAATAATAGTTAATACATTTAGTTAATCAAATACGGTATGTCATAAAAATGGCAACCCTAGTTTTCATGTATGAGATGTCATATTCATGATCCTGGTTTGATAAATACAAAATTATAATATTGTGTATTAAAATAATTTTTAGAGCTTTATGATTATTTAAAACCATAAGATCCCAAAAATGTATTAAATACAAATCCTATGTTGTTTCCATACCCCGAGATCAATAAATCAAGGCTGTGAGATTACAAAAAATTTGTGTTAGTAATCTTCACAAAATTTTCTTTAATCAATAACTTATAGCTTGTTATTGTGATAGTTTATATTTTTTACAGGCAAGAAAAAAGTGAATTACTCTAAATAAAAAAATCGTTCTAATAAACAATCAAATTCTCTCTGCTTTGGATCATACAATTATTTTCGTTTACTATTTCCTATAATTTTCTTTTTTAACATTCATCCATGGACAATTTGATCTCTGTATAATATATTAAAACAGTATAAAGTAGCTTAAGTTATTAGATCAATCATGTCATTTACACAGATTTCAGGAAATGAATGCCTTCAAAGCGCATGATACTGCGCTATATTGGTTTGGCGGCTGACAAGCTCTTAGTGCGAACTCACTTCTAGAGCAGACGGTACTCAGCCCCTTAATCGGTTTTGTGAAACCTCGGTGTAGTGAAACAGATGATTTTTATAACATACTCGGTTTTGTGAAACCTCGGCGTAATGAATTTCCGATATGTATAGGATTTTTAGCCTTACTCCGCGTAGTGAAAACTCGGTTTGGTGAAACCCACCCCAAGCAAGTAGTGTAACAAACAAAAATTGTCTAAAAAATGCATCTATAGTTTTAAAGAACAAGTTACTTTTGTTACTTGTTACTTTTGTTACTATTTACTTTTGTTACTCGTTACTTTTGTTGTTTGTTACTAGTTACATATGTTGCTATTTACTTTTGTTACTTGTTTCTTTTGTTACTCATTGTTACATTTGTTACTTGTTTCTTTTGTTACTTGTAAAAACACAATTGTAAAAACAAAATAGAATTAATTTTAAAACAATTAATTAAAGAGAAATATAACTGACCAATGTTACAGACGGCACATCCATTAGTGAAGACACTGGTCACAATCAGTCCTCCGACTTTGACTGTGCCGGCGTAGATATCATTGGGCCACTTCACGCCCAATTCTAATACCTGAAAATTCATTTAGCTTACAATCAAGTAAAACTTTTAAGACCTTTGTTTCTTTTAAAACTAAGAAAATGTTTGAAAAAGTTATCTTTCTCTAAATATTTGACAAAAATAAAATTTAGTATACAGTAAACCCTCCCATATCCGGATCTCTCATATCCGGACCCTCCAATATCCGGACAAGATTTTGAAAGAATACAAAAATTAGAAAACATTCTAGGAGGCCAATGTTTGTTAGCCCAGTAGTCGCGTACAATGTTTGTAGGCCGGTTAGTAGTGCGCCGGTTGCCGAACGCGGGATTGAAGCGATGTCGACAGCGGTAATGTTCAAAAGCAGAGTAGAGGGAACGATAAGTCACCCTTGTCCCAGGCGCCTGAGTCTTGAGCACTACTCTACGTATTCTGTGTCAGTGGTCAGTGTCGCCTTTGTTTTGCTTGAGTGACCAACTCTTTCTTGCAACGGTTCGTTTTATTTTCTATTACTCTACATAGTGTACCGCTTTATACTGCATTACATATTTTTTTTAGTTTTGATGTAATTAAAGTATTACAACAAAAATTATGTTTTTTATTTAACATCCAGATGCTTTATTCCCTTCTCATATCCAGATTTTTTCCTATCCGGATCGGCCGTCGCCACATTAGTCCGGATATGAGAGAGTTTACTGTATTTTGATGTGTGTATAGCAAACACTACATAGCTAATTATATTTGCTACTTTAGGTTAGATTTTTTGACAGAAATGGTTATAAAGCAGGATTTTTTAAGTGTTGATTTTGAAAATCTCCAAAAAAATTACCATATTCCAAATAAAATAGCCTGTTACAAGCCCTGCGTACAAATACATTCTAATAGTATATTTTTGGAGTTGAACAACCAGGGTCCTAAACAAGTGGAAGGCTTTAATTATAGTGGAACACTCACATCGAGGCCGGGCTGAGAGCATATGCTGGAGACGATGGCCACGGCGACCGTGTGCTGCAGGAAGGGCAGTAGCCGACCCAGCTCCGACTTGAGGGGGATGTGAAGCTGAAGGCCGAACATGGCGCACCCCTCGGGACTCAGCCAGGTGTTCCCTCCTCGACCTGCACACCAAGCACACATCGTATATTTGGGCACCTTATCAATCACTGGTAATTTATACCATGTGAACACTCAAACTGATTATAATTTTCTTTCATAACCAATGTTAATAAAATATAGTAAGGTCAGGTTTATCTAGATCCGAATCATGCAGATCTGGATCATTCGGTCCATCATAAGTCCAAAGTGAAAACCCTTACACCCTCCATAACTTTAATTTTAAAGTTGCACTCACATTTGATAAGCTTTATAAATATTATTTAATATTGACTTTTATGGGACACACCGAAAACTGAATACTGGTTAAAACCTCATTTTAGAAAATTGAAAAAATACTGTTGTGTGATTATGACAAAATTTTAAGAGTTATTGGGTTATTCAGAGCTAGAAGATCATTACTCATGAAATATATCATTTGAGAAATACTTAATAAGTTAAAATGTAATATATTTGGTCAAATGATTTTACTTAACTATGGTAAAATAATAACATCATTCAAAACAATGTTTTTACATTCCATTTCATTAAATTTTTTTCAAAAACCATTACAGCACAAGTATTATACCCACCAACCCCATTTTATGAAAAATTAAAGGTGATAAAGGTATTGAAGAATAAAATTATAATGACTTATTTGAAAAAGAAACTGTACAAAAATTTTAAGAATAACACGATTTAAAAAATGCCAGTTTAGTTTGATTATTTATAATTACTTACTGGCCGATTAAATTGTATTTCAAAGCAAAAGTACTTTTCGAACTAAAAGGTACCAACTGAATAATGAATATAATATAATATAAATCAGCTAATATTAAGGAATGCCCATGGAAATTTAAAGAAGAATTTTCTGACCACTACATAAATACTACTTATGATATCATAAGTGAAATAAATATTTGCAAGAAGTACAATTATTTATATAGAAATAAATATGTCTAATTCAAATATATTATAAAATACTTAATTTCCATCTAAACTACAAAAACACTTACCAGCTGAAAACCATGTTAGCATTTGGGGACAAGATAATTTGTTAATAAGAATTAAAGTTTCAAATGATAGATAATGGTGCCTAAAATTATAATAGAAATATAATATAATAGTAAATAATTAGTAAAACACAAAATTTAATTTTAATTTAGATGTTTACAATTTTCAAAATATATGGTATAATATGTGGAATAACAGTTTTTTAACAAAATCAACCAATGATTTTTCACCAAAATGCTCAGCATTAAAAAGATTTTGTGAAACAAATCCCACAAACGCTTAGTGAAGAAAGCAAAAAGGCATGGAAATGAGCAAAACCAAAAGAAAAGTGTTCTGACCACTTCTTAACAGGGTTGGTGGGGCTCGTTTTACTACTAATATTATTCTAAATAAATTGAATAACATGCTATATTCTGACTACAATTTGTTTATATAGTCAATTTTCATTTCCTTTCAAAATATGTAATAGGCAATTGACTCTTTCCCATTAAACAAAATTCTGAGATTACATAGTAGGGGGATTATATGCTATATAGTAAACCAACATTGAGATTTCATTTGTGTACAGACAGCATCCTGTGTCTTTCCACTTATGGTTTCTGGCCCAGTACCAAGTGTAAACTGATTATTTGGATCCTTAAAGAGGAAGAAGAACAATATTACACCACTATTTGACTCACATTCATCTGACAGTTTTGCTGGTTTCGCTCAGATTCAACTTGGGTCAATATCAAAATATTGAATAAATATCAGACTTAAACTGAATAAAATATTATGTGATGAGTACGGATTCATTTAATTGCAGATAATATTCTATCTCGCAACCATGACTGACATACCTACGCCCGACGTCTGCTGACAGGGTATGACAGCCAGTCCGTGGGCTAACGGAGGGCCGGACAGCACGGCCATGGCTGTCTTCATCACAGCGGAAAATATCACCAGCCTGCCCAGCGTCTGTGTTCCTAGGTTCTGCAAAAATATGTTCACTCATATAATATTTTGGAAAAACACTGAGTACTTTTACTTATTTAAACATTTCTTGATCATCACAATCTACAAAAAAAATCGCAATATTCAAAATGTGTGGTACACTGGTGACAGGACCCATTTAAAACAATCATTGTCTGGTTTGGGTAGAAGTTGACAGCATTTGTCAGGACACCAATGCTTCCCAGAGAGAACAAATCAGTACTGGGATTTAGACTAGGTATCCAAGTTGTAAGATTGCAAATTGTTAACCCCTTGAGAAACAACTGACGATATATCGTCTCTCGAAAAAGAATGCACCAGTGATATATAGTCATTAGCTAGTTGTGCGAAAAACTCCGCTCACGATATATCGTCAGCTATTAGTTTTTCATATAGGTTTTTATTGTCTGGCACATTTTAATTTAACTCACTTAACTTTAGATGTCTTTGGTTTCCTCTTTTACTGTTAGGAGATTTTTTTCGTTTTAACTATAGTCAGAAATAAGTAGCGTATATAATGCAACTGTTTGATAGTCTGCTTGTTTTCTGTTCTGTTCTGATTCAGAGGCAAAATTGTAGATTGAATTTTATGTTGAACTGTAAGTCCCTTAGATACCGTTGGCTGTTCGGCTATGAATTAACAATCAATAGGATTAAGGACGTCAGCCTTGGTCAGTAACAAGATTACAAGATTGTGCCACAACCATCTTAAACTCATTCCACATTCGCACGTTGCTTAAAATACCTAGGTAGGTTGTCATTTCAGTTATTGGTATTACAGGTATTCATCAAACAGCACGTTTATACCAATTTTCATTTGCTAAACGAGTGAATTTTAATTGAATTTTTAATACTATCGATTTAACTTACATCAAAATAGCTGACGGTGGAGAAAGACTCGGGGCAGGCATAGAGTAGAACAGGCATGAGGTTGGCGGAAGCGTCGGGCGGTGACACCCCCTTGCCACAGAACTTCAGTGTGACTTCTGGCAGCTTGAGTGTGTTTCCTCCCTCGAGCCGACTCTTCAGCCTGCTCAGGAATTCCTGTTTCAACTGTAGAACAAGGTACAAAAGTCAGTTTGATACCAATTCGGGAGGAGCTGATCGGGAGGGTACAGCAGTTCACCAGGCTCTTAAGTCTGGACGGACCTTGAGACCCCAAACAGGGGTGTGCAGAAAGCCTCAGCTGACATGATTAAAGAGCTTTTGTTACACCCCTTTGTGTAAGTATTCATTCAATTCAGTAACTTTTTCTAAGAATAATATCCTCAGATGTGGAAGCCCTAGTGTAAAACTTAGATGGACACCAAATTTTGGTAGGTTTTTTGAAGTTTTTACTTTACATTTAATTTTTTAGGCGAGACTTTCAAATATACAGTCAAACCTTGTTATAATAAATTTAAAAGGAGCTTAGTAAAAAGGTTTGTTAAATTGAGGTTAGGTCAGTTTCCCTGTATCCCTGTTAAGGTTCACAGATCAACTTGTTAACTTTTTGAAAACGAATTGAACTAATTTAACCTTGATAAAACACACAATAGCATAGTTATATATTGTACATAGTAAGGGAAACAAAATAAAACTTGTACAGCACTTTACACGTACAATACAGTACATTGTATGGTATGATCTCCTAACGGTAACTAAACTAAAGCGACAGCAACTAAAACAAGAAGATGTAGATTGTTCAGATAGATGATTCAGGTAGGGACATGTTTTGAACGTACGTTATATTGTAGTTAAGTCGTGGATCGTACGTTATATAGAGCTGAAATACGTTATGTAGAGGTAAATTTAGGTTTGCCTGTAAGATTTGTAATATCAAGGTTTAGAACAAAGTTTATTCGTAATATAGAGGTATAATATACACGGTTTAAGGGGATTTAAAAATATTCATTAAATTACACGATTCGTTATATTGAGGTTCTTTACTTTAAGGTTTGAATGTATTTAAATTTCAATACCACAGTGCACACACAGTTTGGAAAAGTACAGACATAGATTATCATGTAGCCTATCCTACTTACCTCATGAGATCCAAGAAAGTAAGCGACCGAGTACTTATTGACTCCTCGGTCCCTGTTGCACTCCAGGCCTAGGTGTGAGGACAACAGGTCGGAGAATATCTCCACGCGGGCCGGATTGCTCTCCTTCAACGCCTTCGCCTTGTCTTCGTCGCCCTCATACTGTACAGGATCCGCCTCTAGGTGAACCTGCATAACAATGTAACAATGGATGCTGTTAGTATATTATTATTTTGTTATATACTGGGTTTCTCACCAGGCAAGACAACACAAGAATATTGACTGCTGAACTTTGTCTTCCACTTCGCTCATCGTTCTGAATGTAAGTTCGTAAGTTTTTTATCTTAGGGCCCACTGTCAGTGATAATGTTGACCCCATATACTTCATAAACTCCTGAAATTAATAAATTTGTATCGGTTCACAGTCAGAAACCTTATTACTGTGCACAACTCGAAGTTGTGGCCTTTTTAATTATCACAAAAATTTCATACTTCCACAGTAACTTCATGGAGTACAGTACAAACCTCTGACTAGCACGGTTAGATGCCGACTGAGTTGCGTAACAACCTGGCACCAAGATGGCTGCACTAGCCCAACCCCTAGCAGACACAAACGAAAACATTATCTACTTTTTAGATAGCCCTTGCAGTTCAAAAAATGTAGAAAAATACCACCTTTCCATTATCCCAAACAAAAATTGTTGGTTTATTTTTATTTTATTTTAATGGTACAGTAATAATACAATACAAATGGATTTCGCTCTACTAGTTAATATATTTAAATAAACATTTCGCCCTTGCTGTGAAGTGGCATCCTCAGTGGCTAGGCTGAGACTGCAAGTTGACTGCATTTGTAGGCTTGGTTGGAATTGCAGAGGACACCAGTTTTGCTTTTGTGGTTAGTGGTTATGGGGGGGGCTTGTTTTGTGTTTTTTTGTTATACCTAATATAAGAAGAAATACGTAATTCATTTTATGTTACAGTTAAAGAGGAAATGCTTGCCAGTTCTAGGGATAAAGAACTTTTCCGATATTATACAGTATCTTACACCACAGCACACTGTGTATGTTTTGTGGTACCTGTGAGAAGACGACCTTCCCTCCGGAGTGAGCCTCGGTGGCCAGCAGCAGACTTGGCGTCTGCCACGTCTCCTCCACTCCGAGCACCCTGACGGACAGGGTGTGCATCTTGTTGTCTCCGTCCAGCACCTCCACAGACTTGGGGATGTTCATGCTGGAATAGACACAGAATCATTTCACTTAGCCAATATAGTAAAAACTCACTAATTTGAACCTCGATAATTTTCCTCGAATCCTAAATAACCTGAAGATCATTTGTAACCTGATTGATGTTAATCCTACAGCTCCCTTTTGCAAAACCCAACATCTGTGCGTTACCCAGCTCCCTTAATTCCTCACGGTCTAGACCCTGAAAAAGGAATTTGAAATACTTTTAGACCATCCCTGTCCAAGGTCGTATATTGCACATCCTAGACAAATGACTAAGGAAGTGCATTGTACGACCAGAGTGGCTCTGAGCAAACAATGTGCGTTTCCCGCTTATATTTTAACGTAGTTTTTTTCGCCATTATGTGTGCTAGTTCATTTCTTGTCTGATAGATATTGTGGCTTCTCATTTAAATCAATTTATTTACAATTTTTCACTAGTGTCCAGCTTTCGAGCGCAGGCGCCATGACCAAGGCTCGATTTTAATTCAGACAGGAATGGGTTAACCTAGGAAATTCAACCTTCTCTGACTCAGTGCTAGACAATTGAGCCAAAAATGAGTAGCAGACTCAACATTCTCTTCACACAATCTACGAGAGTCTGTGAGAGTCCAATGATCTTGAGGTGTTTCTCAGTGGGCTGCCCCACTAATAGGCGGACATTTCTTTGGAAAGCTTGAGCAGCTCCTCCAAGTCCTTCCTGAACCGTTCAATCAGTATCTTTGCCTACCAGAGACCAGGGAGGGCTAGCCACACCTCCCTCTTCTTGCGTCTGTTTCCATAAGAAAACCTCTAATATTCTAGAAAAAAAATGTGTCGATAATTCAACGTATTTTTTACTAAAAATAGAGAGCCTCTAAAATTCAAATTTGTTTGTACTTGTGCCTCTAGAATTCAAATTATGTTCCTTTAATTCAAAACCAAAACACTAAAATTCCAAGTTAACCTCTACGATTGAAAGTCGGTTCCCATAAGCCTCTGAAATTCAAAGTAACTTAAAAAAAGAACCAGTCTCTTTCCGCAGTTTCTCCAGGTTCAAATCATCAGTGGTATTGGTTTTTTTGCTCTTTACAGCATTGATAATGTAAATATCAATGATTATAATTATTGTATTGTCAACAGTTTCATTTGTGGTGTCATAGTACAATGATACAATGAATACAAACCTATTAGCATCATCGGGTGAGGAAAACTTTGCTGAGCTGGCCGGCTGGTAACAAAATATGTGATGCATCATCCGAACGTGCTTCCAGTTGGAATATGAGAACGTGACCAGCTGGTCTGGCCGGACTTCAGCCGTGCGGAAGATAGGCAAGAACACTCCGAGGAGGTCGGAGCACAGGCACAACAAGGAGCCGCCCTGCTTGAGGACGTATTGGAGCAGGATGGGAGCCAGGGCGGCTGGCACCCCGCCACACACGACCACCAACGTGGCCTGCGACACCCACGGCGATGTCAACATCTGGTTCAGGTTCAGACTGTAGATGGTGTACCTAAAACCGACAAAAGTTACAATTCACAGTGGCCCTTAGAGGAAGTACAGGCCTCAAGAAAGGGCACATTTGTGTTCATACTTGCCGTGTATTTGTTACAACCCTCCCGGCCAGCTAGCTTGGAGGCATGGTGTAATGTTATTAATCACAATATTTTCATTATTATTTATTTTACAATTATTTGGACTTTTCCTATTGCTTCTAGTGTTTTAAACTACACTAATGTTTTGGGAGGTACAGGTAACTCATCCCGTTATCAAGTGAAAAAGACCCTACTTACATATAACTAAAGAATAACAACATTTTTCCCTTGGTTTCTAACAAGCAATGAAAACACTAATATAATACTTAAATATGAAAAAACCCTCATAAACCCTTACAACAAAACACATACACAGCAAACCTTAAACTTTACGACAGTAGTGCTTTCATTCCAGTCACCCCGCTAGCTCGGGGGCAGAGTATGTGCATTCACTTAATGTATTTTTGTTTATTTAAGTATGTTTTACTTATATTTCTGTTGGTTTATTTATGTTGTTTATTGTACATTTTGGTGGGGCTCAGATGTCTATGTGTTCTAAATCACCGGTCTCTGAAGCTTGATGTCGTGGTTTCCAATCCCACGCTTGGCGGTTGGTAAAATTTGCACCTCACGGGGCGTTGACTCAGCCCCGTGAAGCTTTTGGAAAGCTAAGATTAGAGTGGCGCATCCTGCTCTAGAAAGCTAGCACTAACGCAGAGAAGAATGCGCTATACTGACCACATGCCATTCATTGTACTAGAGCGTACAACAAAAGCCGTGGCTAGCAAGCAAAATCCAGAATTTCAGAAATAATAATTTAAAGCTACACAAAAACACACGCTCACCAATGAGGATTAAAATAAAATAAAATCAATCCTCAAATTCTGGACCAAAAATCAAATAATCAAATAAATAATAATAATAAATCAAACAATAATAAAATAACTAAATGAGACGTCTAATAACTGTCTGGGTGGCTAGTGGTGCCTGCCTTCAAAATTATCGGATCGAATCCCGCAAGGTTCGTATCTGGCTGGACCCAGTTACCATTTTGTCATTGGGCTATTAATTGATTATACTTCCTAACAACAGGTCGACGTTAGGTAGTACTAAGAGTGGGGTTTGGACAACAAATGGTTGAATTCCTGGGCGGGCTTAGATGTTGCCTCTCCCACCCCGAGTGACCCTGACTGACCTATCCTACCTTTCTAAACCTCATGAATTCTTTCTTTCTGGCAGCTGTACAAACTATGGTTGCAGTGCTTTCCAAGCTTTTCTAGAACATCCAATATTTATTCTAATAAATAAAATTACAAAACACTGACCGATGCTTGTGTAGCACAGAGTGAAGTGTGTTTTTAACGCTCTCGGCCGAGACGGAGCTCTCGCTGAACACGATGACGTTGGGCGGTTTACCCGTGGTGTCGGCATTGTGGGGCACCGTCACCTTGATGTGTTTGGGAGTGCTGGTGGCCGAGCGCAGGGAGCTGACACTGCTACTGCTTCCGTTCACTAGGCCGGCTCTGCAAACACACGTGTTTAAATGCTTACAGTAACCACATCATAAACTTTAAGTCCCCTGTTTGATCTTGAATCTGTATGTGAAATCCTAAAAAATTGTTGTCGACTCTTCAGTACTGGAGCCAGAGCTGCCTTTGTTTAATGGACTACTAATTCATGATCCTGGAAAATTGTGTTGTTATTTTAGAGGGGTATTTGGAGGCTGGGATTTTATACCAACCCATAGCAAAAATCCTGCGGGTATAAATCATCCCAGGCTTTTGTGCCAGACAACTGTAAGAAAAGTACTTGCCTCCAATGCACGTACAATTAAGTGGAACGAAGTAGCGGATCGTCTTAAAAACGAAGGAGCAGTAACCCCCTTCATGGGCCTTTCTGCAGGATCTCTAGGGCACATCCTGACCAAGCAATAATGGCTTGGTTGCATGAGTCATCGCAGAAGATGGTAAGATCGCCCTCTTATGAGAGTGAGTAAGTTTCCCTTCCACGAAGGTTGCAGAAGATCTTCTACGCCTAGGTAGGTCGGAGATGAGACACATCATAAGTCTCATCATGGGACATAGATATTTGGGAAAGCATCTGGCACGGCTGGGACTCTACATGGGGATCCAGCATGCATATGTTGTGTCGGCAGTTTGAGGAGACTGCAGATCATCTGCTGTTTGACTGCACTGGACTCTCTGAGGTAAGGGCTACAACTCTTGGAACCATGGATGGGGGTTTACCAGTTTACCAGGCTCTTAAGACTGGAGTGAAGACTCTTCATCATTATCATCAGGAGGTGTACAAAAAGCCAAATTGGCTGATGCACCCAGGGATTTTTCTCCGCCCCTTCATGTAATAGTAATAAGGATGGTCTTTGCGGATTAACATAGTATTCAATGGTGCGGACGTTAATTCACACAAAAGAACACTGCACCCACAGACTCACTCACCACACTCACCCTTCACTCATATTCACCTTAAAATACCCACCAGGGTGTGAATGAATACACCTACTCATCAGGATTAAGTTGGAAAATATTATGTTCTTGTAGTGAGAGTACGTTTCCCGAAAAATCCTCATCTTAACTTTAGTATTTTAACACGTTCAGTGCAATGAACACCAAGCAGTGTCCGGTTAAACGCCGATCAATGCCTTACGCAACATTGCATTTGGCGCTAAAATATCAGCTAATATTTAATTTCAAGTGTTTTTCTGCTAAAGTGTGTTGTTGATGAGTTTGGGTGATGATCATTCGTAGTTTTGTGTGTGTTTGTAATAGTAAATCTTATGGTTGAAAGTCCAGAACCTTCAAACAGTAAAAAGCAAAAAGGTGACGGTGATTACATAAATTTATACAAGCTGTTGGTGAGATCGACCAACTGTATTAAATCTCTGATAAAGATTTATGTCTCATCCTATGAAAATGTTTTTGAAGAAGTGGCGATGGTGATTACATCCCAGAAACTGATTATGATTATTATATACACATATATATACTTGTAATCTTGCAGTGTTACCTTTTATTTTTGTTTTCTCAAATGTAGATGTTTCACTATTCATTCTAGAGCATATTTAGGTCTTTGTAGCAATTGATTCATGCAAGGACACCTATGGGCGCCTGCAGCATTCATCACCAAAACCCTTAAAATTTCAAGCTGTGGACTGTGTACGCACATAGGCGTCCATACATAATTTGTATATATATTGACTATATTTTACATAGAGTAAGAGATGTAGCACAAATAAATTTTATTTTAAATGCATTTGAAAAAATAATAATGCAGCTCATGGGGAAAGGGTTGGAAATTCTTATATACCAGCGAACGTGTTAACATCAATATTCCAGTAAAACTCTTTATTTAATTCAAAGTAAAAACTTAATGAAAAGATTTGAGAAAAAAACTTTTCTTAGAATTTAGTAGATTACACAATTCGTGACAATCAATTTTAAAATTATTCACTTACTCTTTTCCCATAGTTAGATAACCTTGATAAACTTGACACTTTTGGTAGGCGCTAACTGGTTTCACTCAGCATTAGCTAAAAATTCACTTGGCAACTTGCCACGACTGGTGATTTTTTCTAACAATGTTGTAACTGTTCATTGCAGAGCTATCAGTATTAAGAAATAGATAATCAAGGCCACTACTGTTTACAAAACCGCTGATAAAAGACTGACCTTCACACTTTATCTCTTTCATAATTTTAAAACCCTTTCCACCATAATTTATTGTAAAAATATGTTAATTTATTGTTACAAGAAAATTTTCACTTAAAGGTGACAATAGGCAACAGAAATAGATTTACAAATGAATAAATATTACATTGAAAATTCATAACTAATATACTGAACAACCCTGGACTCATCGATAAGAATTTTATCATTGTGGGGTTCAATGTCAGGTCAGCAATACAATGTCCCATTGAAACTTTTTATAATTTTTATATACAATAATATAGATACAAATTCTTCTAAAACTCTATGAAGTGGAACAATATTAGTTAAGCCACTCAAAATTTACAAACACTATCAAAATAATATTACCTCCACATTTTAACTGTATATAACTTCTATTGTTATGAAAATTGAGAAGTTTTTTAATTTGAAACTTAATGTAATTAAAACAATTATGAAACAATTATTTGCAACAATTATGTAATTAGTTTGCTTCTAACCATTAATTTTATGCGTATTTGGAGATAATACTACTTAAATATAATTAGGTAATAGGTAGTAGATGTATCAGTGTTTCTACTGTTATTTAAATGTTGAATTAAGTTACACACAAAGAAATAGATGAATTATTAATTAAACTCATTAATAAAGTATTATTCACTGTGGGCCATGAAGTCGTCGCAGCGACTAACGACAAAGACAAACATGTTTGTCTTTGGTCGCTCGTACGGACAAGTGACGATGTCGGTTTCATCGTCTATCGCTAACTAGGATGCACTCACACTCATCTATATGTTTGAAACTTTGGTGGGACAGATTCACAATTTTTTGTCACCCAACTAGAACGGGGCCTTAATGAGAAAAACTCTCACAGTGAAAGGGTTGAAAAAATTTCCATGGAATCAAAATTCATGGAACCCACCTGGAATGTAAACTGGCCGTCGCCTGGCTAGCGGTGGCGAGGAGGGTGTCGGTGCTGACACGGCTGAGGGACCCGAAGCTGGAGCCGGTGCTGCCGGGCTGTGCGGAGAGACTTGTCATGGACACAGACCGTTCCTCGAGTGGCGGCAACTCTTCCACCGTGGGCGTGGCCACAGTCATCGGGTCACTGAACTGCAATGAATATAAGTAATGAATTTATTTTCTTTAAAAAACAGTTTGTTCACAAAGTATTTAGCTATAAAGCTTGTACAATATAACACATTTAAAAATACTAAATAAACTTAAATTAAGATTAACAAGAAACAACAAGAATTAACAAGAAAACAAGAGTATGTTCCATCAGTAGGAACAAAAAAAGGGCGTTTTTGATAGGAGCACAAATTTTAACAGCCGGGGCGTGCTGAGGCTGATAAAATTGTTGCTAAACGATGGTGCTTATTCAGTTTCTTCAGCCTCTGACTCCTCTGTGTCTGAGGCAAGGTAACCAAAGGCCAGCCCTGGTTGTTTGGCTATTTGTCATCATCGGACGAGTCAAATATCTCTTCTTAAGTTTGGACGGGAATTATATTTAAATTCATTACCGAAAAACACTATTTCCCAATAATAAACAAAAATATAATAAACATGGCGGGAGATAAAAGTGAACATGGGTTTCACAACCCTGAAACACGTCCCGAGGAACGGCAGCAACAAGGTCGACTAGCTACAGTGCTGAAAGCTCACTGAGGCTATAAAAAGACAATAGAGGGCAGGCAGGAATCCCTGCCACGCACACAGGGCGACATGCGGCAATGAATGGGATCCCTGTCACACGCACTTAAGGTGTTAAAATAAAACTTTGATGATTTTAAGACTTAAAATAATTTTAAACAGACGACTTTAACATCAAGACAGTGAAGGCGTTAATCAAGTGTTTTATTACAAAATAATTTTGACATTATAAAATGTACATTTTATAACTGTTTCTGGAGTTATAATTATAATATAAATATAAACTATAAAGAAACAAATTGCAGTATAGTGACAGCTGTATTTCATTGTCCAACATACCTCTCGTGCAGGTTCCTCACTACCGGGTAGTGGCTTAATCTCTTCCATAGGAGTATAGCCTGCCCCTGAGCCTGGTACCACCATTGCAGATCTATGAAAAAGTAACACGTCACTTCAAACATTACAGTAAAACGACATTGCAGAACTAAACATTAAACTCTAGACAAACAAAATTTTGAGTTCAGAGTAAATCGAGATGGCAATAAACTGTCACGACATAGGACTGATGTGAACAAGTAAACATAACCCAAAAAATTGTCTAGTGTTTATGAGGAAAGAAGTTTTATGAACAATGAGTAAAAGAGTTTGATTATTTTAGTGGAAAACATCTTCGTCGTAGTTGAATGCAAAAATTACAGATGCCCTTTCTAACAGAGCAAAACTAATGAGTGGCTCTTGATTGCCAACAGTTTAACGCAATCACTGATCACATAACTATAGATATGTCAATACTAAAAGTCTTGAATGATAACCTCTTTAGGTTAGGTCAGCAGTTTTAGTTTTTGGTGAATGGTGTATGGTTTTACTAAACTAGTAATGAGAAGTAATTTCTGAAAACCACAAGAACGGTCGAGTAGCGGAAGCTAGTGCGTACCATGATACTACAGTATTAAATTTTATACTAATTTATTAAATCGCTATCTTGTGTCGCCCCGCTAGATCAGAGGTGTTCTGGTTATTTGTTGCGTTATCAATATAGTTTTTGTATTGTGCATGATAGAGAACTACAGTATTATTGACAACTAGATACAATTAATATCTGTAACTTAAACTTTCAATTTTTAATGAAAATTATTAGGTAATCACTTGAAAACGGGAGGAGATTCTCCACCTCCAGAAACTTTATGTAGTTAAAAACACCAACACGTTAAAAAGGTCCAATAAAAGATATTGAATAATGAAGGTTTTGGTTCTTGAATCGTAGGGCTGTCATTATTATACCTGTGTCCTTCAACAGGAGCAGGCGCCTGCTGCTTGGCTGCTTGAGCTGCGGAATGACTGAAGCTACGTAGCACACTAACATGCGCCTGCCACTGACTGGCTGCCACCGCCCGCTTGCGCACACCTGCAATCCAAACGGTACCAATCACAGAACCAACCTACACTATTGTGTACAAGAAAGTCAAGCATATCAATGTAAACCTTGATATAACGAATCTGAACAGAATGAATAATAAATATGTTATATCAAGGTATAGGTCAGCTAAGATTTCCATATATAGAGGTTCACCGATTTACCTCATATTACCATATGGAAAAGTGGGGGAAACATGGGCATTGCTGTTTTTTATAAATTAAAAACTTTCTTGAACTCCCAAAATAGTGCTGCGCCTAGCGCCAAACTATCAAACTAGTTTCGTGTAGCCCCTAACCCGCCATTACAGTCACACGTGTAGTAAGATTGCGGACTTCAGTATTTAAGACGGCGAATCTCCAATTACTACGTTGACTAAATTGACTTGTGATAATGATTTAACATAGGATATGGGTAAAATTTTGACGTGAGTCCTTTTTGGTTTTGTTTATTTTAAGAAAGTTGTGATCAAAATTAATTTCCAAAACACTACGAGGAAAATGTGCGCACCGATGCACACGTTTCACCCTCACGCAGTTAAATACCAATAGACAAGTCACAGACACAAATTGAGATAATACTTCTTTCGGCTTCTCACGAAACGTAAAAATAACTGAAAAGTTAATAACTCTGAGCAATGTACAGACAAAACTCTAATTTTAGCGAATTTCCCATAGGGAAGAAGCTATTACCGTAGGTCTCATGGCAAGAGTTAAGCCCGAGACCATGTTATTTTTTCTTCTTTAGGTGCCCAGAGACCAAAAACAATAGTCGTTAAAATTTATATATATATATATATATATATATATGTATATATATATATATATATGTATATATATATATATATATATATATATATATGTGTGTGTGTCTGTAAACACGATAACTCTCGTAAAAATGGTCCGATCGAGACCAAATTTGGTAGAGACGTGTATTCCTACAAATGCTCGGACGAGTTCGTAAACCAGACATATCGGTCAATGGGAACGGGTAGTTTGGGGGGGTTTTGTACCCCCAAATTGGGTTTTTTGCGTTTTTCACATGTAATTTTTAAAAATTTCTAATTTTATATTTCACTATTGGAATCAGCTTAAAAAACTACACAATTAAGTTCCTTAA
Organism: Nephotettix cincticeps; assembly: GCA_023375725.1. NCBI lineage: Eukaryota > Metazoa > Arthropoda > Insecta > Hemiptera > Cicadellidae > Nephotettix > Nephotettix cincticeps. The sequence continues at coordinate 13,916,434 of CM041788.1, read as the reverse complement.
AGTTTTTCTCTATCTTCAACGGTTACCGAGATATAAAAAAATCTAAACACAGTACGTTGTATTTTTGAGGCTCCAATGTTAATCTTATGGAGGATTAAAAAAAAAAAAATTTTCACTTATTATCTAATATTTTTGGATGAAACTTGATATTTAGCTTCATGTGGTTGAGATCCATACATTTGTGCTAAAAAATCATAGTTTATGTGTTTATCATGGCAGCAAACCTGCATACTCTTTTCCCATGTTAATCATATGGAGATTAGGCAAACTCCTATATTTATGGACAGATGTTGATGAAAGTTGGTATAAATGTTAAAAATAAAATTTTTGATGGTATAAATGGCTACTTTCAGTGTTCTTCACAGCAGCAAACCTACTCACTCTTTCCCATTGTAATCTTATGGAGAATAGGCAAAAATTCTCATGTTTATCGACAGATTTTGACCAAACTTGTCATATATTATTATTATTATTATTATATTTTTGATTTGGAAATTCGCTGAGTACGCAGGTCTGCTGCGACGGGGGTATTATTTATATATATGGTGATCGATTGTTTTTGTTGTTAATCCTAGTTTTGGAAATATAATTTCCATGAGAAGGTTGAAAATAATTTATGTAAATATAAATCATGATACAAACTCTTACTTGATTGTTTATTGGTTTATTATTTGTAGGTTCGTATTTTGTAGATTTTATTAACAAATAAGTTGATATAATTCATATCACCAGAGAAAACTAAGGTAAAAGGGGCAACTAGGAGGAAAACATTAACATAGGGTTAAAGGATTTCATCTGTAAGGTAGCCACAATTACTGTAAAAGTATGAAACTCACTGGTTCCCCGGCGAGACGACGGATTGTACGCCGGTATTGAGTCAGCATTCAGCAACAAGCATGGTTTACCTTGCACCTCGACAGCTGAAACAGTAAATACTACTAACAATACGAACGACGTATTTGAAACATATACTACGCAATTGTAAAAGGTTAGCCATTACATTACAAATGTATTAATAGCCTGTTATTCTATATATAACGGCAGTAGCTCATTGAGAATGGTTTTATAATACCGTTCTACAGAGTGTACTTTGATATATTTAAAAATTTTAAATTTAAGTTGACGGTTAAATGTCGGATAACAATTTTTACATACTACCATCCTTTGAGCATTTTTTGCGCAGCCTCTTTCTGTGTTGCTTTCAGCTGGAGAAACTTCTATTTGGAAAGACTTCTATGAATAATGACTTAATCAGATTATGCAAGTCAAACACTTATTGCCGCTTGCCCATTAGGTAATGATACTTATGACAATACAGATAGACACCGGTCCAAAAACCACTTTTGAGATTCAGGGAGCCTCAAAATGGATATTTCCACCCTCAGTTCAAATTTTAAAAATTTGAACTACATACGAACAAGTAGTTCAAAAATTCCGCAGACGAACTACAGAAAAAATATTGAACAACTTTGAGTAAAAATGAGTTTATCGAATTGTGGATAGTTATAAGCGATGGTCGGAGGGTATAGTGTTCTCTTGTGTGGATTAACATCCGCACTATTGAATACTACGTTTACTACATTAATCCATAAATACTATCCTCATAATTAGACCAATTCGTAATTAAGAGGCCGTGGTTCGGATTCCATGTTAAATTGTAGGTCCCTTAGTTGCCATTGGCTATTGGGCTATTAATTAACAGTCCTGTCTAAGAAACATATCAGCCTTAGTCAGTAACAAGACGACAAGATCGCGCCACAATCATTCTACACTCATTTCTCATTCATACTTGGCTTAAAATACCTACCTGGGTAGGTTGCCCTTTCAATAATCTAATCTAATCCAAAACATCACTTTACTCTCATTTGCCTCTCGTAAAATCTGCCCGGTAGGCACTACTGGCACGGTACCTCAGGGGTAATGCTCTGTCCCAGTAAGTCAAAGGTTGCTGGATCGAAACCGGCTACCAGCGACTCCAGATCATGAGCGGTCACCTCTGGCTAGCCTATGTGCGTAATATGCTGCAATGGTACCTCGCTGTCTTTAATTCACTGCACAAGCCTTAGGCCTATTGTGATAGGCAGGTGTTGTTTTATTTAAAAAAACTATCGCTTACACAGTATTCTGTTCAGCTCCAGGCCCGGTCCCACGGTGACAGTGTTAGCCATGTACGAGGACGTCAGTTTGGACAACTGCTGCTCATTGCTCTCCACCAACAGCAGCAACGCTTCCCCCGCTTGCCATGCTCGGGCCACGCCAAACTCTTCCACCTGACATCAACTTCCGCTTATCGGGGGAAACAACTTTACCACGCTTTTATTCACAACCACACAAAACACTATACATGCAACACACAACAAACTAGTATCAATACAATATGTTTCAAAATACCCCCCCACGCCGTAGGGACAGACATGCATACTACGTTAAGTTCTTTTGATTTCAAAATAATTAATTGTGGTGATTTAAACCAAGCTTAGTTTTAGGTTAAATTAGGAAGTTATATAAATTTATTTTTTCTCCATATGAATAACATGGGCAAAGAGTATTAACTGGCTGGGTGGCAGAGTGGTTAAAGTACCCACCTTCAAAACTGAATGTCGCCGGATCAAATCCCGCAAGGATCGAATCTGGACCCAGTTGTCATTTCGTCATTGGACTCACAAAGCATTTACAAATACGATAGGAAGTGGCAGGTGGAGGCATCTGTCGTCAATTTAGTGAACTTATCACCTTCGTGACCATGTTGCCCTCTGGGGGCAAGCAACCGAGCCTACTCACACCATTCAGATGCTAAAACACTGTTCGTTTGATACCATATACATGTCTGTATACAGTAACACAATAATTTGTGTGAAATGTGTATGTAAATATGATATGTATATGTGAGATTATTCAAAACAGTTTGAATACCAAGCAAATTGTTGCTTACAAAATGGGGGTTTTCATCCAAAATGCAGCTTTTACAAAAAATAATTTATTAAAAGATTAAATTTTTACTAGTGTTATAATAATATGTACTTTTTACCTAACTTCATATATTTAATAGTGTATGCAGAAAAATCTAAATATTGTTTCTTGTGGCAGCAAATCTATTTACTCATTTCCCATGTTATTCTTATGGAGAATAAGCAAATCAATATAACTTTTTTATTATTTGAAATATTGTAATATAACTTGACTGGGATAGTGGCGAAGTCCTGTAATTCAGCTACTCGAAGTTCACGAATTGTGAATAGTTGTGAGCGATGGTTGGTGGGTGTAGTGTTCTCTTTTGTGGATTAACGTCTGCACTATTGAATACTACATTAATTCATAAATACCATCCTCATAATTAGACCAATTCGTATTTCAGAGGTCGTGGTTCGGATTCCACGTTAAAGTGTAGGTCCCTTAGTTGCCATCGGCTGTTGGGCCAATAATTAACAGTCCTGTCTAAGCCTTAACATGTCAGCCTTAGTCAGTAACAAGACTACAAGATCATGGCACAATCATCCTACACTCATTTCTCATTCATACTTGGCTTAAAACACCTACCTGGGTAGCTTGCCATTTCAATAATCTAATCTAATCTGATATATAGCTTCAATTTAAGTAAATTAACGGTGAAAAACCCTAAATTCTTTTGTTCCTTACTCGGCACACCTACTTACTCCATTCCTGTGTCATCCTTTTAGAGAATAAGCAAATGTAGAAATAGAGATGTATAGATTGACAAACTAAGTCACATTGTGTATTTATGTTGTGTATTTATTATGTTTATTTTGAAAACAGTTATGAAAGCAGTTTTAGCTCTAAATAAATATAAAAATATTTTCATAAAAAAATAATACAAACTGAACATTAATTTTCCTACAATTATATACTATAATCTGTTTATGGTCTATGAATTAAAGACACCCATTACTTACACTGATAAGAGTTGCAATGACTAAGTTCCTTTGAACCAAATTCAATCAAGCATTCAAATGCAAATGAGGTCACACATTCAAAGCCAGTGACTACTTTACAAACTTCATTAACACCTTTGATGTCACAGTGGAAGGATTCAATGAGTTAACCTTTTTATCTCCACAAATATTACGAGTGAAATTAAACAAAAATGTACTATATTATCACTTTGGACCTAGCTAAGTCGATTTTAGGAGTACAGTCAGTCATTAATACAACAACACTGAAGGTAATGAATAAATAATATGATATATTAACACGTTCGATGCGGACCACTCGAATCCAAGTAGAGACATTTAGGTTAAAATCAAGATGGTGGATCTAGCGATGTAGATTGTGCTGCCACTTGTTGGGATCTGAGAGAACTTCGACAAGCTGTTTCATAACACAGTGTCTATTTCTGTATGGGTCACTTGGAATTTTCCTATTGGTTGATTTTAAACTACACTAGCCGTCCCGCGTGAGGAACAGGGGTTTCAGGCGCCGCACCGAATATGTTAAGGAATATTTTACAATGAGGTTCCTTAAACTGACGTTAGGTCAGCTAAGATATATAGAGGTTCATAGATATACCTTTTAAGCTCTTAATAACAAATTGAAATGAATTTAACCTTGATAAAACACAAGGTGGTTTACTGCAGCCTACATAGTTAGGAAAACAAAATTAAACTCGAATAATTTGAAATAATCGCGCCACAATCATCCTACACTCAATCCTCATTCATACTTGGCTTAAAATACCTACATTGTAGTATGGTTACCATTTCAATGATCTAATCTAATCTAAAATAGGTAGGCTAGTTTTATACTACTATAACATTAATCATTAGTATGGTATGATCACCCAACAGATAATATGAAAGGAACTTAAATGACATTAAGCCCAATGGTAAATAAAATTAAAACAACCAATAGTAACTAAAGTGACAATAACAAACAGTAACAAAAGGATCAGGATGTACACCAATCTGACAGATTATTAACATTGGGCTATTTATTTACTTACGTTTATACGAAGGTCACATCATAGACCATATTTAAACGGAGAAATGTTATGTAAAGGTCCAACTCTTAAAAATTTATTAATTAGAGGTAAATTTAAGTTTGCCAGTACAATAAACCCCTCTCATATCCCGACATCTTTGTATCATATCCGATATCTTTGTCTCTGATATCCGGACATGATTTTGAAAGATTGCAAAAATTTAAAAACACTCTAGGACAATGTTTGTTGACCCAGTAGTCGTGAACGATATTTGTAGCCTGATTAGAAGCGTGCCGGTCGCCAAACGCGGGGTTGAGGCCTGCTATTCTTATGGGGAATAAGCAAATCAATATAACCTTTTTATTATTTGAAATATTGTAATATAACTTGACTGGGACAGTGGCAAAGTCCTGATATTCAACTACTCGGAGGTCATGAATTGTGAATTGTGAATTGTGAGTGATGGTCAGTGGGTGTAGTGTTCTCTTGTGTAGATTAGCGTCAGCACTATTGAATACTACATTAATCCATAAAGACCATCCTCATAATTAGACCAATTCGTATTTCAGATGCCTTGGTTCGGATTCCACGTTAAAGTGTAGGTCCCTTAGTTGCCATCGGCTGTTGGGCCAATAATTAACAGTCCTGTCTAAGCCTTAACATGTCAGCCTTAGTCAGTAACAAGACTACAAGATCGTGGCACAATCATCCTACATTCATTTCTCATTCATACTAGGCTTAAAACACCTACCTGAGTAGCTTGCCATTTCAATAATCTAATCTAATCTGATATATAGCTTCAATTAAAGTAAATTAACGGTGAAAACCCCTAAATTCTTTTGTTCCTTATGCCGGCATACCTACTTACTCCATTCCTGTGTCATCCTTAAAGAGAATAAGCAAATGTTGAAATAGAAATGTATAGATTGACAAACTAAGTCACATTGTGTATTTATGTTGTGTATTTATTATATGTATTTTTAAAAAAGTTATGAAAATAATTTTAGCTCTAAATAAATATAAAAATATTTTCATAAAAGAAATAATACAAACTGAACATTAATTTTCCTACAATTATATACTATAATCTGTTTACGGTCTATGAATTAAAGACACCCATTACTTACACTGATAAGAGTTGCAATGACTAAGTTCCTTTGAACCAAATTCAATCAAGCATTCAAATGCAAATGAGGTCACACATCCAAAGCCAGTGACCACTTTTCAAACTTCATTAACACCTTTGATGTCACAGTGGAAGGATTCAATGAGTTAACCTTTTTATCTCCACAAATATTACGAGTGAAATTAAACAAAAATGTACTATATTATCACTTTGGACCTAGCTAAGTCGATTTTAGGAGTACAGTCAGTCATTAATACAACAACACTGAAGGTAATGAATAAATAATATGATATATTAACACGTTCGATGCGGACCACTCGAATCCAAGTAGAGACATTTAGGTTAAAATCAAGATGGTGGATCTAGCGATGTAGATTGTGCTGCCACCTGTTGGGATCTGAGAGAACTTCGACAAGCTGTTTCATAACACAGTGTCTATTTCTGTATGGGTCACTTGGAATTTTCCTATTGGTTGATTTTAAACTACACTAGCCGTCCCGCGTGAGGAACAGGGGTTTCAGGCGCCGCACCGAATATGTTAAGGAATATTTTACAATGAGGTTCCTTAAACTGACGTTAGGTCAGCTAAGATATATAGAGGTTCATAGATATACCTTTTAAGCTCTTAATAACAAATTGAAATGAATTTAACCTTGATAAAACACAAGGTGGTTTACTGCAGCCTACATAGTTAGGAAAACAAAATTAAACTCGAATAATTTGAAATAATCGCGCCACAATCATCCTACACTCAATCCTCATTCATACTTGGCTTAAAATACCTACATTGTAGTATGGTTACCATTTCAATGATCTAATCTAATCTAAAATAGGTAGGCTAGTTTTATACTACTATAACATTAATCATTAGTATGGTATGATCACCCAACAGATAATATGAAAGGAACTTAAATGACATTAAGCCCAATGGTAAATAAAATTAAAACAACCAATAGTAACTAAAGTGACAATACACATAACGTGTACACGTGTACTGTTTTGCTTGAGTGACCTAGTCTTTTTTGCAACAGTTCATTTTAGTTTCGGGTAGGAAGAGTGCTAGAGGTGAATAAGTTATTATGGCCGGAAAAAGAAAAAAGGTTGTCATTACATGGGGAAAAAACTTCTCGCATTGAAACGTTTAATAATTGTATTACTTCACGTACTATACCACTTTGTACTGTATAACGTAATTTTTTTAGTTTTTATGTGATTAAAGTGTTAGTACAGTATTACAACCAAAATTATGTCTTTTTTTATTAATATCCTCTCATATCCGGATTTTTTGCTATCCGGATCGGCCATCGCTACATTAGTTCGGATATGAGAGTTTACTGTACTATTAAAAATTTCAATTGTCTGTTATAAACAGTTTAAGAGGATTTATGAATATTCTTTAAATTAAGTAATTTGTTGTATTGAGGTTTGTTACACCAAGGTTTGACTGTGTTACTTACTTGGCAACTGGAGGAAAATGCCAGTTTGTTGAAAGTGTTGAAGTCCGCCTCCAGGACGATGTGGAATGTCTGCTCTTCAGATTGGTCTTCCACTGAGCTTCCGGCCAACTCTATGGGGAACAAGGTCCTCTTGTTGGGCACTCCGATCCAACTAGACGTGTCCAACACTTGCTGAAATGTAAACAATATCATCATTCATCACTGAGTAAGCTTACATGGATTTTTGGTTTAAAGAATTAGGATTCGAAATGTCTATTTCAAATAATTTATAAACGTAGTAACTGGAGCGGCGAAAGTATGAAATGTTTCAAATAAACATACAATTTAAGGATCCAAAATGTTTGACTGATTTAATTAATATTTTTTTATTTGGCTGAAATAGAATTAGCTAATTATTAAGATTATCATTTACCATTATTTTTTCCATCTATATTACAAATTTTTTATTAATGTCTTTGTGACTGATTTGAAAGATACTATAAAGTAAAATTTTATTGGAGCTAACATAAAGATCTGTATGGCCTATGAACTTTCTCTTACAATTTTGAAAAACGCCTTACACTGAAATGTAGGCTATCACACTACTCCACATTAACATAAGCCAGAGTACTCAAAAAATAATATAGATAAGTCATAGAATAAATTATAAATCAGAAGGAATGTACATAAACAATCATATATAAATATGAAACAGAATTAATTGTCTTACTACAGCGGAAGTAGCGATTTGAGGAACTACAGCACCCAACCGCCAGGCTAGCCAAACAGCCTAAAATGCTATTTTTATTTCCAAAAACTTTAAATATTCACAATTTTAACATTTTTCACGCAATTTTAACAACATTTTAACAAGTTGTCGCTTAACAATTATTATCCTGACAAATGTCAGATCAATCTGTAAGATGCAGTCATAGAAGAAGTCAACAACTATTAAATATCCATAATTTATTGAAAGTAGTCTTTTATACAAAAATCATAGAGAAATATAAAAATGTTTATATTTACTTCCCTGTGGGAAATAGCGAATTACAGTACCTAAACAGGTAGCCTTATAGGCCAAATTTTGTACGATAATAGTGGTTTCTTGGAAACCTGTTAAATTAGAAAAGTCTGTCAAAATAACGAATTACAGTACCTAAACAGCTAGCCTTATACGCCAAATTTTGTACGGATAATATTTCTTATTAAATTAGAAAGTCTGTTAAATTATAACATTTTATAAATATGTGGCATTTTTGTTATATTTATTTTAGTCCGAAAATTACCACCGACACCAATTAAAGTATAGAAAAAAACCTTGAATAAAGGATTTTGATTTACTACAAATTTCAATAGCTAACTGAACTCAAGGCTACAGTAACAATGGAGGGCCATTTTACACTATCATACAACTACTTCAATAGACTAATTTTCTCTCCCACTACAATTGTAACTATCTACTGTTACTAAACTGATATAAGGTTCTTTTTCTATTAGCCAACATGGACTGTTCCTTGAATTGGGCCATTTTATTTACTTTAATATCAAAAGTTAAATGTTCCATACTCCATTTCCAATATTTACTTCCAATTTCTTCCACTGCAGCAGAATGTATTTTATAGATTATTTTCCCAGAAAATAATTAAAGGAATTAGGCACTGTATGCATTCAACAATCTCACATAGAAAATGAACGTGCAATTTACACTCAAAAACTGTTAACTTAAATTAAAATAAAAACTAAAAAATAATTTTTAAAACCCATGGTATAAACTAGATATCATATAACAGAAATTTCAAACCTACAAAAAATTTAATATCTGCTTAAATTACAGATTAGTTTGAACTAATATATAGCAGAAACCTTTAAATTAAAAATTTCAACAATGTAATATTATTTAGATTCTTATTGCGGACATTTTCCATCACGATATTATGTAAAACAAAGTTTCACGACGTTTCGGGATCTGGAATCTGATCCCGTCCTCAGATTAGATGTCCGCAATAAGAATCTAAATAATATCAATCCACCATCACCAATAATGAATTTCAAACAAAGAACAATGTAATGTTTAGACTTTATCAATATGCCTCTAAAAAAAAATAAACAGGTAATGGTTTACAATAACTACCTCAACTACAATTTCTTCCATAATTCTGTTACAAACTATTTAGAACCTAAATATGAATAATCAAGCAATATTAAGGCCCACTCAGCCTAAACTGTACAGTTAACTATGAAGGTTACCAGTGTGGAATGTGAATTCGTCGCTTACAGACAGCGCTCTGCAGAGTTCAGTTAGGATTGTTATTTATCTTTTTATACTATTAATAACCTACTTAATTTAACTCCGCAGAGCACTGTTTTTCGGCGACCAAATCAATTTCTTTGTTTGAAATTCATTATTGGTGATGGTGGATTGATATTGTTTAGATTCTTATTGCGGACATTTTCCATCACGATATTATGTAAAACAATCAATAATATACAAAGACATAAGGTTACCGAAATTAAATTAAATTAAAATCAAAGGTAAAATTTTATAATTTGGTTATATTTTGTTTTACAAATCAATTTGCGCTACATTGTTATCCTAACTAGCTAGGGAATCGGGGTTCTGGGCAGGGAAAAAATCACTCGCACTGGTAGTAGGAATCACATTGCCGTTATCACTTTGAACTTTGCCCATTATTACCTTATCAGTGATGTCTATTTCACCCTTAAAAAGGCTGAGTGATCTTTAATATTACTTGTTTATTCATACTAAGGACCCTAATAGTTAGCAAAATAAGTATGGAAGATGTTGGAGTTGAGGGAATTATTGTAAACAATTACCAATAAAGGAATAGTATAATATTGTTACAAACATAATACAAAATCAGGTATTCAAGCATTTAACATAATATTTGGTCTTCACTTTAGGCAATTTATAAGTAATCATTTCAGAAGTTCAAGCTCAGGTTATAGATTCATAGTTGTGATATATACATATCATTGTTAATAAGAATTGTAATAACTCTGTGTCAATCTGTTTTTACACTCTATGTCAGCTAGTGAGCGGGTCGTACGACCATCGTACGATGTTACGTCATTGTATAAAATAAATTCTATTGGTCGATCTGATCACGCCACCTTCCCACCACGTTCCTTGTCGTTAACCGATGCAGAGCATTCCGTTCCAGCTCGGACCATCCACCACACCTTCCATACGGCCATGTTAAGCTCAACCCGAGGTGTTTTATTGCATATCTCCTAACACCCCCATTAATACGTATGTATCTAGCCACTCCGAGAATATATCAGTGGCAATGGGTATATTACAGTGGCGACGATATTACAATAGTCATTTCAACCAATTTTTGGAGTCAATATTTTCAGCCAATTAAATGCAATATGATTACCACTGTTGTACATACAACACAGTATACCATCATTTTCAAAAATTTTCCAAATTGACAGTAGGCTACTTTGAATAAAACAAGGTCTGAGATACTTGGATAATCGTAACTATTTAAAAAAATAATAAAGCCTTATCATTTCTGGGTTACTAGCAACACTCTACACAACATTAATAGTAGAAGTTTTTTTTTACCTGAGGAAACAAGGACAAGCATAGTTTGTTACCAACATAACAAAGCAGATCTCCAATTCGAGCTTCACTGCTGTTAGTACAAAAACTGGAGTTAATGGCATTACTTTGAACCTGCAAACCACCTAGAAGACAAAAAACATTATTAGTTGGCTACTTAACCCTAGAACTGGCAAAGTCGTAATTGAAATTCAAATTCAAATTCACAAATTCAATTAGAAGTGGCAGGTGGAAGCATCTGTCGTCAGTTTATTGAACTTTTTAGACACTAGTGCCTACGTGACCGTGTTGCCCTCTGGGAGCAAGCAACTGAACCTGTTCTCGTAGTGCACTAGACTGCCTCCAGGCATGTCTTATAACCAAGTAAGCGCTTTCTATTCCTATGCACCTGTGGCCTAACCGGCTAAAGCGCTGCGCTGACGAGCGTAACATTGTAGCCATTCAGAAGTGCTAGGGTTCGAATCCCCACCATGAGCAATCCCAATTTGGCTTGCAAATGTGTGGTATAGTGGAGAGCCCACCTTAAATAAATGGTGGCCGGCTTGGATGGAAGCTAACAACATTTGTAGGCTTAGTAGGGATTATGGTTTATGGTTTTATGGTTAGTGGTTATGGGGGGGGCGAAGTGTTTTTTTATTTTATCTTTTTGTTGAATTAGACTTAAGCCCGTGACCATGTTATTTTTTTGTTATAAGGTGCCAAAAGACCAAAAACAATAGTCGTTAAAAATCTTTATATGGTATGTATATATGAGTCTGTTAACACGATAACTCTCATAAAAATGGTCCGATAGAGACCAAATTTGGTAGAGACGTGTATTCCTCCTACATTCAGTTTGTAAACCAAAAATATCAGTTACGGTTATTTGGAAGGGGTATTTTGGGGGCTTTGTACCCCAAAATGAGTTTTTGCGTTTCTACGTGTAATTTTTTAAAATTTCAAATTTTATCTTTTATTATTAGAATCAGCTCAAAAAACTACACAATTTAGTTCTTAAAGTTTTTCTCTATCACTAACGGTTAACAAGATATTAGAAATTTTTAACACAGTACATTGTATTTTGGGGCTCCAATGTTAATCTTATGGAAGAATAGAACAATTTAATATTTCCTTTAATAACCAATATTTTTAGATCCTTTTTTGTGTTTAGCTTCATATGGTTGGAATTCATCCATTTATTCTTAAAAATTGTAGTTTATGTGTTTACGACTTCAGATTTTTATCTTTGTTAATGTAAATTTTGTTTATTAGAGGTTAAGTGGTAGAGAGGACTTGTTAGTCTTAACTTCGCCTCTCAAATAAAGACAATTTTCATTTCATTTATCATGGCAGCTAACCTGCATACTCTTTTCCCATGTTATCATAAAGGGAATAGGCAATATCCTTTATTTATGGACAGATGTTTAAAAATTTTTATAGTAGAAATGCCTAATCCCAGTGTTCCTCACAGTAGCAAACCTGCATACTATTTCCATTGTTAATCTTAAGGAGAATAGGCAAACTCATTTATAATGGATTTTGACCAAACCTGTTATGTATTATTATTAATTCAGAAATTCGCTGTACGCAGGTTTGCTGCGACGTGGGTATTTTTTATGTTTGCTTATCCCTCAGCTTTAACGGCATGTAAACAAAAATCAAGTGAAGCTAGGAGACTTTAATTTTCGACTGAACATGAGTATATGGGTTATGATTAGGGCCTAGGTACTTTTGTATTATATTGATCATAATACAGAAATATGCCAACATATGAAGCTGTATGAAGTTGTGTTAAGTTTATTACTATAATAAAACAATTGATAACCAACTTATCTTAACTCCGGAGAGCACTGTAAGTCAAAATGTGCATACAACGAAAAGGTGTGGTCGGTGTAGTACAAAAGTACCATTATTTGAATAACTGTTGTATCCCTCAAGTTGGAAAAGATATTCGATTCGTTTAAAACTTATTAAAACAACCCTATTAAAACTTAACTGTAATCCCTCTCCCTCTCAAAACGGATTAATGTCCGCACTATTGAATACTACGTATATCCGCAAAAGTCCATCCTCATAATTAGATCAATTCGTAATTCAGAAGCCGTGGTTCGGATTCCACGTTAAACTGTAGGTCTCTTAGTTGCAATCGGCTGTTGGGTTATTAATTAACAGTTCTGTCTAAGGAACATGTCAGCCTTAGTCAGTAACAAGACTACAATATCGCGCCACAATCATGTTACAGTCAATCCTCAGTCATACTTGACTTAAAATACCTACATTGTGTATGGTTGCCATATCAATGATCTAATCTAATCTAAAAAAGTTTATTATTTATCAAATATCATGCACCACAAGTCCCATGGAATTTATTTAAAATAAAGTTAACTATTACCTTCCAGTGGTGTTGCGGAATCCTGACTTGTAAACAGAAGTAGAGATCCTCTATTTTTCCGAAGCTGTACGATTTTTGCACGCATTGAATTCAGTCGCCAGGACTGCAACCAAGTCGCCGCCATGTAATACACCGTCAGTAGCATCTTTTATCGTAACTGAAAATTGTTATTCCATTAATTTAAAATCAAAACAAAATTAATAACTAATAAAATAATGTTATACGCAGTATTACAAATGGTGAATGGTTACGAGAACAACTTACAACTTTAGACCAGTAGGATCAGCATTGCATACAGAAGATTAAGTTTCCATAACCTGTTTAACGGACAAGCTATAAGCCTGACAATTTTTTTTGTCACAATGAAAAGCCTTTCATTCACCTTAGTTCATCCATGGTTAGACGCTGGTGGATGTAAATGTCTTGACAGTTAAAGGGCAGTGAGGTTTCGAAAGTCACACCACATGTTGCCTTTCTAAAGTATCAAACACAATTATAATAATTTTTTTAGATACTTACGTCTATTTTAAGGACTATGACACACTATATTCTTAACAATCAAAATTGTATTCATTTTAGATTTGTATCATATACACATTTGATACAACCATTTAAACTAGGATATAAATGGAAATAACTTTACTAAACGAATACGTTGGAAAAAATTTACCACTTTTCCTGACAAGGTGAAATACTGGTGTATAAATATTGTCATTCTTTAACAATAATTAATGACCATATCAAGTTAATGACAATATTTTAACAGCATTTGTCCACAACAACATTTTTATTACATTGTTTTAAATTTTACTTTACCAAAGTGAAAACAGATAGGAGATTAAAAATAAAAATAATTCCATAGTTTTAATAGTTTTATAAATAAGATTATAGAGACCTACTTACTTTTCTTTCTTCAGGAAATGTTTCTCTTTAGTAATTCAATTTTATTGTTGAAAACCTAACATAGTTTGTTTAATTTCTCTGTTATTAAATTCCAATTACAAAAATTTATACTTTACAAGTGGTTTTTTAACTTCTCCATTGAATGGTTGAGTCAACATTCCTCTTCATAAAACCTGAAACCATAACCATAGTATCACCACTCGTTATCAAAAAGACAATCCATGATTTATCATAGATTTTTTGTTTATGAACTTTGCTCAGTGAAACTTACGCCAAAAATACTTCACAGATATTCATAACAAGAAAAAATGTTAATCTGTACTTGAAAAACTTTATTACTTAATATATGAACGGTCGGAGCGAAAAGGCCACATTAATCCACCGCAAGATAAGTTATCACAAGAAAAGAAATTAACAATGTTTGATATAAATGTATCTAAATTATCTCATAGTACAACCATACTATGGTGGTTTTCAAATGTGTTAATTAATTGAATTGATATAATTCATAGACAAAGGTCTAATAATAAAGGTTTAATAATATCACCAGCTTTGATTTTTTTTTATTTATCCATTTATTATCACAAAACTTTACAAAGTTTTGTAGCGCAGCTCTGTAGCCGTGCTACAAATCACCACCACCTGCATCACCTGTTACTTTAAGAAATAATAAAAGTAATCAGTACAATCAAAAAGAATAAATACAAAAAACTAAAATAATGAACATGAACAAATTCAGAGAAAAAAATCTATTTTAAATAAAATAAATAAAGAAATCATTTCTACACAAAAAGAACATTACAAAATATTTCTTCAAAAGCCGTAATTGGTGTCTTGTCATTACATTTAATTCTAGTCTAAAATATTTTACATTTTACAAATAACAACAATAACATAAAACAATAAAACAGTAAAAAAGGTCTAAACTACAGCTCTGTTATTTGAATATCAAAACATTTGTCAGACAGAAACTCAGTTTGGGGAATAGTAACACTTCTTTAAGAGAATATTTTTAATTACTTGCTTGAAATTAGTTTTGCTAGTGATTTGAATGAGTCTGGAATTTTATTGTAAAATTTTAAACATGTATAAAAGGGGCTTTTTTCTACAGCTGAGGTTCTGTGAATTGGATAGTTAAAAAATATTTATTCTTGTTTGATAACTATGCTGAGGAAGATATGCAAAAAGTCATTTATGTTTCTATGAACATAAGTTAATATTTCAAGAATATACAGTGATGGAAAGGTTAAGATACTGAGATTTTTAAAAAGTTTACAAGATGCAATGTATGAAACATTACTAAGAATTCTAATAATCCGTTTTTGAATTAAGAACACCTTTTTACTATTTGAAGAATTGCCCCATAATGTAACTCCATAGCGAGATAGATCTACGAAAGCAAAATAAACTGTTTTACATGTTTCGATTGATGCACAAGTAGACAATAATGAAAAAGCAAAAGTAAATGATCTAAAGCCTTTTTGAAATATATTCACAAGATAATTCCAATTTAGTTTATTGTCAATAAAAACGCCAGCTTGTGGGATGAGAGAGGAAGTCTTTAACATTATAGAAGAAGAAGGAAGAAGGAAATTAAGGGCTAGTTTTTTTGGATTTCTTGAAATCAGGTTTGTCTTTTATGAGAGGAGAGAAATTATTAAATATCTTGGAAAAGGAATGTGAAGATTTTTCAAACAAAGAGGTTTTGTGGATCGGATATTGTAAAATAGAATTGTTCCTTTCTGATTCCTGTGTGAAGTGGTTATGCAAATGATTTCTCGTGAAAAATAGGTTAGGATTGGATTTAACAAACAAAAAACTCTGAAAGACAAACAGATGGAAGAGGCAAAATTCTGAGTTTCTGAAAGTATTGTCTGCAAGGATCTCTGGGGCCAGCACTTGATATCAATCTGATTGCTTTTTTCTGGGCCATGAAATCTTGTGGTGTATAGAATTACCCCAAAAGATCAAACCATAGGAAATGAGTGAATGGAAGTAAACAAAATATACCTGTCTCAAGATCTGGTAATCAACAGATTTGGATAAGACGAAAAGTGCATAGAAAGCCTCACTGAGTTTTGGTAGCAGAATTTTAATATTTTGTCGCCAAGTGAACGAAGAATCAATACACATACCAAGAATTTTACAGAAGTTACAAATTTTAAATTAGATGCCAAGCTAGAAACATCAGCTTGAGGTGTGGTAGCAAGATTCAAATGAATATTTGTAAACTGAGTTTTGTTCAGATTAAGCTTTAAACCATTGACACTGATCCAGTTGTGCAAAAGTTAAAGGTTAATAGATTGGGTTCTTTAAAGTATGTGTTTACTAGTGTCAGATGCAACAATTGAAGTGTCAGCAAACATGAGAATTCTGATGCCAGAAGCGATCTCTGGTAGGTCACTGCAGTAAACCAATAATAACAAAGGACCGAGATTGGAATAACAAAGTTATAATTATTGTTAAATTAATATTACTTAATGATTCTTGCAGCTGATCTTTGTCAGTAGGTCAAAGCTATATGTCATAAAACCCATTACATGCTTCAAATCCACCCTTCAGATTCGCCTAAATATACCCATGTGTTTAAGTTGGCATTTCAAAAACAAGAATAGAACTACATAATCTAAGTAGCTAATTCATTACAGAAGGTATCAGATTAATTTAATACCCATGTAGCAAAAAATCTGAATTTCTTTACACGAAATACATTTATGAACTTTTTGGTTAATATTTATAAAAGAGGATAGTGGTATATTTGTGTTTATATTTGAAGTTTATGTGCTCGGATACCGTTGGTCGATTTGCCATTAAAAGTGGTACACTTATGTAAAATTTCAAGGAGAAGGCATTGTAGATCATCAATTTTGTTATATCTCAATTGGGTTTCTTCCTAGAAGCCCAAAAAGGATCCCATAGTATGGAACCAGAACTTTTTTTATATTATAACTATTTTCTTTTCCACAGGTGATTGCTTTACTACATCTGTTAATTGAAGATATACACCACAGAACAAAGCACTTGCATTTAATTATGTTTTTTATTTTGTTTACATTTTGGTTTTAGGTATAATTACTATAGGGCAGAGCCCCCAGCGAGCGAAGCTAGGTCTCTATAAGGATAAACAGCAGAGAAGAGTAACTTTAAGAAGAAAACTATCTGCTAGCTTTTCTGGCACAAGGGTCAAAAGAATTTTACATTTTTCAACATTCATTGATAGACACTAACAAGGTGAAGCTGATTTTAGCTAGGTGAAACCTATACCAGGGTTTACTTTACTCACCATAGGGAAAAATTGAAATCACTGCTCAGAAATGTGGCAATTTTTATTTCTTTAGGTTCTTTAAGTTAGGTTAAGGTAACTTAAATCACCACTTATTGCTTAATCCTAGTTGACATAAATATGTCACCTTAATGCACTGATTGTGGCATTGCTATTTATTGACCACAGCCTATTTAGAATCATATTTTCTGGTGCTCTCAAAATATTTGGTAGTCAGTGTGTTTCAACAATGTCTGTGAGCACCTCTACATGCTCAAACTTTGGTTTTCAGTTTTACAATTATAATTATTAAACCATAGTGTTTTTCTCACAGTCAGTGCACCGCTTCCAAATCACATGCCAATACACTTAAATTGCATTGACACCTAATTTAAAACCATTCAATGAAATATACAAGACAAACAATTTTCTCCAAGTTTACACTAGATCATTGTTTTTAGTTAAAATAAAATAATTTCCAACATTAAAACTTACACACTACTAGACATTTAAATTGAGGCATCATTTCCTTTTCCACATTAGACTGTTACAAACATTAAATATGTCTATAGGCCTACCATACAATTCATTATTTGCACTGCCCTATATTATTTTAATTTTGGACTGTCTTAAAAGTGGTTTTGTAATGAGGTCAATTTACCAGTTTGTAGCTTTTTTCAACTCCAATTAACTTTTTGTTTTTAATTACAGTCCTTTTAAGAACAAAATCCCAGATACTGATCTTTTTACCTTATTACCTATCTTATTGGGCTTGCCAGATAGGGTTTGACAAGCAACGATTACTGTTAAAACTATTGAAAGTTGTCTTAATCTTTTATAAACTTACGTGAATAAACAAATAACTGATTTGAAAAGCAAAGAAAACTTACAATTCTGTATTCTGAAAAACATATTAAGCTCTGCATATCAGTCAAGGCAATCTCATTCTAAATGTAAATTAAAAGAAATATAGCCCAAAATACTGACCTCTTCATCAGATTTCGAATGAGTACAATCCAAAAAAATTGTGAATAACTATTTTTGCACCAAACTTTACATTACTACTTCAAGAAACTACCCAAAATGTTTACGGTACATACAATACAAGCGATTTCTTTCAACCTTCAATATCGGCTGTTAAATCCATCAGGTCAGCAGCAGACGGCCAGAAGCAGAAGACAAGCAGATCAACTATTTCTTCTGGATCTTTTTTAATTCCGTTTTGCCAAAGGTAGACTCAGTTTCAACTACAAAGCTGTGAAATACACTATTTTTATTGATGAAAATTCTCATCTAAGTCTGCTGTATTTTGTGGTTAGCCATGTAAATCTGTAAAGTATTTTTACTTATTATACTTATACTTATTTTTACAAAAACGGTAAAACGGTAACAAAAACGGAGGTGCGTCCGATTGGCCTACATAGGATTGGCCTTGTCATAAATGCCCAACAAAGTTGGAGCTATCTTCATGCATTTGTGTTTGATGGTTTGATGTAGTCGGCGAGTTAGTGAGTTAGGCTGGGATTTGTTAGAAGTTTTTGGTTTGTTAATTAGTTGTTATTTGTTATAGTTGTTAAAAGTTATTTTAAACAATTATAACAAAAACCTCTCTAATATTTCCAAATCATTAATAAACCACTGATATCACAGACATACTACCGATTCATTCTATATGCTCTAATTCATTAATTTTGCTACAGTATTTATGTTTGTTTTGTAAATTATTGTTTCTCTTTCAGTTATTACAAAAATGTATTCTGGAAACGTCTTTAGTCGACGTTACTCTATGCATATTTCAATCAAACCATGTAGTCTGTCAAACCATATGATGATATTTCTTCTTTCTTTATCATTTCTTAATTGGCAGGGTTTGGGGTTAGGTTATTTGGAAAAGGAGTTGTAGCATAGATGTTAGATAGAACTATTTATAACAATGGTTATAGTCTGATGTTTTCTAAAAGTTGCTAACATAGCTTTGTTATATCTAATGTCAGTCAAGATGTTGAGACAGGTTCAAAACGGCCTGAACCTAAGAGCTTTATCATGCTTACTTCAAAGGAGAGAATTCATGGGGTTAGTATTAGGCCTATTTAATAAATGATACAAATAGACCTATGGCCCTAGTTAGCTTGGAAGGAATTTTGCTAATAAAATAAGATGAAAATTAGGTACATTAAAATTAATGTGTCAGGTCCTTTAGATATTCAATGAGCCATGGTGTAATCCCCTATCACCTTTGTTTTATCTTCTCTTTGGGGGGTTGGCTCCTGACTGAATCTGGCCCAAATTCTGGAGTGGTGTATGTCTTTAGGTACAGCTTACTTGGGAAGAGAGTTGTAGAGGAGAGACAGTTACACTAGAGTCCCCAGAGTGGGATGCTTAGGGTGTGCTAGGCTGGAATGTTTCATGGTAAATCGTTTGGTAAAGAACAGACTAAACCCTGGTTTTGTTACTATATAATATGGATGTGTTTCACAGATGGTCGAAGGGTGATAGATTGGCTTGAAAGTCGGAATAGCTGTTTTTTGGGTGTCAGTAGTGGGGGGAATATGGCAGGGGAGGTTAAGTGACATTCAGTTCATCTCGCACCTTTGTTTCATAACAAATTACAGTGCAGTAAGCACAACTTACGCTAGTAAAAAGGCCTTTTATTTAGTAATAAATTCAATCTTTTGTATGTTTATTATTTTTGTTGTTTATAATACAATGAGTACTAGAAAAATGTTTCATTAATAGCTTCTTGTATTTTAAATGATTAATTGGAAAAAATAAATGATTTTATAATGAAGTGTATGGTTTGAGGGTTTTTAATTTTTTTTTATTGTGAAATTAGTTATTTTTAGTTTTGTATATAGTAATTAAAAGTTAGAAAAGTAATTAAACAAAAGTGGTATGGATTAATTTGTTCAAAATTTGTGAAATATAAACCGTTAACAAGGCATTTAAAACTAAAGGTGAGCATGCTGCTCACCCCTCGACCATCGCGTGACAAATGTGACCTCGACCAACGGCGGGTTAAATAGTTGTACTGTCTTGGACTGTAAATAAAATGTTCAGGACTCCCAAAGGGTTGACCTACCGGTACTCCTTATCTAGAGTATGAGGGTTGGGGGTTGATGAGTCGGAGCAGAAATCTTTTTGTGTTCTGTGGCCAAAAAGTGGCTCTTGAATAGGAAGATGAGAGAATATAACATGGTGTTTGATGTCAGTTACACAAATATTGAGTCAAGTGTATTTTTTCAGATTAAGGAATAAACAGAATGAAGAAAACTCAAATCTACTGGGTACAGTATCCAATCGACTTCGAACAGTATACCAAAATAAACTTCTCCCGTTAGAAGAACAATATCTATTTCATGAGTTTCATTCTCCAATGCTGACAGATCAAGATTTTGATGCAAAACCCATGATAATGTTTATTGGACAATATTCAACTGGAAAAACAACACTTATCAAATACTTGTTAGAGCAAGAATTCCCGGGTTGTCACATCGGTCCCGAGCCCACGACTGATAGATTTATTGTCATAATGAAGGGAGAAAAAGGTAATTGCATACCTGGGAATGCTCTAGTTCTTGATCCAAAGAAACAATTTAGGCCGTTGACAAAATTTGGAACATCATTTTTAAATCGATTCCAATGTTCATTAGTTGATTCTTCAGTTCTAGATTCAGTTTCTATCGTAGATACTCCAGGTATTCTCTCTGGAGAGAAACAGAGAGTAGACAGAGGTTACGATTTTGCGGGAGTTTTAGAATGGTTCGCTGAAAGAGTTGATCGAATAATCTTGTTATTTGATGCAAACAAACTAGATATTTCAGATGAGTTTCGAAGATCAATAGAAGCCCTGAGAGGACATGATGATAAGATGAGGATTGTGCTGAACAAAGCGGATGGTGTAGATCACCAATCACTTTTGAGGGTTTATGGTGCACTGATGTGGTCTCTTGGTAAAGTTTTAAACACACCAGAAGTAGCAAGGGTCTATGTTGGATCTTTCTGGGATGAACCTCTTCGATACGACATCAATCGAAGGTATGTGTAAGCCTAACTTATATCAACTCAGCCCCTACTTAATACTAGAATAAAAATGTAGCCTACTTATGTATAAAAAAACAAAGGTTTATGAGTTTATTAATAAGAGCATGTTAAATATAACGGATGAAGTCTTAGTAGTACTTTTAAATTTGAGCGAGATAAGTTCTTAGTAGTTCGTATCATACAGACCTCTTCTGACTTAGGAAATTTTCTTAACAACTTTACACTTTACTCTTTATATTATAATTTAACTCGCAACACCTATATTTAAACATTTCTGATTGTATCTACAGTTTACCACTAACTAGATAAGATTCTAATACTAGCAAATAAATGTTTTTATTTTAATCTTGATTTAAGGCTTTTTGAAGATGAAGAACAGGATTTGATGAAAGATATTCAGTCACTACCGAGAAATGCAGCTTTGAGAAAAATTAATGACATTAGTAAAAGAGCAAGACTAGCCAAAGTAAGGTTTGTTTCAAGTAACATTCTAACAAACATTTGTAAAATTTTGTTCACAGGTTAAAGCTAACGTGTACTTTATTATATTCTATATTCATATTAATTTTCTAAGTACCGTAACAACAAAATTAACAATTGTGTTGGATTTTGAGGGATCACCTAGCCACTAACTCGTTAAAACAATTACAGTATTCTATTATTATTTATCATAGGTGTTTAAAATGTTGTATACATGATACAAGTATGTTTTCATAAATTCTCATATTTTAATGAATCAAAAAAATGTATAAAAAATAGGCATTGAAAGATTTGATTGATCACTGGGTAGTGGAATATTTTTTTATGAATCAGCAGCCATTTGCCAATTTAAGTTGAATTAATTATGTTTTTTAGTGTCTTATTTATCTTAATTTTAAATTGGTTTGGCTCAAAGATATTTTTATCTTAGTTTGCCCAGGTTAGTCAAATTTTTTTCAATTAAGCTTCGGGTTGGACAAGCTACATTATTAAGGGGAGAGATTCTTTTTTTAATGTAAGAATAAAATATGCATACTCAATTTCCACCAACCAGCAGTGTGTTGTAATTTAACCCTAAATCATTTTCAGCAGCTAAAAATATATATTTTTCACTTTGGCAGATCTTGTAGTGATCTTGTAGATCCCAAGAATAATTGAAACAAATTATATCTGGTGTTTTTTTTTCAATTTTACCCCTTGAAGAGCGCTTTCCAGCCTCTGCAGAATGTTGTGCAGGGTGCCCCGTTAATAAGTTAACTGCATCACTGCAACAATGTCCATGACTGGTTGCATTGAGATCAAATGAGTGTGCTTGTGAGTATGAGTATGCATGTGTGACAAGCTAACTGCAGAGGTAGGAAGACAGTCTCATTTGATTACATTTGGGGGAGCCCGCTGGTCTAGGGGTAGAGCGCAGGGCTTTGGTGCCCAAGGTCCTGGGTTCAAATCCCGTCAATCACCAATGGCTTTTCACTATGTGATAATGCCGCAACACACACAGGGGTGCGCAAAAAGCCGCTACGGCTGAAGTGCCTTGGGAGTAATCCGCCCCTTCCAATAAAAAAAAGTCAATGAAGAATGAGTGAATGAATGGTCAATGGTTACTGATTGTTGCAGCAATACAGTTAACTAAATCATGGAGCACGCTGTGCAAAATACCTCAAATACTCCCATTAAAAAGATACCCCAGGGGCATGCAATAAAAAAATTTAAAAATTTAATACCACAATTTATTTATTCATTCTTTGTGTAATTTTAAGGTCCATGCACACATAATTGATGCCATATACTGTCGAATGCCCAGATTTTTTGGAAGAGAAACTGAGAAGAATAGTATTATCAATGACTTGCAAAGTGTGTACTCGGACATTGAAAAACAGCATCAAATTCCCTTGGGCGATTTTCCTGAACTGAAGAAAATGAAGGTTTGTTGATTGCTGAAAATATGTTTATAAATTTTTAAATGGTAATTCTCATACATTTTTTTGCTATTGAAAGAAGTTTTCAACGTTTCAGCGAAAAAATGTTAAAATTTTTATTTATATAGAAGGCTGAATACTGTGACTGAAATTATCCTATATTTTTCTTCTTATTGCTACGAGGGTTCTTTTTTAAGTAAGGACCGTTCGCGCATATAGTCCCGCAGTTCGCACGGACTCCGTAACAAGCCACCACACACCGGCATCCTTCCCGTTCACACTGATGCCAGTTGCAGCTATGGAGCTGACTTGTAGGCATACTTTATAATGTTTACGATTGAATTGCTCACCACATGTGAGATACGGTCAGTGATCAAGTTTTTTGACCATGAGGAACCTATCAGCTGCAGAAATTCATCTTCAGTTAACAGAAGTTTGTGGCTTGAATGCAATGAGTAAAGGTAAAGTGCGTCAGTGGGTTAGAGAGTTTTAAAATGGCCGTCAAAACGTCCCTGACGAAGAACGTTCAGGCCAGCCCTCTGTCATCACTGATGATTTGGTGGCTGTGGTCGAAACAAAAATTCGTGAGGACAGAGGATTCATAATTTCCACTCTTTCTTTGGAATTTCCACAAGTTTCAGGATCGGTTGTGAACCAAATTATGTCTGAAAACCTAAACTTTAAGAAACTCTGGATACTTTAAGAAACCCCTGTGGTCACAGAGGACCACAAAGGGGAGAGATTTGCCACTTAATTGGACTTTTTGATTCGTCACGAGGAAGAAGGGGATGACAAAAGGAGTTTTGCTCCTTAACGATAACGCTAGGCCTCACACCTCTCAAAAAATTCGGGATTTGATTGATACTTTTGGCTGGGAAGTTTTGGACCATGCACCATACAGCCCCGACCTTGCTTCTAGCAATTAACACCTTTTCCGGTACCTGAAACACCATCTTGGCGGGCAGCACTTCAATGACAACAATGAAGTGAAAGGGGCTGTGAACTCTTGGCTGTCGGAGCAGGCGGCCGAGTTCTTTGAAGATTAAAAACTTAGTTGTAGGGTATGACGAGTGCATAAATAATGTATGTAGAAAAATAAGTAAAAGTGTACAGAATCAGAAAGTAAAAGCTTTTTTACAAAAGTATATCTATCTTTTTTTTAAATAAAAAGGGCTCTTAAGTTTACTTAAAAAAGAACCCTCGTGTGTTGACAATTAATTGATCTCTCACTTTAGATCATGAATTAAGACTTTAATTAAAGTGTCATGTTAACTTTCAAAAGAAATTCTATCATGGTGTCTACCAAGCTGGAAATCCTATAAAAGTCGAGGCATTTTGTAAAAATAAAAAAAACTCAGGGAATTTCATAAGATGCAAAAAATGCTGTATTGACTTTAAAAATGTTGTGAATCTTTTCACTACTCAAAAATCCCCCAAATCACTTTGTTTAATTTCTATTTTGTGTTTCAATTTTGGCAAACCCTATCCTACCAGTTCCATTGGAGACTTTTGAAAAATCCATGAGAACCGGTGTAGTGATTTATGTTGATGACCTAGAATTTTGTACTGGTAAGGAAAATCTGAAAAAGTCAGGGAATTTTTATTTTGGATTTTTCTAGACACCGTGATGATATTTTTAAACTTCATCTGATGCTAACATCAGATGAAGTATAATAGTATAGTAAGTATAGTGATTTATAATATAAGATGTTTATGTAGCCCTACATACATAATACATAAACACCTTACATAATAGGCCTACTTTGTAAAGACGCAAGAATGGAATGTGGTTACAGGAGATGTTGAAACACCAGGACTGTGACAAGTTTCGTCCCCTGGACCCTCTTATGCTGGAAAGGGTGGAACACATGTTGGCCAAGGACATTGCTGATATCATGACGCTCGTTCCCCAGGAAGCTGCGGTCGGTGCGGAAATTGCAGGTATGAGGAGGACACTGTAGCATTAGAAAGAAAAATAGGTCTCAACAAAGACTATTCATTAGAAAAAACTGTTCATATTTTGTATGACTTACCTTATTGTATTTAGGCCAACTCCCCCTAAAAAAAAAACGAAGGGCCTTAACGAACTGAAGGCCCTTGTTCGCTGAGATTGGTGTGCTGACAGTACATAGTCAACTTGACTCTCTCCTGCTAGTCAAGAAGGAACTTGGCACTCACACCTCACTACATGTGAGCAGCTTCACCATTACAATATTAGAGCAAGTACAGAACTCCATTTAACTTGGTGTTGCCTGAGTTTGACAGCATAGCAATCTGGTTCTCAAATGATCCAACAATGGTCCACATACTTTTTTTTTATACTTTTTTAACTGAAATGGCGACCTACCCAGGTAGGTATTTTAAGCCAAGTATGAATGAGGAATGAATGTTGGATGATTGTGGCGCGATCTTGTAGTCTTGTTACTAACTAAGGCTGACGTGTTCCTTCGACAGGACTGTTAATTAATAGCCCAACAGCCGATGGCAACTAATGGACCTACAGTTTAACGTGGAATCCAAACCACGGCCTCTGAATTACGAATTGGTCTAATTAGAGGATGGTCTTTGTGGATTAACGTAGTATTCAATAGTGCGGACGTTAATCCACACAAGAGAACACTACAACTACCAACCATCTCTCACAACTATCCACAATTCTTGACCTCCAAGTAGCTGGATTACAGGACGTCGCCACCGTCCCAGTCCATAATGTTCCACAAGTTGCCTCCAGCAGTTAGGTGTCTCCCACTCGGTCAGTTTAAATTACGAGTGGGAACTTAGCTCAAGCGGAATAGTTTATACTCTATTGTAAGTATTTAGCCAAGATAAACGTGAGAGCCACTTGCAACCAAAAATCTTTTGTTTTCAAGTAGTAGTTTAACGTTTAATGAATGCAACAGTCAAAATAACAACCTGTCACTAAACAATCTATTAGCGGAACCTCTCTATAAAGAACATTTCAATTTTTTCAACATCTCGATAATAAATTGAAACGGGCTATATAAGCACAACCGTTTGATAAGGAACATTTCGATTGTTTCAACATCTCGCAATTCATTAACATTGTGATAAACAACTTTGATCTACACAGTATAAGAAGCTCGGGCAAACGAATCGTAGAATAAACCGTAATAATATTCCCGGAAATAACCCGAAGGTTTGGATAAATGGGATGATTGGGTGTCCACTTTATGTGTTTTTCAATGTTTGTTAATTTTTTTCATGTATGTGTTTTAACCCTTAAAGCGCTACTGAAAATCACACTCCCTGCTCATTTAGGTTGAAAAAATCAAAATTATATTTTCCCAATGTTCTTTTTGGATTTAGGTAGCTTGAATAAAGTAGAAAACAGAAATATGCTTCATTTTTATTTATTGAACATTTTAACACTATTTTTCAGGTATCTAAAAAAGTTATTTTTGCCAAAAATTCTGAGCGCTTGAAATAAAACTTGTAGGCTTACATAAATGAAAAATTACTGATTCTAAACATGAAAACAGTGAGAAGAAACATGTCAATAAAGTAAAAAGATATTATGTACATTACCACTAAACATAGTTTTGCGTCGTATGATAAGCCTCAAAACAGTCATAAGTCCATTCACGAACTCATCAAATTCCGGATCGTCTGGATGAGCCATGTTTCACTTTTTATTTTATTATTTAGATTCACAAACATTCACACTACATTATCTGTTTACTTCTCAAACACAACACAAATAATCACACGTCAATGGATGTCAACAAACAACGATTGGAACAGTGAATACAGCTGGTCGTAGTGGCGCGTTAATTTTCTCGTCAAAAGCAGTACGGGAGCGCTAGAATACAGGCCGAAGTTGCATAACATCTAATCTCAGTCACTAGAAATTCCATCAAAGCCGCCATATTGGTTTTGTGAGTTCATAGAGGTTAAAGCAACATTACCATGCACTCTATTGGTTGTTTCGCGAACTACAGCGCAGTAAATGTGACGAAATGGCTGAAAGTGAAAAAACTCGGTTTCCGCGCCGTGTGACCCTACTGTGCCGCGAGAAAACTCGTCAGCCGCCCGGGAAGGGTTAACACATGTCAACTAGAATATAACTATTACTTTCATGTTTTTGTACTAGCTGGTTAAATTTTTTAAATTCAAATAAATTGTTTCACCCTATGGAAATAACCCATCCATAAATTGCCATTAGGGGATTAGCCAACTTTTAAGAATTTTAATCTTTTTAATGAGGAGGTCTGAAGTGAGTATGACTTTGCAGGCGGGGTGTTCGCTCGGGCACAGGGGTCTCCTTTCGGCTACCAACTGGGTGAGGGCACCAATGCGGGCAAGCATGACGTTGACTGGATTGTTAACACTCGTAGACAAAAGTACGATGAGACGTACACAGCTCTAAACCCTGTCAACGGAAAGGTCATGCAGTCAGGTATGTGGTTCATTTTTATGAGATCATTAAAAGCTACTTTGAGATATTTTAGCTGAAGGTCACTCTTATACAGTGCACTGCAGCAGTTATGTTTGTTTTAGTTATCATAAATATTTTAGTAGGAGTTTTACAGTCTGGTAACCAATTTAACCCTTAAAGCGCTACTGAAAATCAAACTCCTCATTTAGGTTGAAAAAATCAAAATTATATTTTCCCAATGTTCTTTTTAGATTTAGGTAGCATGAATAAAGTAGAAAACAGATATATGCTTCATTTTTATTTATTGAACATTTTAACACTATTTTTCAGGCATCTAAAAAAGATATTTTTGCAAAAATATTCTGAGCGCTTAAAATAAAACTTGTAGGCTTACATAAATGGTCAAATAAATTAAAAATTACTGATTCTAAACATGAAAACAGTGAGAAGAAACATGTAAATAAAGTAAAAATATATTATGTACATTACCACTAAACATAGTTTTGCATCGTATGATACGCCTCGAAACAGTCATAAGTCCATTCACAAACTCATCAAATTCCGGATTGTCTAGATGAGCCATGTTTCAATTTTTACTTTATTAATTCGATTCACAAACATTCACATTACCTGTTTACTTCTCAAACACAACACAAATAAACACACGTCAATGGATGTCAACAAACAACGATTGGAACAGAGAATACAGCTGGTCGTAGTGGCGCGTTAATTTTCTCATCAAAAGCAGTACGGGAGCGCTAGAATACAGGCCAAAGTCGCATAACATCTAATTTCAGTCACTAGAAAATCCAACAAAGCCGCCATATTGGTTTTGTGAGTTCTTAGAGGTTAAAGCAACATTATCATGCACTCTATTGGTTGTTTCGCGAACTACAGTTCAGTAAATGTCACGAAATGACTGAAAGTGAAAAAACTCGGTTTCCGCGCCGTGTGACCTGCGAGAAATCTCGTCAGCCGTCCGGTAAGGGTTAACAATACCACATTAGTCATACAGCGCTCTGCAGATACAATTTAAGTTGGCTATGGATATTATTACATCAATAACCAGCCTAACTTAACTATGCTGTATGTGGGAATGTACATCACCGTCCTATAGTCCACTCTTAAGTACAGTGAGGCCGGTTCATCTGAATCAAGTTTAAAAAAAATTATATAAATAACAAGTGTGAATTTTATCTCAAGCTTCTTCGAATTTCAGCAACCACAGTGCCTTTCTGGTGTGGCAAGTGTTACTAACAATGAATGCATAAGCTTATGAACGCACACTCTGTATGTTGGGGGTTATATGCGATAGCAGTCACTATTTGACATTTGAATACTGAACTGTCAAAGTCTAGGTGTTTGAGGTTAGATATACGGTAGTTGTTTTTTTCGGAATTATTTTTACGCTCAAAGTGGATACTGAATCTGTGGCCACGAGTGGTTGTAAAAGTAAGACAGTTGTTTTAACGGCAGTAAAGCGTTTTATTTTCTACCTAAAATAATAATAATAACTTTTAATAAAATTTAAAACAAATTTTTAACGATATCGATATCTCACAGCTTTGTTGTACAGAGGCTATATGCAGTCTGCAGCACTAATATTGCATGCACTATTCATGATCGTTTTCTATGTGACGTGGATTTCTACTATGGTATATTTTCAGTATAGTTTCTGTATTGTAAACTCCTCCTGAAATATTAATGATAACCAAAACAAATGTGATATAGGCCTAAGGGTTGTCTCCAGATAATAGACAACGTAATTTGGCCTACCCATTAAATTGCAAAAATAAAAATTTTTCAATCCGCTTAGTTTAATCTTGGGCTAGCTAATACATTTTGCTTTTAACAAAATTATTCAGTTTATTTATATTTTACGCAAAGCTGACAGCCAGATGTTAAAATATTGGAAATTGAGATGTTTTATTGCATTAAAGGATTCTAATTACAACTGCAGGGCCTAAGATTTGGATAGATCTCAATGTAGTTAAGTAATGTGTTATTTCTGTTTTTGTTTTTACACCTCAAGGTTTTACACCTCAGGTGACATTTGTACATCTCTGGCCTACAGCCTGAGATGTAGGAATTTAGATTAATCTGTCTTCAGTTCCATTTTTTACAAAAGATAGAATGAGAAACGAATGCTCCAAAATTAATTGATTGGTTGCAGTTGTGCGAGAAGTGATGATGAAGTCTAAGTTGCCGAATTCAGTGCTGGGAAAGATCTGGCGCCTCGCAGACACGGATGAAGACGGATTGTTGGACGCAGACGAGTTCGCCCTCGCGATGTACCTCATTGACTTACGACTGGACGGTCACGATCTACCAATGAGCTTGCCTGAACACCTGGTGCCCCCGTCCAAACGGAAGGTGGCGGCGCGCTCCACGTAACCTACACCTACATTTGAAAACTTGTGGTTACGTTTGGTAAATTAACTATCTCTTTACGCTTTAAAGATTAAAATACTCCCGGAAGAGTTATTGCAGAAGCAAATGTATTTATTAGTTTAAAATTTGTTTGTCATTCTTACCTAATTGTTTTCTGTTATGACGTAGTTAAAGTGATGAATGTATAGTTGGTATTACGGTCCCCGATTTAAAATTATTCTAAATTGTATATTTTGATAATAGCTAAGAATGTTAATAATGTATATAGTATAGATACTGGAACAATACAGTATTTGATATGTGCATTTGCTGTTTTTACTGTCAAAATCAACTCCTCACTATATTGTAACTACTGGACCATTACAATTGGCTTATGTCATGGAAATAAAAATAGAACAGTTCTGATAAGGTGTTCAAGCCAAATTTCGTACCTGCAGAAGAGTTATAGACCTAAGGTACTGTAGTTCAATTAAATATTATTTAGTTCTTGAATAATCATTTTATTCCATGATAATCCAACATGAAAATTGAAAATTGACCTCTTATATAGTAAAATCTCAAAAAAATTAACACGGCACACAACACTTGACAATGTTAGTAACTTCTCAGCTCTTGGGTTGGTTAAGAAATGTTTACTTAAATGGTATTTATTTGTATGAAAAAATGAATAACAGTTTGAAGGTGTAGATATAAAATTAGTCCCTGTGACATTCTTTGAATGGAGATTGATTGTGTTTGTACAAAAAATAATGTTTTCAACTGGTAAATCCATTTGTATAAATTTTACTTTGATCAGTCTGAATTGTAGTAAGTTGGGTTCACTACATTCCCTTTAAATCACCATAATAATAGTTGCAAGATTTAAGAGAGAAAAGTTATTAGTATGAAAATGTTTGGTTATTGCGTTTCAAATCAAACTGACTTAGAACCACATTGTTTGTTATGAAGGCAGATAAGTTCTGAACCAAAAAGACTCTCCCAATAGACACACATCCTCCAAGCATCATCTCTGGGTAGTTTCTCTGAATCGTATCAAGGAATAAATCCACTTCTTGCATTGTATTCACGTCATGGACACAATATTTTTCAGAGAGTAGCTGAATAATGAATTTATGACCAAGCT
Organism: Nephotettix cincticeps; assembly: GCA_023375725.1. Taxonomy (NCBI): domain Eukaryota; kingdom Metazoa; phylum Arthropoda; class Insecta; order Hemiptera; family Cicadellidae; genus Nephotettix; species Nephotettix cincticeps. The sequence continues at coordinate 13,884,962 of CM041788.1, read as the reverse complement.
GGTTACAAAGGTAGTGAGCGGACTCACATATCGCCAATAGAGTCGCAGTGGTCCACAGCAGAGGAAGTAGGAGATTAAATATGAGTTCTATGTCATTTGTTTTAAAAATCGAAGTCATCAGAGTATATGTGTCGAAAGTAAGAGCTAAATTGTTTTTAAAAAGGTGCATCATCATAGGAAGTCTCATTGCTCCAGTAAAGTTGCTAGCTTGGTCTCGCAGTTGCATCCACAGCAGTCTATGTGAGTTAATTAAGATACCATTCATATTTGTTCGTAACATATTTGCTAAGCTGTTTCTCAGACTCAATGCCTTTTGAGCTATGAATATACAGTTGATCACCCAGAAAAACGTGTATAAATAATTAATATAAACGGAGAAAAAGTAAGAGATAGATATGAATAGTTGAATACTTTTAAAAAACAAAACGTGGTCTAGGTTAATAATTAGTAAAACTGACAGAAAGGAAACGACAAGAATCCAATTGATTCTCTTCGAACCGAGTGTTATTTTTTGTTCTCCAACCACATGTTTCCAATTTTCTTCCAAAATGATCCACTCATTGATGTATCTTAGAATCTTAGGCATTTCCCACCAAATTGTGATAAAGTACATAGTTGAGTTTGTTTGAACAATTCTCAATGAAGAAAACAAGACCATTTCGTATGACTCAAAGTTCTCTTCTGATTTGAGTTCCAACAAGCCCGCCCAAGCCATCACCAATATTTGAACCGCTGACGAAAAACCAGCCCATATCACAGCTTGAAACGAAACATAAACGTTGCGTGAGTTCACGTCGATCTCAAAAGGCATGTATCCCATTATCTGAAATATCCTAAACACCATTTCCATTTGCTTCCAAAAGTATTGTTCAGGAACAATTTCTCTTTGGTTGTGTTGAAGTTCACTCATGTACAAAATAAACTTTTCACCCATTTTAAAATGTATTGAAGTGCAGTAAAGTCTGGTTAATGTGGTGGGTTCCCGATCCTGAAAGCCGAAAATCCAAATGATTTGAAACTATACTGAAAATATACCATTATAGAAGTCCACGTGGCATAGACACCAATCTTGAATAGCACCTGCAATTATTAGTGCTGCAGACTGCATATAACCTTTGTACAACAACATGGCAACAAAGTATCGCAAGCGTTTAATGTGTTAAATATTTGTTTTTAATTTTAGTTAAATAGTTATTATTAGTTTTAGGTAGGAAATAAAACACTCTGACGTTAAAACAACCTTCTTCCTTTTACAACCACTCATGACCACAGATGCAGTATGCACTTTGGCCGTAAAAATAATTTTGAAACAATCACTGTAAATCTAACCTTAATCACCTACACTTGACAGTTCAGTTTCGAAATGTCAAATATTGACCATATAAACATGTGCTAAGTGCTTGTAGCGCTCAATATGGAATCACCCCTATTATACAGAGTGTGCATTCATCATGTTACACATTCATCGTTAGTAACACTTGCCAAGTCCAGAAGCAAGGTACTTCTAAAATTTTGAAGAAGCTTAAGACAAAATTATATCTTAAGTGTTATTTATATAATTTTTTTTAAAACCCGATCCGGATGATTAAGATCCTCTAGACTTTCAGTGAGACTGATATTTGATGCTTAAAGAAAAAGAAAATTGTATGAAGGAACTTTAATATTATAAAAATCAAGCTTATTTGTAACAACTTAGGGAAAAAGAAGACGTACTAATTTAGTACCAGTAATATCAAGAAACAAATTGCTTATCTAACACGTCAACGTTGAGTAGTGTGGAAACCAGATTTGGAACTTCCTAAATCTTTATCTCTGGATTTGATAATGCACAAAATACAAGTGTGAGGTCGAAATATTATTTTTTTGCTTTAAAAGACCTTTACAAACAGCTTTTACAAATACGGCTATTAGAGAAATAACTTATTCCACTTACTTCTTAGTCGAACACCCCTACTTTGGTAGTATGGCAGCAATTTACCTCCACTTATTTTAATAACCCAATAAGGCCTTTAAAAGGCTTAACTATTTATTTTAATTTCTTATGCCAATGCCCAAGCTCTTACAACAAAGTCCCTCTAAATGTCTATTATTTTTATGTGACCAATGTATTTTTATGTGTAAGTTATCTTTCAGTATGTCATATGAAATAGGCGACAGACCTTTGATCTGGAAGGCTTCTGTTACTTAGGAAATAGAAATAGACAACATCATAGTAGAAGTTCATTTTAAGGTTTATAACATTTACTCTAACCTGAAACGTAAATACTGTATAAAATGTATTATATCCTTATATAATCCTTATTAAATGTCAGGGGCATCGTGTATAAACTAAAGTATAAATTCTTTTCTCAATATTTAATATTTGTTATCATATACCTCTGTTTCAGCAAACATTTATAGTCGGCAATTATAATAATCAGTACACTCCAGGCTGACCAATCACAAGATAAATATCAAACATAACCAAAAAAATTAGTGTCCCGAGATATACTGTATGTCCGTCCGTTTAGGGATTCCTTTACAGCTGGGTTTTTGCTGGGTGAAATTATCTCATTTTTAAACTGATATCAACGGTAGAATACCCCCGTCGCAGCAGATCTGCGTACTCAGCGAATTTCCAAATCAATAATATAATAATAATAATATATGACAAGTTTTATAAAAATCTGTCCATAAACATGAGACTTATTTGCCTATTCTTCATAGAGAGATTAACATGGGAAAAAGTGTGCAGGTTAGCTGCTGTGAGGAACACTGAAAGTAGTCATTTCTACCATAAATAGTTTTTATCTTAGCATTTATACCAACTTTCATCAACATCTGTCCATAAATAAAGGAGTTTGCCTATTCCCTATATGATAATTATGGAAAAAGAGTATGCAGGTTTGCTGCCATGATAAACACATAAACTATAATTTTTAAGTATAAATGGATAGATATTTCAACCACGTGAAGTTAATATCAAGTTTTATACAAAAATATTGATTAATATGGGAAAAAATAATTTTTCCCTTTTCCTCCATAAGATTAACATTGAAGCCCCACAATACAATTCTGTGTTTTAATTTTTAATATCTCGGTAACCGTTGAAGATAGAGAAAAACTTTAAGGAACTTAATTGTGTAGTTTTTTAAGCTGATTCCAATGGTGGAATATAAAATTAGAAATTTTTAAAAATTACATGTGAAAAACGCAAAAAACCATTTTGGGGTACAAAACCCCCCCAAACTACCCGTTCCCATTGACCGATATGTCTGGTTTACGAACTCGTCCGAGCATTTGTAGGAATACACGTCACTATTTGGTCTTTCGACCATTTTTATGAGTTATCGTGCTAACAAACATATATCATATAAAAATAATAATGCGCAGCAGACCTGCGTACTCAGCGTATTTCCAAATCAATAAAATATATGACAAGTTAAATAAAAATAAGTCCAAAAACATGAGAATTATTTGCCTATTCTCCATAAGATTAACATAGGAAAGAGTGTGCAGGTTAGCTGCTGTGAGGAACACTGAAAGAAGTCATTTCTACCATGAATAATTTTTATCTTAACATTTATACCAACTTTGATCAACATCTGTCCATAAATAAAGGAGTTTGCCTATTCCCTATATGATTAAATAGGAAAAGAGTATGCAGGTTTGCACGATAACTCTCGTAAAAATGGTCCGATCGAGACCAAATTTGGTAGAGAGGTGTATTCCTACAACTGCTCGGAGGAGTTCGTAAACCAGACATACCAGTCAATGGGAACGGGTAGTTTGGGGGGGGTTTTGTACCCCAAAATGGGGTTTTTTGCGTTTTTCACATGTAATTTTCAAAAATTTCTAATTTTATATTTCACCATTGGAATCAGCTTAAAAAACTACACAATTAAGTTTCTTAAAGTTTTTCTCTATCTCCAACGGTTACCGAGATATTAAAAAATCTAAACACAGTACGTTGTATTGTGGGGCTCCAATGTTAATCTTATGGAGGATAGGGAAAAATTAATATTTCCCATATTAATCAATATTTTTGGATAAAACTTGATATTTAGATTTATGTGGTTGAGATCTATCCATTCATGCTTAAAAATCATAGTTTATGTGTTTATCATGGCAGCAAACCTACATACTCTTTTCCCATATTAATCATATAGGGAATAGGAAAACTCCTTTATTTATTGACAGATGTTGATGAAAGTTGGTATAAATGTTAAGATATAAATTATTCATGGTAGAAATGACTTCTTTCAGTGTTCCTCACAGCAGCTAACCTGCACACTCTTTCCTATGTTAATCTTATGGAGAATAGACAAATAATTCTTATGTTTTTGGTCTTATTTTTATAAAACTTGTCATATATTAAATTATTGATTTGGAAATTCGCTGAGTACGCAGGTCTGCTGCGACGGTATTTTTAATTATATTTTCTACTGTCAAATAGATTTTACTTTGATTAAGGGGTTGTAAAAACAAAGAAATCCTGAGTGTTAGTAACAATTTATTTACTAATTTTTTGTTTATAGTTTTACATGTACACTAACATAAATATACAGCATGTTATAACCAACTAAACTAAATTAATAAAATCATTAAGTATGCACCACAAGAAATAATTTATCGTACTATGCCCTTTTTTGAATATTTTTTAATCGTAATGCACTTTCTAATAAAATATTTCTTTTGAATGAAAAATAAATAAACCTATAAGATGAGTGAATATAATCTAAGTATGATAGTTTCTGAACAATGCTGGTTTAACTACTAAACTTATGTTGTTCTCCATCAAACTGACTCAGAACAATATTGTAAGTGATTTCCGCAGAGATACTTTGCATCAACAAAAGCCGTCCTACTGATACACATCCACCTACAACAATATCTGGGTAATCTTTCTGTATTGTCTCAAGTAGAAGATCCACTTCCTTCATTGTACGCAAGTCATGTATACAAGACTTTTCAGAGAGCACCTTTGAAAGGAATTTTTGGCCAATCTCGTTACACAGATAGTGAGCCGATTCGCATATTGAAACTAGCGTTATCACAGTCCACAGTAGAGGGATGAAGAAGTCGACCAATTGCCCGATGTCGTTGGAAGTTAAAATTGTTTTTGTCAAAGAATATGTGCTAAAAATAAGGGCTACATGGTTTATAAACAGATGAGTCAATAATGGCAACCTTATCGCTTCTGAGAAATCTGACACTAGAGCTCGCAGTTCGATCCACAACTGTCTGTGAGAATTAATTTCATCACGGCCCTGTTTTGTAACTAACACGTTGACAAGGCTGGTCCTGAGATTTAGTGCCATCTGAGCAACAAATACACAGTTTAATATCCAGAACAGGTTGTAGAGAAGATTCATGTAGATTGAAAAGAAATAAGTGAAAGCAAGCAGAGGTCTGAAAGCTTTGTAAAAGAAAAATTGATCCACAGCGATAATTAGAATGGTAACTCCAGTGAATGCAATAATAATAAATTTTACTGTGTTTGTAGAAATTAAATTTTTAGGTTTGCATTTCATTGACTCTAAATGTCTTTCAAATTCTACCCATCTATTGACATAGCTGACAATCTTGGGCATTTCCCACCATGTTGCAGGATAAAAAATTAAGGTATTTGTATTTGTAAGTCTTATTATAAAAAAAAGAACTCTAACATATGATTTAAAATTATCCTCTGTTTCGATTTCTACCTTGTTACCCCATGACATTACCATAATTTGAACTGAAGATGAAAACACTACCCATACCACAGATCGTACTGATAAGTAGAGTTTTTTGGTGTCCTTGTTAACCTCATATGGCATATAACCCAATATGCGAAATATCTTGAAAAGCATTCCAATTCTTTTCCAAAAATATTCTTTCGGTTTATGATCTTTAATGTTTTGTTGTAACTCTCCAGTGTATAAAAGTATTTTGTCATTCATCTGAAATGTAAGGTAAGAAAATTAAAATTTATAGAGACCGGACTAACCCAGTCCTGGTAAATCAATGTTTTTAATAATTAGCAGAAAAACTATATATTTCAATATAGCTGTAAATTTCAATCTACAGTTCAACCAACCTGACATAGGATGATTCACAAGAATATGTAGAAAATTACCAGAACTGATTCTGCATGGAAAAGTAAATGAACAATAATAAATAAACACAGGGTCAAGTAAGTTACAGACAGCTAGATTCTATCAAAGTGTTACTGCAACCCTGGGATTATTCATTAAAGATCAAAATCAATGATTTCTTCTGGATTTGGACATAAAAGAGTAAATTAAAATATTTTGAACTTTTATTTACATTTTTTCCTTTTATGAATTAATGTTTGTAAATTTTAGAAAATATAAATAGTTATGAAAACCTTCTGATAAATCAATTTTATGTACATGAGCAATAAGACTATGGAAAAATGTGCTGTCTATATCACTCAAAACTGGGTTTTTGAGAGGTCATTACTTTATTTTCGTAGGGAGTACAGAGTACAAAAACCTCTAAAAAGAAAGGAATAGTAGAAAAATGTTTCATCATAAGGCCCTTGTTTTCATGGAGAAGATGAACATATATGCCTCTCTAGATTCACAGACATAAATCGAGATAAGAGCTTATTTTGACTTTACTTGGGTGTATAAGGCAAAAATAATTAAAATATTTCTTAATTTTTAGAAATGTATAGACAAAATTAATTTTACATATATAAATTAATGGATATAATACATACATTGATTTGTTTAAATATTTTAAAAAAAGAAATAATAATTATGATGAACAAAGTTTTTAGTCATTCTATGAACAATAAAATTAAAAGTTTAATCTGCAATTTAGTGTTAATAAAACCCCCTTTTGAATTAGATATACTCAAATTTAAGGTAAACATTTATAATTTAATTAATATATCCTTTGGCATGACTATCCATATAATTAATATGAATATTCAAGGATATTACACTATAGCACCAATGGAAGTAAAATATCTAAAAACAAAAATCTGAGATGATGCACATGTAAAACTTCCCTGTGGGAAATAATTTAGATCATGGATATGTCTAAATGGAATGCTTTCAGTTCTTCTAAACAGCTGTACTTATTCTTATATATTAAAAATTCAATACAACAGGTCTAGCAGTTTCTATGGAAAACTGTTTCAAGTTTTCACCATAAAAATTGCCAACACCCCCCCCCCCAGAGCTAAGTCAATCCATGTCAATATTGTATTCTAATTTATTATTAAGATATAAAATTGAAATATTAATATCCTCATAATGTATGTTAGGATGAAAAAATAATCAAAATGTTAATGATTAAATTCATGTAAATGGTAAAACTCAATAAACCATATTCTAATACTTAGCTTTTCAATACCTTAAATTGACCCTCAGCTGTCAAAAGTTCAATAAATAGTCTATTTACTGACCACCAATAAACTGACTAACTGTCAAATGTGTGTCGATTCCTGTGAGGGCGTGTCAGTGTGATATTTGCCTAGAATCAACATGACATTTGATAATTTGCTCTCTGGGAATAAAGCAATTATTGTAGACTATTCACTATTACACACTAGGCTAAATACACATAGGAGCAAATACAACATTAGTTTCAAAAATATGGGGTTGATGAGCGGGAAAATATTACCTCCAAAGTCTACATTTATTTTAACAGCAAAAAGTGTAATGAATGTCCAAATACAATCAATCAAATTGTTGAGTATTTTATTGATGACGTAGTTTTAGCGAATTTCCCATAGGGAAGAAGCTATTACCGTAGATCTCATGGTAAGACTTAAGCCCGGGACCATATTATTTTTTTGTCTTTAGGTGCCCAGAGTCCAAAAACAATAGTCGTTAAAATTTATATATACCTATATACATTGTGTGTGTGTGTGTATCTGTGAACACGATAACTCTCGTAATTAATTTTTTTTTTAATTAATATTTCCCATATTAATCAATATTTTTGGATAAAACTTGATATTTGGCTTCATATGGTTGAGATCTATCCATTTATGCTTAAAAAACATAGTTTATGTGTTTATCATGGTAGCAAACCTGCATAATCTTTTCCCATATTAATCATATAGGGAATAGGTAAACTCCTTCATTTATGGACAGATGTTGATGAAAGTTGTTAAATGTTGTGAAATTACTACTTTCAGTGTTCCTCACAGCAGCTAACCTGCACAGTGCACACTCTTTCCCATGTTAATCTTATGGAGAATAGGCAAAAAATTCTCATGTTTATGGACAGATTTTTATATAACTTGTCATATATTATTATTATTATATTATTGATTTGGAAATTCGCTGAGTACGCGGGTCTGCTGCGACGGGGGTATTTTACAATTATTGACATACTTTGTTGTACAATAAATATCAAAATGTTTCATGTGGTCGGAACATCAGGAAAATATAACAAAAGATCAGTTGTTTTGTTTATATTTGATATTTGTATGGATATAACAGTGCCTTAAATGACCTACCTGTAAAAGTGCTCTAATACGATGCTGGGATAGTTTTTATTTATCTTTTTCTTTCCACCGTGCCAAATTCAAAAGAATATGCCGCCATCTTATTCTAACTTGATTTTCTTTTAATTGATATGTTACCGTATGTAGTTCAAACATTTATTTTATTAAGTCAGTTTTTGTTTGTCAAAGCCCTTAATATATTATAGTAATGTTCATTTTTGTTTACCGTACTGAAATTGTATGTTTGTTATCATGGATTTGATGTTTCACTTTATTTTATTTCATGTATAATGTTAAGCCTATAGTTTTGTTTCAGTTTGTATTCCTGGTCATGTATATTTTTTATTAAATTATTTTCAAGCTTCCCCTATAATTGGGGAACAGTGCCTGTTGCGGTGGCATTTACAGCTATATCATGTAGGTAAGATTTTTTTTACATTTACTTTATCATTACAGTTATTTTATTTTTGTTTACTTTTTATTTATATTAAATTCAGGTGACTTTTTTATCTTTATTTTGTAATCATGGAGTTTATTTTCTCAAATGGAGTCTTCATTTAGGCCTGATGATTTTCGGTGTAACTGAATGAAATCAATCGCCAATTTAACAGCTTTTGTATATATTTACCATTGTATATAATTTATGGTTGCCATTTCATTAATCTAATCTAATCATAGTATGACTTACACTGCTAGTCATATCTGACAAGAGTATAATATAAGCTAGTCAGAGGTGGCTGCTCATGATCTGAGAACTAGCAGCTAAAACAGGCTTACATTGAGCGAGGAGCAGCTTTTGAAGGAAGAGTGGGGGAAGTGAGAAGCAGAAGCTACTTTCGACTATCTAGAAGCTAATTTAAACTTTAGAATATCTAGAAGCTAAGTTCTACTTTCAACTATCTAGAAGCTAATTTCAACTTTCGACTATCTAGAAGCTAATTTCAACTTTCAAGCTAAGTTCAATGTATGTAAGTTTGTTATACCAATATTGGTTACTGGGGTATTAAAAAGTACACACCATAGGCTTGCATTAAGTTTTTGGTTTTTTACATGCAGTGATTATTTGTCCTCTCTAGCTAAAAGCTATTTGAGAGGATACTGGGATAGTGGCGACATCCTGTAATCCAGCTACTTGGAGGTCACGAATTGTGGATAGTTGTGAGAGATGATCGGTGTTGGGCCGTCAGCTGTTGGGCTATTAATTAACAGTCCTGTCCAAGGAACATGTCAAATACATACCTTGTAGTATGGTCGCCATTTCAATAATCTAGTCTAATCTAATAAATTAATTATTACATGCATCGTACTATTTTTAAGTGTAAGTAAAGGTTACTGATGGGCTTTTATACTATTATAAATGACAACATAAGATGCATAAACAAATATAGGAAGAACACTACAACCATTATTAAACTTTATAAATTGATAACAATCGTATATCAATCGTACATTTCGTACAACACAATCCTCTATGTTTCCACCCCAGTCTGTGGGAAGTCAGGAAACCCAGCTGAGCAGGGTCCGGCCCGACCGGACACAACATGATACTCAATACTCAGATTAAACTGCAGCATGTAGCAAACTAGCCAACAGCAAAATTTTACTTTATTTTCGAAGCAAAAATAAAAGATAAAATGATGTTTCCCATTGTGTTATGTTTTTTCAATAATTGATGATACTTTATTAACCCACCCAACTGGCTCACCTAACACCCACTATAATCACAGTCTACTAATAACTACTACAGGATACTAACAACTAACCTATTGGTGAGTACTTAACAAATTACTAATCAAGTTTTCCCTTTTTATATTACAACAATTGCGATCCTAATAATGTTCATGTATTTTGTATAAAATATGTTTTTAATTTTGATTCTACTTCACTCATAGTTTGCAAATTCCTTGAAATTTTCAGGTTGGGACTTCAATAAATTAGGTAAAATTAAAATTAGGGTTAAATTAGGTAATTAGGTTAGATTCAGGAACTTACATTTTTTCCATAGCGGTTATACCTGTGTTCTTAACTGACGTTGCCTAATATTATAACCTATTTCATTTACTACTCTAAACTCTTAAATAATTTCTTACTAAATCTGAATATTTAGCCAGAGCATCAAAACATAGTATACATCTATTAATTCCAGAGGTAGAAAACAGAAAATAACTTTAGCTATTCTATTAATACTAATATTTACCAGACGCTGCTTAATATATTCAGGAGATAAATAGTATACCATAATTTACCAAGATTTGAACGAGTAATAATAAATCATTATTTTTGTGCTTATTGAGAAATCCAATACTATAATACGAGTAAGGTTTGTATATTTATATATATATATATATAAATTCGTGTGTAAAAATATATATATTCGTGTGATATTTGCACACGGATCTCGAAAATGGCACTAAGGAATTTCTTTAAATTTTGGAAATAACTAATTTCCGAGTAGAAAATAAGTTCTAGATAGGTCTAATGTCCAGGAAAAATCGTGTTTTCTTATAGGCCTAATATTAAGTTTAAAATCTAAAAATTTAACATTACGCTTATGGAGAATCAAATGTAAACAATACAAATCAAAACAGCTGTTTATAACTGTTTGACAGTTGTTGATTGAAGATGGTGGCAAACAATATGTGAATAGAGGTTTTGCATTAATATTTATTTTATGTATGTATTAAATGAAAAATGATCAAATTACTAAACAATTTGTAAAAACTAAAGGGTAAAATAACTGTGCGAAATAAAAGCAGAGAAAATTATTTCCAAAATCTTTTGTGTTTTGAAAGAAAACGTATTCATTCTATTTCTTGAAGCCACTGTAACAAACCAATTAACTGGTGTAAATTAAATTTATCTTTTGCTTTTCAATCCTCATTCCTTTTCCAGCAAAATCAGTTGATCACAGGATAATAATAACAAACTGTATGGACATTTAAATTCAGTATAAGATTAGCTAAAACAATTGAGATTGGCCAAAAACTCTTAAACGACGACCACAACATCTGTTTATAACCGTTTGACAGTTCTTGATTGAAGATGGCGGGGAACAATATGTGAATAGAGGTTTTTCATAAATATTTATTTTATGTATGTAATAAATGTAAAATTATCCGGTTAGGTACTAAAGAATTTGTAAAAACTTAAGGGTAACATACTGTGCGAAATAAAAGCAGAAAAAAGTATTTCCAAAATCTTCCGTGTTTTGGTAGAAAATGTATTCGTTGTATTGCTTGAAGCCACTGTAACAAACCAATTAATTGGTGTAAATTAAATTTCTCTTTTGCATTTCAATCCTCATTCTGTTTCTAACAAAATCAATTGATCACAGGCTAATAATAACTGTATGGATAATTAAACAGTAAATGATCGGCTAAAACAATTGAGGTTGGCTAAAAAACGTTAAACGGCGTCGCTCATTTGACTGACGCCGTAGCCGAGTGGTAGCGTGTCGGCTTCAAGAACTGTAGGTCGCGATTTCCATCCCCACCAGATGCGATACTTTTTGTTCAGTGCTTTATTAATTATGGTGTATTAAATCGGTTTTATTTAACCACATAAATGTTTTCATTGAGTAGGCCAAATAAATGTGTTTTAATTTTTCTAATTCATTTTTATAATAGGCCTACATGTCTTATTCTATACGAGCAAAGCTCGGTCACCAGGTACTAATTACTTAACTTATAACATTTGTACATTATTACCCTGAAGATATTTGAAACAGATGTAATGTGTATAGGTACCAAATTTCATTTCCGAATCTATAAATATTCCCAAATGTTTGATACTTTAAAAAAATTGGAGAGGTTCACACAAACAGATCTGACCAGGGTCAGCTCCAAGAAAACAATCAACAGTATGGCAATAAATACTTCAATCTATATTTGCTGACTAGAAGTAAGCCCGCCCTTTGTACGAGTTGTAGGATACAGTTTAAAGAAGAAAGATCATCAAACCAAAATGTAAACCTGAAACCCTAAACAAATCAGTACAAAGAAAATAAATCAATACCCAGCCTTATTATTTAGCATTACTTTACAATTAAATAGATTAGAACATTTATACCATTATTATTATCAGTTATACGTTAAAATAACTTTTTAATATAGTATGATTCGAAACGGGTTTATATCAATGGCCAAGATAAACTTAACTAATATTGATTTGACAGCTGTTTGTTTTTGTTTCTATTAAATCTTTAAACTACAAAGACAGCTGATTATTACCAGTAGGTTATTTATTATAAACTGAATCAAAATGTGAGTGATATTGCGTAAAAGTGGGTTTTTAAAAGCTTGTTATTTACTTTTAAGGGGCGGCGGGCGATTTCAATCATTTACAAACCTTCTCTGGAATGTAGGGAATACATGAAATAAGTTCCATTGTAATCAGTTCCTCCGTTTTTTAGGAGAAGACGGTGTAAAATGTCTTCTGGAGCGTTACAGACAAAAATTGAGATAAGACCGGTTTTGGCTTCTCTAACGCACAAAAATTAAAAATAACTAAAAATGAATAATTCTAATCAATGTACAGACAAAACTCTAATTTTATTTATATAGATAAACGTTTTTCGGGAGATTTAAAAATATAGCCTTTGTTTTGGCTGAATTTTAACTTATTGTTTTCAAGTATTTAAGTCATCCTGAAAAACTCAGGGCCTACTCTCAAGTCAGCCTGCACCATATACATAATATTGTCATCAGCATACTAAAAACCATTGCTTTTGATTTTTAAATTTGCCATATCATTAATATAAATCTCTATATATAAAATTGAATATATGTCTGTCTGTATGTATGTATGTCCTTTATGCGTTGCCAAACTACTCATCCGATCGCCATGAAATTTTAGGAAGTTGCTCTATATGTGTCCGGGAAGGTTTTAGTGAAAAAATATTTTCGAAAACCCCATGAGTTTCCATTTTATGGCGTTTTAAATTTCTAATGTTTACCTTATGGAGAGTAAGTTTGTTTACAAATTGTCTACAATGAAAACATTTGATTTCTTAGCTACAGCTGATTGGTTTACTTTCCATTAGCAATACCGTATGCTTTACTATCCAATGCCATCTGAATCATTCATTAATGTTAAACTATGAATTAAATGTGTACTGTAAAAAATGAACAGCTTTATTCACCACGTTAATAGTTAACGGTTTTGGGGGATTATGTATTTATATTTTTATTTTCTGTCTGATTAAATTCACGTGTTTATATGATAATTACAATGTTTATATTATTACGTTTATCATAATAATCGGCTGTTGTATATCTTTCCTATAAAAGCCGTATTACAGTTAGGGTTCGTTTGGGTTTGGATTGGATTTGAAAATTGTGAATTAATCCACTCAGATTTATTTGTTTTATGGGAATGATATTAATATGTTTTATCGTTTCAGTATTGTTATTCACTATGCAGCGACCCAGAATATATAACCTTTCACAATGATGCCGTATTGCTATTCGACTTCAGAACATGGCCAATCTTAAAGTTAACATGTGTTTACTGTGAGGCGTTACGAAGTTCGCCGGGTCAGCTAGTATTAAATAAATTAGGCAAGATTACACTTACCTTAACTAAACCACATGATAGGGTAAATCCATCACTAACAGAACTACTAATACTAACATGCAACATCCTTAGAATTATTTCAAGGATAGGATCCTTAAAATAATTCTTAAAAACATAGAAATTTCCTCCTATTCCTATTTTTTCCAATTTCTTAAGCGTTACATCGTAGTTAACAAGATCAAAAGCTTTTGTAAGGTCAGTAGCTACAGCAATTACAAATTTATTTTCATTTAAGGTTTTATTTATGTCATTTGTTAGGGTTTCCAAAAGATCTGTGGTGGATTTATTAGGCCTAAACCTGAATTGAGCTTAATTTATTATGCTATTTTCTTCCAAATAATTTTGCATCTGTAATAAACACATATAAAGCTCAAGTATCTTTATTATTGCTGAGACTGACCCAACTGGCCTTTAAGAATTAAAATCTTGCTTTCCGCCTTTCTTAAATATTGGCCTTAGGAAAGTAACTTTCATCTTTTATGGCATAACTCCAGTTTCAAAAATTCTTCCCATCTGATACATCAATACAAGCATAAGCTTAAAAATATGCTTATGCTTATTAAAAATACCTTAAAATTATGTTTTATAACTTTAACAATTGTAGACCTTTCCTTTTTGTTTAGTAATTGGTTTGGAATGTTCTGCATTTTCCTACTGTCCTTACAATTCTCAGATAATTTATCTTCAGATAAATAGTTTCTTTTTTCAATTTTTATTTTGTTAACAAGGTTATTTCTAGCATTCTTAAATTCCCGTCTTAAAACAATATTGTACTTATCTCTTTTGATCAGACTCTATAAATGTTTTTCCTATCTATTAACCTTTTAATATCCATATTAAACCATGGATTTTGTTCAGTTTTTTACTGCATTTTACCTTACTTTTCCAAATTGTATAAAAAATCATGTTGAACCTAATATCCAACTCATTGTATATATATATATCATCTGGATCTCTTAGATCTAACTTAGGCCACCAATTCTCTTGTTTTAAAGCTCTGTCTACTAATCTGTTACTTATTATTTTCTTCCAACCACATTCTTTACTTATATAAATATTTTTTATATCTATAGCTATCCCTATTAAAAAATGATCTGTTATTTTTTCTTCAACAACAAACGGTTTATATTTATCAAAATGTAACTTAACATTAGCATGATTCAGACAAGTAGATGCTAAGTTGTTGTTATAAAATTCTACCCAAGTTGGTTTCTTAATAGTGTTAATTATTCCATGTGAGTACAATACATCTAGATACCTATCTGCACATGTTATTTGATAAAATCTCAAAAAATTAACTCACACACAACACTTGACACAGTAACTTCTCAACTCTCGGTTTAGATGAGAAATGATTGCTTAAATGGTATTTATTTGTATGAAAAAAATAGTTTAAAGGTGTGGATATAAAAATAGTCCCTGTGACATTCTTCAAATGAAGATTGAATGAGTGTGTTTGTACAAAAACATGGTTTCATTTAATTGGTAAATCCATTTTTATCAATTTTAATTTGATCAGTCTGAATTGCAGTAAGTAGGTGTTCACTACATTCCCATAAATCACCATAAACATGTTTTGAAGATTTAAGAGAGAAAAGTTATTAGTATGAAGATGTTTGGTTATTGCGTTTCAAGTCAAACTGGCTTAGAACCACATTGTGTGTTATGAAGGCAGATAAGTTCTGAACCAAAAAGACTCTCCCAATAGACACACATCCTCCAAGCATCATCTCTGGGTAGTTTCTCTGAATCGTATCAAGGAATAAATCTACTTCTTGCATTGTATTCACATCATAGACACAATATTTTTCAGAGAGTAGCTGAATAATGAATTTATGACCAAGCTGGTTACAAAGGTAGTGAGCAGACTCACATATTGCCAACAGAGTCGCGATGGTCCACGGCATAGGAAGTAGGATATTTAAAGTGCGCTCTATGTCATTTTCTTTTAAAATCGAAGTCATCAGAGTATATGTGTTGAAAATAAGAGCTAGATTGTTTTTAAAAAGGTGCATCATCATAGGAAGTCTCATTGCTCCAGTAAAGTTGCTAGCTTGGTCTCGCAGCTGCATCCACAACAGTCTATGAGAGTTAATTAGATTACCATTCATATTTGTTCGTAACATATTTGCTAAGCTGTTTCTCAGACTCAATGCCTTTTGAGCTATGAATATACAGTTGAACATCCAGAATAAAGTGTATAGATCATTAATATAAATGGAGAAAAAGTAAGAGATAGATATGAATAGTTGAAAACTTTTGAAAAACAAAACATGGTCCAAGTAAATAGTTAGCAAAACTGACAGAAAGGAAACGACGAGAATCCAATTGATTCGCTTCAATAAGAGTGTTATTTTTTGTTCTCCAACCACAGGTATCCAATTTTCTTCCAAAATGATCCACTCATTGATGTATCTTAGAATCTTAGGCATTTCCCACCAAATTGTGATAAAGTACATAGTTGAGTTTGTTTGAACAATCCTCAATGAAGAAAACAAAATCATTTGATATGACTCAAAGTTCTCGTCTGATTTGAGTTCCAACAAGCCAACCCAAGCCATCACCAATATTTGAACTGCTGAGGAAAACCCAGCCCATATCACAGCTTGAAACGAAACATAAACGTTGCGTGAGTTCACGTCGATCTCAAAAGGCATGTATCCCATCATCTGAAATATCCTAAACACCATTTCCATTTGCTTCCAAAAGTATTGTTCATGAATAATTTCTCTTTGGTTGTGTTGAAGTTCACTCATGTACAAAATAAACTTTTCACCCATTTTAAAATGTTTTCAAGTATCTATAATTTCAGTGTTACTGATTATTGATGCTTAAATAAAAAGAAAAGTTTATGTGTGAGAGAACTTGAATTTTATAAAAATCAAGCTTATACGCCAAGGTTTAGAGAAAAAGAAAACATACTAATTCAGTACTGTACCAGTAATAAATATCAAGAAACAATTGCTTATCCAACACGACAACTTCGGGTAGTGTGGAAACCAGATTTGGAACTTCCTAAAAAATATCTCCAGCTTTGATAATACACAAAATACAAGTATTGTGAGGTAGAAATATTTTTTTGCTTTAAAAGACCTTTAAAACTGCTTTTACAAATGCGGCTATTAGAGAACTAATTTATATCACTTACTTCTTAGTCGAACACCCCTATTTTGGTAGCTACTCGTATGGCAGCAATTTACCTCCACTTATTTTAATAACCCAATAAGTCCTTTGAAAGCCTTCTACCAATAATTTTAATTTTTGTGTCAATACCTAGGTTCTTCGTTATAACCAAGTCTCTCTAAATGTCTATTACTTTAATGTAACCAATATATTTTTATGTGTAAGTTATCTTTCAGTATTTTCGTATAAAATAGTCGACAGACCATTGACCTTGAAGGGTTCTGTTGCTTAGGAAATAGAAATAGACAACATCATAGTAGAAGTTCATTTTAAAGTTTATAACATTTATTCTAACCCGAAACTAAAATACTGTATAAAATGTAATATGTTAAATGTCAGCAGCAATGTGCAAAAACTAAAAAATAATTTATTTTTTATATTTTATATTTGCTACGTTATACCTCTGGTGAAACAAATCTTCATACTCTGCAATTAAAAAAATCAATACACATCAGGCTGACCTATCACAACATAATATAAAACATAGCCAGAGAAAAAATGTTTATATTTAATTCCCTGTGGAATATAGGTTAGATCATGGATATGTCCTCTAAACAGCTGTTATTCTGTTAATTCAATACAATAGCTCTAAAAACTAGGGTTATCACAGTCCACAGTTGAGGGATGAAAAAGTCGACCAATTGCCCGATGTCGTTGGAAGTTAAAATTGTTTTTGTCAAAGCATATGTACTAAAATTAAGGGCTACATGGTTTATAAACAGATGAGTCAATAATGGAAACCTTTCTTCCGAGAAATCAGACACTAGAGCTCGAAGTTCGATCCACAACTGTCTATGATAGTTTGAATTTCAATACAGTAGAACCTCGATAGTCCGACCTCCGATGGTCCGACTCCTCGGTTGGTCCGTCCGTGCCCGTCGGCACAACAGACTTCCGCTAATTCGTCCTCGGCAGCATTCTCCTCGCTTAGTCCGCCCACGCTAACGGAAATTTACAGCATTTGTTTACTTTGTAACTCCGTTCAAGTCGAAACCTGTCGATGACGCATCGACAGGTGACATCGTGAGTGTGTATATGAGTGTATTTATTTAACGTTTTTAGGCTTTCTGTAGCGTTTTTCAGTACAGTAGCTTTTTATAAAATCTTGATGCAATATTCTTTGTTCGAAATACAGTTTAAGTTTGTTTTTATGTTGATATACGAGTTCCTCTGATAATCCGACCTTTTTGTTGTTCCGACCATACCCCCGGTCCCGCAGGTGACGGATTAGCGAGGTTCTACTGTAATTGGATTTTGACTTCCCACTCTCAAAATCATTACCTCTATTCGAAATAATTACACCTTCAGCCTGTCTATCACGCATGTCTTTGAGGAAGGGAAAAATTCTTTTATATCTACCTGACCCACTTCAGATTCAATACGATCAACATAATCCTTATATGCTTTATTAATAGAGTTTTTCAAACACTTACGAAACACTATACAGAATTAAACCCTCAACTTTACCAGATATCTTGAAGTTTTTACGACATCTTTCTTTTTTTTCTTATCTGAGAAATTACATTTTAGGTAAACGAAATCGGGTATTTTGATTTTTTATTCTTTTTCCTCGGTACAGAACTAATGCTAAATAAACCTTTTTATAAAACATGTCAACAGAAATCTCAGGATCATCGCAGTTTAAAAGACCAGACCAATCAATATTATTTAATAATCTATAAAGGGAATTAAAATTAGCCGTAAGAAAATTGTAACACATTTCATCCTCAGCTTCGTAATTTTTATTCTTTTTTGAGAAATTCTAAAATTGAAAGAGATTGACAGCGGTGGGTGATAAGCATCAAGATACACCAGATGGTCGTCATCGAGTATAACCTCCACACTATCTAAATTACTAATGACTAAATCTAAAGTTTTCAAATTCATAGATTTACAAACATCGTTAAACATTTTTGCATTTCACGAGATATATTACTGCCCGAATTAAGATCATAGTCTTGCAATAAATAGGTGGATTAAAATACCAAACTGTTAAGTGATACATTTTTATTTATACTACTGTAAAAAGATTCAACTTTTTAAAGAACTCCAGCTCCAGGTTGCATGCTGCATTTGTCCAACTATACCCAGTTTGGAGAGCTAGGGAAGTATCGACCAGAACAAAGCTGAGAATATTTAACACCAACGTTAAGTCAGTTTTACTTTATGGCTGTGAAACATGGAAGGTCTCCCTAGCGATCATAGGCAAGCTCCAGGTATTTGTAAACCGGTGTTTAAGAAATTTTAAAAATCCATTGGCCGGACATCATCTCAAATAAAGACTTGTTGGCAGCCGCCAAAGAGGAACCCATAGATTTTGAAATAAAAAAACGAAAGTGGCAATGGATAGGGCACACTCTGCGTAAAGATCAAGACGCAGTAGAAAAGCAGGCTTTGAGCTGGAATCCCCAGGGGCAGAGGAAAAGAAGAAGACCGAGAAAAACATGGAGGAGAACAATTGAAGCGGAAATCAGAGAGGTGGGGAAGACCTGGAGAGAAGTAAAGGCTTTGGTTGCCAATCGTGTCCGCTGGCGTTGTTTCGTGGAGGCCCTATGCTCCGCCAAGGAGTGAAAGGAAATAAGTCAAGTTAAGTCAAGTCCAGCTCCAGGTAATATTCTGCTGAACAATCAGTATAATACAAACAAGATATGTAAATTGTAGCAATATAATTGCTGATTTTAATCCAACTATCTTCATTATTAGACTCTTAACTGCTGATATCTAATGGGATGTATATGGTGTCGCATAGCGATAAGAACACCTCCACCTTGTCGCTTGCCTGAGAGGACCTCTGATCTTGCCTGTGTAAAACTCTCTAATATGGTTGCAATATACGTTAAAGTCAATATTCATATCAATCCCCTCTTGTGTATTGAGTTTAAAATAAATATCAGCATTTTTTATATTGACATGGCTAAGCTCTGGGGTGTTAGTCTTTGTTCTGTAACACAAAACAGTGCAACGTAAGTAGTTTCCGTAAAAATTATCAGAGCTATTGTATTAATTGTTTAATATATGAGAATATAAGAACAGCTGTTTACATGAACTGAAAACATTCCCTTTAGACATAACCATGATCTAACCTATTTCCCTCTGGGAAGTAAATACAAACATGTTTTCACACAAATCAAGTTTTAATATAAATTTTACATGAATTGAAAATTCTAGACTACTGTTCAAGTTAGATCCAAATGCCTTTAGAAAATATTACTTTCATCGAGCTGAAGCAAAACTACGTTATAGGAAATTACAGTAGAGATGATTGTTACTACTAATTTTTTGTCAACAGTTAAAATATCATAAAATCCAAATTCTATTTTCGACGTCTCCATTGACTCAAGAAACAAATAAACTTCATTGAGTGTATCAATTTTATGGTGATTAAGTTTAACAGAGAGCACTTGAGAATAAAAAGTCTGTTGTAGTTCTTGATTCAATCGATCAGCTGCTTCACACATTATTATAGCAATTATGACAAGTAGACCTAGGTATTTTAATAAACTTATTGCAATAAAATATTCATCCTGTTTGTATATCAACGAACTTAAGGCTGAATAAGAAGTGAAAATTATGGATAAAAATACTGAAGAAAAGTACAATGAGAATGTTATCTTTATTGCATTGAAAAATTCTTTTGCTTTTTTTTGTAAATTAATCCATATCAGGCGATATTCATGTACTTCCTTAGTTTCCATCTCTTTTGATAATGCATTTAAGAAATTTTTAACAACACACTGAGATACTTGGATGATGAAAACACAATTTGTTACCCAAAACATAGGGAAGAGAAATAAAATATATTCATTATATAAAAATTCAAGAGCCACCAGTAGAGTAACATGAAATAAGAAGTAATCAATAATACCAAATGAAACAAATAATATACTAAATAGGAGAGCAATGGACTTAATTTTCCACGGTATGATTTCCTCCATAGAAATTATTGTTTTACTTAAATGGTCTTGCCAAAATATCTGCCAACCATTTACGTATTCCAATAAGTGTTTTGTCTCTAACCAAGAAGTTAAAAATATAATCATCATGGCAACACTCAATGATCTTATGATGGAGTGTATTGATTTTCCAAATGAATCCCAAGATTGTTTGGAATAAAAGACTTCTCCATTCGCTCTCTTGAATCCAATCGCCTGTATTGTATACACCACAAAAGTATACATCATAAAGCCAAGCGAGAAATTCACTTTCTTGTTTTGCTTGTCATATCTGTAGGGGAAAAATCCCAGAAAACGGAATATTTGGAAAATGAATTCCATACATTCCCAGTAACCTGATAGCACAGTTTTCTTATCAGAAGGAGTGATGTTGTTGAGACTCTCTTGGGCCATGGTTTAACCAGTAAATCTCAATTAACTGTTCTCCTAAAATTAAATACATAACAATTAATAGAAATTATTTAAAATAACGAATATATATATATATATATATATATTTATTTATTTATTTAGTTTCTTAAACTAACTTAACTAAAATAAAATTAAAAATTTTTCTAAAATTTTCTGGGTCATAACCCCCCCCTCCCTTCCAGGTAATACCAAACCTTTTAAGTCGGTTTTGTCGGGTGATGTGACCCTATACTACATACTAAGTTACAGAAAACGGTTGAGAAATTAGGGAGAAATTGATTTTTTAATATTCTCTATAGGAATAAGACTGGGCACTTTCAGACAGCGTAATCTGCATATCACACACAGTATATTAAACATTTCTCTTGAGTTATTGGGTGTAGACTAATGATTCAAAATAATAAACGTGTTAAGCTTTATGAGCTAGTTTTAACGGTAATAGTCAAACCATGGTAAAAGATTACCGTAATGCTAGAAAATATATAAACTATTTTTTTTTAACTTATAAAATTTATCTATTAGAATATTTTAAAACTTACATGATATGAAATGGGTCCTCTAACTTATTATTTGTAACTAAAAGAAATTCTTACAAACACATAAGTTATAAATTATATTTGGTTTTATTTTGACATGTTAATTCTGATAATTCTTTATCAGTGAACACTCTGGTTCGATTAAGTAGAGGTTTTCAAATTTTTCAAGTAGGTATCAAATATTAGTCCTAAAAATGCTCAAATATATGTTGCTTGCACAATCAGGAGTCAAAATAAACTTAAGCAACTCTAAGTACTACTGATTTTATCTTCAAGTAATAAAAGGTTATTGCTATACATTTGTGCATGCATGCGAGTGGAGTTGAAAATACTTAAGTCTATCAAAAATAATTAGTTGGTATGTCAATACATCAGTGATGAAGAAACTAAACATTTTTAGTTAGAAACATTAATTATTAAACTTTATATCTAATACCGTACTTTTAGATATGACTGCCAATACGTCCGACCTGGCTGGTATGACTTTGGCTGGCTTATAATAGCTTTTGGAATAAAGTTAATCTTGGCCCTCCTCCATTTAGTGGCTAGGTACCTTATAGCCAAACTAATTCTCGTTATTTCAGTAGATAAGATAGGTCTATAAATCTACCTCTCTGATATTATCCTCTCCTTGTTTAACGGGTTTAAATGTGTTTATTATTTCCCATTCCCTCTTCCCTAGACAATCTCCTTTGCTACCTCCAGCTTTTTTTTCCATTTTATCAAAACCAGTCTATGCATAAGGTCACTTAACCTATTTGATGACTAGCAAAACTGATTCTCCCATAGAAAAAAGATTGATATGGCTTCTCTAATCAGTATAGCCACCCTGTGGATGTATCAGAGCCATTGGTTCTTTTATTTTACATTAGGCCTGCCGTACACAATATCGGGCAAGACAGGGTGCGATGAGTTGCCTGATAGGCTCTGTCGTAATACTGTGAAACACAGAACGGAACGGGGCACGAAAATGTATCAAATGTTCATCATATTGTCCAAGTCAATGAACTCAGAATGATCTGACGATGTTAGTGAACACATCAACGTCAATATGGTGGTTAGTGTATCGTGTTGAAATAGATAAAGATGAGGAGACCATTTTGTTATTTTGGAACTATGTGCAGCTCTTGGACCACAATTTTAACATCAAGGAGGTTTGAGTACTGGAAACCCCATAAACCTGAAAAAGAACAAAGGAAGTTTTATTTCTGAGCTTGAAGCTAACCCAGCCAAAATTTTCATTTATTGATGCATGTCAAATTCGCTATGAGCATTCATATTTTAGTTATAATGTCCAATTTGTTATGCTTTTAAGGCTGGGTTGCTTTAGACCAGAATTAACAGTCTATCCATGTCTAAAAAGTGTTCTTCTTTATCAGTGGGCGAATCTACAGTCACAGAAGACATGGTACTCGCATACTCAAAACAATGAAATGTCATTAACAAATAAAGCACCGAACAACCACCTGTCAGATTGTGAGATAGTGGAACGAGTGAGTGATTCTGATTGCGAGTGGTGAGTGAAGCCCGGGGAGGGAATGTCACGCATGCACAGAATTTTTTACCTTGCTCTGGAGCATAACTTAGGACAGCTTCGCACTTTGCCATGAGGCACTCTGGGGCGTCTTTTTGACGCTCCCTGTCCTGTGTGTGCTCTTTATGGTACTATATAAGCAGTTCCCGTCCCCATGACATCTTGTGCGAGGGGAATATCAACTGTGTTAATGCTGTGACTCATTGTTTGCTCTTCTGTTCTTTTATATATTTATTTATTTTTGTCCTCATACTTGCTCTTGTTGATGTGTTTTTGCTTGTTATTTTGTTACTTCTATGGTTGTAATGTAAATAGTAATTTTTTATTTGACTAATGTTCATTCCACAACATTGTACAGATCTTTGACATTTCCAAATGCACACACTGTATGTCTGTGTGGAAATAAAGATTCTTGATTCTTGTCTAAAGAGAATGTTTTCAGTCCCCTAAACAATAGACAATAGAAAAGCTTTATTATGCCAGAACAAAGTACAGAGTATATATATTGCCAGGTGATTCATACATGCAGATAGCATGAGTCATATTATAATAAATATTTATGAAAATAAAGTGGATATAAAAAGTCAAAGATAAAAGTATATTATAGGTTTATAAGAGTATAAAAAATATATTATATTGTCTACATGCAATTAAATTATATCACAGATAAACGTCATGAGTATATGTCGTAAGCTAACACAGGCAATGAAATTGAGATGGCACAATACAGTGTGTAGATATTGTCCGATGCAGATAATATATATCACACTACAATAAATATTTAAAGACATAGTGAGAATAAAAATCTATAGGCGCATTAGAGAATAAAAATATAAATTATCATGTTTATCATATACATGAAATTCAATTATATTACAGATACACTTCATCAGAAAATTTATATAGGCAACAAAATTGAAATTGAAATGGCACCAAGTACAACAGAGTTATAATAATAAAAATCTTAAACTAATATAAGCAAGACATCACAAGTGAGGTAGGTACAAAAAAATAATCAGTCAGTGGGAAACTTCATAGAGGGTAAATTGAGGAATTCATTAATACAGTAGAAGGGGTGGTTTAGGAGCCAGTGATACATTTTTTTCTTAAAGCTAATTTAAGGTAGTTGTAGCAATTGTGGTGGTAATTTGTTCAGGCATTTTAGACCCATAATAACATAACTTTTCTTTGTTTTTTCTAATCGCCTATAAGGGATGTCAATTTTATTACAAGATCTGGTTTTATATGTTCATGAATGGTTTTCCTTATACAGTAATTCTAAAGCATCCAATTTTTTAAAATTGTAACAAGTTGAATATATATATATAAATTTATCACAGTAATTATCCCAAATTTTATAAAAATAGGTTTGCAGTGTTCAATATACCAAGCTCTATCCATAATGAGTATTGCCTTCTTTTTTATAAGCATGCAGTAAGTCATTAAACATGACCCCAATAAACAATACCATAGTTTAGCATAGAATGAAAAAAGGAAAAATATGTAATAATAAGATACTTTATAGGGATGACATCTCTTAAATTTCTAAACAAGAAAAACAGTCTAAAACGTTCCCGAGCCTAGTACCAAGTTGAGTGACATGTGGGCCCCAAGATAGGGTTTGGTCAATGCAATAGATACATTTGGTTTGCTCGGACAAACATTTTATGAGTGGCCTACTTTTTACAATAGTTTCAAACTTTATTTTTGTGAGCACCCAACACAATTGGATGCTCATGTTAATCTCCACAGCAAAAAACATTGTTTTGAATTAATGCTTGATTTGCTCTTTTGAACACAGTGTTATTGTATTACTTGAATTTTTGGCCTCCCATACACACTGGTATGGTAAAAGCTGCAATCATGCTCTCTTCCCTGGTAATAGCCTCTCCGCCTGCTTTGGTACCGCGGCCAGAATCGCCTGTCTCTCCATCGCGAGATGGCAAGATAGGACCAGCGATAACCATTACCACTGGTTTAATGTCGTGCTGTACACAGAAGTGACCCGCAAGGCTCCTTGTCTTTGGAGTCCGGAAAGCCGGTCCCGATGGACACGTCGTTCTAAGTCATGGGCCCAAACCTCAGCTCCATTCAGAAGGACCGTATGGGTGACGTGGGCCGACGTTGGGCATCAGTCTGTTCAGGGTTGCAACAGCCTTGGCGGCTCATTTTTTAAGTTGTACTTAAAAAGCTATCAGAGCAGACTGACTACATATATTTACAAAAAAGTCGAGAAAGATAGAAAATGAAAAAGCAAAAAACACAGTCTACAAAAGAGTTGTGGTTACTGAAAAAATTCATTAAATCAATATAAAGGTTTACTAATCAAAAACTGTTTATTTTTAGCTAGCTTATTTTTAAAAACGCAAAAATTATCTATTGATTTTATGTCAGGAGGAAGACGGTTGAAACTTGGGTAAAGTGGTAGAACTTATTATCCAATAGGTGCTGCTACCTCTGGGGACTCGTGGGAACTAACTCATGAAGTTCCAAGATTCTCTAAAGTAGTGCCAGTGCTGTCATTGCAATGTGACCTACAGGTGACAGGGGAGTGGGACTGAAGAGGATATGAATAAGAATAGAATTTGTTTTATAAAACAGAATATGTACATACTTTACAAAGTAAACATTTTATTTGTAACTTAATACTGGTACTTAATAGGGAAGAAGCTATTACCGTAGGTCTCATGGCAAGACCTAAGCCCAGGACCATGTTACGTTTTCATTTGAGGTGCCTAGAAACAAAATAAAAATATACCTTAAAAATAGTCTGTGAACACAATAATTCTTGAAAAAAGGTCCGATTGAGACCAAATTTGATAGATGTGTGGTCCTAAATTTACTCAGTAGAGTTCGTAATATAAATATATCGGTCAAACGAAACAGGCATTTGGGGGGGGTGTTTATATCCTAAATTTGGTTTTTTGTGTTTTTATGTTTAATTATAAAATATTTTAAAGTTTATCTTTTACCATTAGAACCAGCTCAAAAACTACACAATTTAGTATTATAAAGTTTTGCTCTATCTACAACGGTTACTAAAGTAATTACAAAACTAAATACAGTACCTTGTATTCTCTGGCTCTAATGTTAATCTCATGGAGGATGAGGAAAAATTAATATTTTCCTTATTAACCAATAGTTTTTGATGAAACTTTGTATTTATCTTCATGTAGTTTGGATCCATGCATTCATGCTAATAAAATCATAGTTTATTTGTTCCTCACAGCAGCGAACCTGCATACTCTTTCCCATGTTAATCTTAAGGAGAATAGACAAACTCCTTTATTTATATCCAGACAATGATCAAACTTATATGGGCAAAATACAAATAGTTTATAGTCAAAATGTCTACTTTCAGTGTTCCTTAAAGCAGCAAACCTGCATACTCTTTCCCATGTTAATTTTACGGAGAATAGGAAAATACTTTTACCATTAGAACCAGCTCAAAAACTAAACAATTTAGTATTCTAAAGTTTTGCTTTATCTACAACGGTTACTTAGATATTAAAAACTAAATACAGTACCTTGTATTTTCTGGCTCTAATGTTAATCTTATGGAGGATAAGGAAAAATTAATATTTCACTTACTAACCAATATTTTTGGATAAAACTTTATATTTAGCTTCACGTGGTTGAGGTTCATCCATTTATGCTTAAAAATCATAGTTTATGTATCATGGCAGCTAACCTGCATACTCTTTTCCCATGGTAATCATATGGAGAATAGGCAAACTCCTGTATTTATGGACAAATGTTGATAAAAGTTGGTATAAATGTTAAAAATAAAAATCTTTGATGATATAAATGCCTACTCTCAGTGTTCCTCACAGCAGCAAACCTGCACACTCTTTCCCATTTTAATCTTATGGAGAATAGGGAAACAATTCTCATGTTTATCGACAGATTTTGATTCCATACTGTGTTACCATAACTTTGTTCACATTAGAACTATTTTCTTTTCAACAGCTGATTGTTTTACTATATCGGTAAAAACTTGTCATATATTATTGATTTGGAAATTCGCTGAGTACGCAGGTCTGCTGCGACGGGGGTATGTAAATCATATGTTCTTTTAAGTTTGTATTCTTTCTTAACATGAGGTTAATTTTGTGAAACAATAAAACAACTCTAAACATAATTATATTCTCTTTATTTAATATCTAATATATATATAATTTGCAAAATGCTCTCTGAAATACCCAAATTATTTAACTGATTCAAAGTGTTATTTATTTTTTGTTTCAAAATGAAGATATACTGATTCCAATTTAGTTCATGTTCTGATGAGGAGCATTTTATTCATAGAATACCATCACTTCAAGCCCAAAACCGAGGCTTGGGTTTGGGCACACCGTGTTTTATATCCTTCAATCCACTGTAAAATGTATTAATTTTCATACATTGCTTCCTCCCTACATAGTAAGTGTTTGTTAACAAATAGTGATCAATGATGCTCATTTGGGAAATGTGGGTTAGATGTTAATTGGCTGTTTTCATACATAGATAATTTTAAAAGATTAACAAGACTTTCTTTTTTCAGGATACAATGGCGGTCAAGACTATTATTTGGAGTTGAAATAGATATTTAAAATGGCATATATTGACACACACTACTGCACAGTCCTTCCATTATTCAACATGTAAAGAGAAAGGTTCTCGGAATGTAGGAGGTCACACAATAATACACAACAGAATGTTACATCAGTGTCCAGCATGTGAGCAATACTTTTTACAGAAAGAGGGTCTAAGACAACATTTGTATTCACATACCGGTGAGCACCCTTATAAATGTCTGACATGTGGAAAATGTTTTATACGGAAAGTTGATGTAAAAGCACATTTGTATTCACATACCGGTGAGCGCCCTTATAAATGTCTGACTTGTGGAAAAGGATTTATACGGAAAAGTCATTTGAGAGTACATTTGTATTCACATACAGGTGAGCACCCTTATAAATGTCTGACATGTGGAAAAGGTTTTAAACGGAAAGTTGATGTAAAAACACATTTGTATTCACATACAGGTGAGCGCCCTTATAAATGTCTGACTTGTGGAAAAGGTTTTAAAAGGAAAGGTGAATTGAAAGTACATTTTTATTCACATACCGGTGAGCGCCCTTATAAATGTCTGACTTGTAGAAAATGTTTTGCACGGGCTAGCCATCTGAAAACACATAAGAATATACATACTAATGAGCGAAATTATAATAAATGTTCTATATGTGGAAAATGTTTTTTAGATACTTCTCATTTAAGAAGACATATGTTTATACACTCTGATCGGCGACCTTATAAATGTCTAACTTGTGGAAAGTCGTTTGTACGAACTTGTCATCTGAGAACTCATATGGCTGTGCACACTGATGAGCGCCCTTTTAAGTGTCTGACTTGTGGAAAATGTTTTGCAAGGACTTCTACTCTGAAAATGCATATGATTACACACACTGGTGAGCACCCTTATAAGTGTGTGACATGTGGAAAATGTTTTTCACAGACTTGTAATCTGAGAAGACATATGAATATACATACTAATGAGCGCCTTTATAATAAATGTCCTAAATGTGGAAAATTTTATTTACATACTAGTCACTTAAGAAGACATATGATTATACACACTCATAAGCGACCTCATTAATCTCCTACATGTGGAAAATCTTTTCATATGCTAGTAATCTGAAATAAAAAAGAAAATGTTCATTGGTGAGTGCCCTTGTATATATATCTATTGTGTCCAAAACGTTTTACACACAATAGTACCCTAAAAACAAATCTGGAACATATGAAAATACTAGTGAGTGTGCTTGCACATCTATGACACGTGGAATATGTTTCATATTAGCCAGATATGTATTCCTTCATATGTGGAAACACATAATAAAAAAAATTAATTAGTGTATTTCAGATGTTATGTTCTGTAGTTGTTAGCAATGTGATATGCAATGCTATGTACGTCAAACTAGATAAAATTACTATTTTTTTCTTTGTTACAATGGGCAACATGTAGTTGATGTCCAAGTAATGAAATATTTTTAGAAGCTGTGAATTTTTTTTAACTAATAAATATTTTTTGAAAGAGCTGTTAATTAAAAGAACATGCTATTAAACATGTGTCAATTTCCTGTGTTGATGAATAAAGAATGAGCTTTAATTAATTTATTGTAATGTTTTGTCTTGTTTAACAGCCCTAATACATGACATATTTTCCAAATGAAAACTTGCTAATTCTTCAATAAATTAGAAATCTGATGTCTGTAATCAGAGCTCTGATGACTCAGAGTTTTCTTACATTAGCAGTGCATTTGGGAAATCTGTTGGATCACCACTTCACCCTCTCTGTATGCCAGTGTTGTCCACTAGGCTGGCTCTTCTTGTAATGGAGTAACAAGACCAGGGGCGGACTGGGTCGTACTTGAGGGCGCAAACCTTGGGTACGAGGGCATCTGGAGGGGTGTTGGATACCTCACAGGTGAGGGGGTCCGGGGTTCCTCTCTTGGAGAATTTGAGAAAATTGGCTTTAGTTTTGATATAATTATTATTTTATTTATTTTGAGTTGTAACTGGGCATTCTTTGCATTTTCAATTTATATTTTTTCACGAGGGCACCTTTCCTGATGTGCACCCTTTAATTTACCAATGAATCGGGTGGGCGGGGCGAACGCCCGTAGCCAGGGAGTGACGTACGAGTAGGTTCCACAGCAAAAGTAATGTCACAAGCCAGCGGTTATTGCGTCATTGAAAGGGGGCATGTAATAACATCTCGGCCAGGGCGCCAATAAAGGCATAGGCTAGTCGCACGTCGACGTGCGTCGTTGCCCACTGACTATCGCTTATAATTATGGCTATCGCACACTGTTTTGTACTATCGTTGTATTCAAGTACTTCTACTATCAAAGTACAATTGTACTCTCACACTAAAAAAAACACATGAAACCAGCATTTCTTAGAAAATGTGTTTTTTATTGTAAAACTAGTACCGGTATCTAGAACAGTATAGATTCAGCGTTTTCCTAAATAGTTGATGGTATTTTTTATAAAAGAACCCAACCTAATCCGACTTGGCCTGTGGTGTTGTCCTGTGATCAAAACTACTTGAAGGTTACGAATTGTGGATAGTTGTGAGCGATGGTCGGTGGTTGTAGTATTTTCTTGTGTAGATTAATGTCCACACTATTGAATACCACAATAGTTAATCCACAAAGACCGTCCTCATAGACCAGTTCGTAATATTTCAGAGGCAGTAGTTCGGACTCCACGTTAAACTGTAGGTCCCTTGGTTGCCATCGGCTGGTGGGCTGTTAATTAACAGTCCTGACTAAGGAACATATCAGCCTTAGTCAGTAACAAGACTACAAGATCGCGCCAATATCATCTTACAAATTCAAATTATCTTTCATTTATATACAGCTCAAAGTACATGAATAGTGTCATTAAAATCATTAAACTAAAATTAGTGGTAGATATCAACCAAAAAGTACTAACTTAAAGTATACAAATACATACATTGGAAAAAAGAGAGAGAGAGAAATTCATTTGTTTCAATTTATTTCAATTTTTTACAATAAGGGGCTGAAATTATCCTAGTGGTTGAGGTCATCGCATCACCACTATATATACACACATATATATATATATAAATTTTAACGACTGTTGTTTTTGGACCTGGGCAAAGAAGAAAAAATAACATGGTCCCGGGCTTAAGTCTTACCATGAGACCTACGGTAATAGCTTCTTCCCTATGGGAAATTCGCTAAAAAACAAGCAGCCAAAAACAAAAAATAACTCCAACTCTAAAATTAAATATCAAAGACAGTGGTGTAGTGGAGCCGGAGTGGTCCGGAGCGCCGCTCCGGCAAAGCTTTTAGAGCCGAAGCTCAGATTTTTATACTTTTGTACTTTGCCTATTTATAGAGCGTGGTAGGTAAGCGAGTCGCTCGAATCATTTCATTATCAACACGCAATATCGAGGCAATTTTAGGCGTTTTACATTATCCCTAACCTAACAACATCGTAACACCAGAATCAGACACTAGGGCTTACTTGAAGACCATATATATTTTTATAGTATCTAGTTTTTTAATTCAAAAATATATTTATTTTTACAACAAACTTGAGGCTGATTAAGAACTGTTGAGATTATTTGTATTTTCAGACTCAAACCATTTAAATCCTATTCATTTTAATCTCCGTCTAACATATTTATTTCAACACACCCTCTTCCTACAAAACAGCCTTTAATTTCGATGAAGTTGCGGTGTTTTTTACAAAATAAAATTTGAGGATTTTCCTCCGTATTTTGTGGTGGGTAAACTCATCTACAAATATGTTCTTCTTCCTTGACCTGCACTCGCCAGTTTGGGTTAAAAAAGAAGGCGAACCCTTACTAAAAAGGGGCCCGTTTGCCTTCGACTGCAATACTTTGCATGAATACAACAGATACCCCAGGAGCATCACTAGTCGCTTTAGCAAAATTAAACTTCGGTTTATGTAATTCTTCTTTAAATAGATAAACATTGTACACAATTCCACGCGTTTGACCACGCAATGACGCAGGAACTTGCAGACTTTGACTACCCATTACCCCCCCCCAAGAGTAATGGCCTTCCTGGGAAGGACCGCTCCGGCACAGCTTTTTTTAGCACTACGCCACTGATCAAAGATTTAATTTTTTAGCACTAATGAACTCATTTATGTTATAAGGAGCCAATTCAACTAAGTACTTTTTAAATCATTTAAGAATTTGGATTTATTTTTTCTCTTTTACCAATTGGACTTCGTAAGGCCAGAGCATCAACCCGTAGGTCTCATACGACAAGATCAGTTTATGAGCCAGGTCAGAGAGATGTTATTTTTTTCTTTTATATTACATAAGTAATTATTTGTTTACATTTTAAAAACGTTTTCATTTTTCTTCCAAGATTTTTTTACTTATTTATAATATTATTCTTGTTTAAGTTAAGAGTTGATATACTTTGTTACATGCTATTGTGTCCTGGTCACCATCTCTCTTTGTACAAATGCCCGATGCTTTAAAAAATTCCTGGTAGAGATGTATTCCTACATTTGAGGCTGAAAAAAAAATGAAATTCTAATGGGGTGGTATTCTCCAAAATGGGTTTTTTGCATTTTTCACATGTAAACATCTTCTAAAAGTTTCTGCACATTTAATACTTCATGTCAACTATTACAAATCGCCATTAAATAAAGTTGATTCTAAAAATTATCTTAGGAATTAGGAGCATTTACTAAGAAGATAATAGCCTCTTAGATAAATAGTTTTTCTATGTAACAAATTATAAGTTTATCAGAATTTGTCTGGAGGATTAAAAATTAATTTTTTACTTTCTACTTATAATAGTATATGGATGAAAGTATTGTTTATCGTCAAAATTTTCGCTAATTTGAGTTGAGTGATGGATGCATATCCGTTTTGGGGTCCCCTGAATCCAAAAAAGTGGGTTTTGACGTGATGTCTGTCCGTCCGATGTTGTGAGGTGATCCGTGTTGTGTGTGTCTGGATGTGTACAGTGCCACAGCCTACCCCGTTGGTCCGATTTAGATGAAATTTGGCATGTATGTATATATTCACGGTATCTCCAGGCGTTTTTTTTCATTTTTTTGAATTTTTGATTTTTAAGGGTAGTTCACCCCTAAAAACCCTTAAAAAACGTGAAAAATCCAAATTTCTCAAAAAACGGCTCTAACGATTTTGATTAAAATTTGATAGTTTATAGTGCACAGAGCACTAAATAATTTGACACCACCCGCATGTCTGTAAAAATGACGGTTCAAAAGTTATGGGCTTTTAAATGTCAAAAAAATCAAATTTTTAAATTTTCAGCGAAAACAATAAAAGTAAAGTATAACTTGACTGGTACCATTGAAACCAGCTTAAAAAACTAAACAAATTAGTATTTTGAATTATTTGTCTACGACTAACGGTTCCAGAGAAAAGTTAAATTTACTGTCCACGATAAACGCAGAACGTTGTCTGACAGCGCCCAATGTTATTCTTATGGAAAATGTAAAAAAAATCAATTTCTTCCTTACTTTCCACCCGTTTTCCATGAAACTTGGTATGAAGTGTAAGGTCAAATCACCAAACAAAACCAGCTCAAAAAAGCTTGGTATTACCGAGGGGGGGGGGGGTTCCCCCATACCATTTGAACAATAAATTATTAAATGATATTTAGAATTACTTTGTAGAACATGATAGTTTTATTACAGATTGTCTTTTTTAAATTTACTTAAGGGAGAAAGTATGTGTCAGTCCACTGGTACCGTTTATTTACTTCCAGACTGAGTCAAATTATTTTGCATCCTTCTCTGTGTATTTTTCTCTTAGTCTCTTGCGTTTTAAATAGAACGTTTTAAGTTGTTTTTTAATAAAACAATCACCATAATTACCACTACAGTAAATTCAACTATTTTAAACTACCCAATGCAGGAACACAATTCCTAAAAAAAATTTCTGGCGTAAGTCTTAGCTGTATTAATATCTACAGTACCAAGTGACCGAGCTTTGCTCGTATAGAATAAGACATCTCTATATATAAAATTGAATGTATGTCTGTCTGTCTGTCTGTATGTCCTTTATGCGTTGCCAAACTACTCATCCAATCGCCATGAAATTTCAGGAAGTTGCTCTATATGTGTCCGGGAAGGTTTTAGTGAAAAAATATTTTCGAAAACCCCATAAGTTTCCATTTTATGGCGTTTTAAATTTCTAATGTTAACCTTATGGAGAGTAAGTTTGTTTACAAATTGTCGACAATGAAAACATTTGATTTCTTAGCTACAGCTGATTGGTTTACTTTCCATTAGCAATACCGTATGCTTTACTATCCAATGCCATCTGAATCATTCATTAATGTTAAACTATGAAGTAAATGTGTACTGTAAAAAATGAACAGCTTTATTCACAACGTTAATAGTTTCGGTTTTGGGGGATTATGTATTTATATTTTTATTTTCTGTCTGATTAAAGTCACGTGTTTATATAATAATTACAATGTTTATATTATTACGTTTATTATAATAATCAGCTGTTGTATATCTTTCCTATAAAAGCCGTATTACAGTTAGGTTTCGTTTGGGTTTGGATTGGATTTGAAAATTGTGAATTAATCCACTAAGATCTATTTGTTTTGTGGGAATGATATTAATATGTTTTGTCGTTTCAGTATTGTTATTCACTATGCCGTGACCCAGAATAACCTTTCACAATGAAGTCGTAATGCTATTGGATTTTAGAACATGGCCAATCTTATAGTTAACATGTGTTTACTGTGAGGCGTTACGAAGTTCGCCGGGTCAGCTAGTCCTATATATTTTTTTTTTGTATTAACCATATTTATTATACTCAACAAATATAATTTCAAATATAAACGGTTTCCATTAATTGACTAGTACTTTCCCTTTAAAGATAACATTTGATAAAGTATACATTTACATTGAACAATACTATCAAATGATATTAGAAGTTTCCTTTCAAAAATATTTTGTTTACATAACCATGCTATCCACACACCCTCTTCAAGTTCAAAGGATTTACAAAATGTGCATACTTTGTTTACTAATTAAAACATTAGGAGTGCTCTAAGATCCAAGATTTAGGATTCGACTTTAAAATTATTGCAATACCAGACTTCTTAAGAAAATTCTTCTTCTTCTTTTTCATTCTTAAGAAATGCAAAATCCTAGACCTACGGATAGCTTGAAATCGATTACACCTTCTTGACTTTTGATTGTGCCACTCTTTTAAGGGGGGGGAGGCAGTTTGATACGTGGCATGACAAGGTTCTAATGAAAACATTTATGATAAATCCTACATCCTTGACCTGTGGATGTTTTGAAGACGGTGGAATAATTTTATATGTCGATTCCGGCTCTGCATTCATGGGTAAAAGACAGTTTAATATGTTTGGATGACAATCTTCTCATTAAGAATTTTTAATTTGTTTACTATATCTTTGACCTCAGAGTATACATTTATTTAATTAGTAAAAAGGTTGGAGTGTGTAGATATTTAAAGAACCCTATAGTTGAAACTCACTTTAAACCTAAATTGTAGGAAAAAGAAGGGGGGAGGTAAATTAAAATATCCTTGTGTATTATACAAGTTAATTAGAAAAATTAAAACACATTTATTACTCAATGAAAACATTTATGCGGTTAAAATAAAACCGATTTAATACACCATAACTAATATAGCACTGAACAAAAAGTATTACCCTTTACGGGAATGGAATTCGCTACCAAAGGGCTGTGGCGTCTGCCAACTGATCGACGCCGTTTAAGGTCTTTTAGCCAACCTCAATTGTTTTAGCCGATCTTTTACTGTTTAATTATCCATACAGTTATTATTAGCCTGAGATCAACTGATTTTGATAGAAACGGAATGAGGATTGAAAAAAGAGAAATTTAATTTACACCTATTAATTGGTTTGTTACAGTGGCTCCAAGCAATACAATGAATACGTTTTCTATCAAAACATGGAAGATTTTGGAAATACTTTTTTCTGCTTTTATTTCGCCCAGCTATGTTACCCTTAAGTTTTTACAAATTGTTAAAAATGAATAAAAAAACTGGTTTTAGAGTGATTCTTGTCCATGTGCCTCTGTATGTGTGTGTGGGGATGTGCAAGAGCCTAGAGACTAGTGTTTCCTGAATCATAAAAGTGGTTTTTCGACTGATGTCTGTGTGTGTGTTTGGGGGGAGGATGTACAGAATCCTAGAGACGAGACTATTGGTCCGACTTTTATGATATTTGGTATGTAGGTATGTAAATATCTACATTATCTAGAGTCAATAAAAGCAAATGACAATGTGTGCACGTTTCAATAGCAATAGCTTAGGCAATAAAATAAATCATGCCACGGTAAAAAAACCAGATCTTGTGGTCAGGCTCAAACATGCAAGCATAAAAAGACTATTAGTATTAGCAATAAGGAGTTGAAACGTCAAAACAGCATGCTACTGAAATTTTATTTTAAAAAACTCCGCTAGGCTGTAAAAGAATCTTTGAGCAAGCCACTCATGCAAAACATTTTTAAACCTATCCATGCTAGCACCTCTTGCTGGACTAGGGAGTTTATTAATCATTTTTTGTCGTCCTACCTTACTGAGTTAAACCATCTTTTTGAATTTGACAGTCTTACAAAAGGTACAGCTAGCAAAGTGTCCGTTTCTAGTAACATGTAAGTACATTGAGCTTCTACAAGTGTAACTTTCTAGGTCAAATTTCATTCTTACCAGGCAAACAAATATTACATATTTACAAATTATCAGTATTTGTTCAGACTGAAACAAAGGCTTGTGATGTGCATCAAAGGTCACATCAGCTTGGTACTACCGGGGGGGGGGTGTTATTTTCAGAAATTGGATGATTAGTTTTGAAACAATAAATTATTAAATGATATTTAGATAAACTTTAAAGAATATGATGGTTTTATTACATTTGTTTGTAGTTAGATTGTCATTTTTAAATTTACTTAGGGGAGACACTATGTGTCAGTCCACTGATACGGTTTATTATTTTGGTGCGTGCTTCAATTAGCAAACTGGATAGATTTGAAGCTTCAAGGATCACTCATTAACCCTTAATAGGTCGCGAGGTGTACAAATCTCCGCAGCAAATGCTTTACTATAAGACCCAATTCTGCAGCCTTGCCACTCATCTTTCATCTTATCGTCTCCTCGGCACGACCCTGAGAGAGAGAACCAGTAAACTGCATTGTTGTGCATTGTCAATGTTAACCATTTTTGCGAGCCGTGTTGTCTTTTGTACGCTGTGGGCCCATTTGTATCAGTATATTTGTGTAGCAACTTGCAGTGTTTAAAAACATTTTTAGGTATTCATTTCAATGAAATTATCTTGTTTTGTGTTGCTGTGAGATAGTAACGTATTACAATATTATATTGAAATTATTTCAATACATAAACAGAACATTTTTTAAAATTTTTATTGATTATATTTTCGTTACATTGGAAAGTAAAGAACAAAATTTTTAGCTTTCTTTGATTGACATGTCAAAAAAATAAATTCAAGAACAGGGAAGTCTGGAATAGGGACCTTGAAAAGACAATTGTTTGCCAATAACGAAAAGGCAAGTGAAAATAGTGAACCTACTCAAGATGATGCCATTGAACGGGAAGGATCGGATCAGTCCGTAGATTAATTGCAGTAGGGTGATCAAAATTACTATATTTATTGGTAGTTATAATGCCATTGTCCGTTTTGTTAATTAAAAAGTTCAAGTAAACATGTCTTTAGAGGAAAATTAGTGTATGAACTTTGTAAGCCATATGCGACCTAGACCTATTCCGTAATTTACCTTGCACGACCTATTAGTGGTTATGTTTCTTAATATTTATCTCTTTCCAGTAGATAGAAGATTTATCAATTTTTGATCTCTGAATATTTAAAACTTGTTCCAGTTGATTTTTAGATTTAGAGTGGCTCAATCAGGCTCTGGTTAGCTTTTGTTTTAATAGTTTTTTTTCCTCAGAGATATGCTCATCAAATTTATTATAATTTTGGATTCTGTGGATGTTACTTAAATACAGTTTTAAGAATATTGGAAGGTGATTACTACCTAGAGAATCCGTTGCAACGGACCATATGCTAACAAGATCATTAGCCCTAGGGCTTTCTAAGGTTAGTTTCAATAAAGGGGAATAGTACAGTTGGTCTTTAGTGTCATCGTTCATAAATATATATTCAGAGTTTACCATACTTAAGGAAATCCTTCTTCCTCTCTGCAAATTATTGCATAGCCCTACATATGATGATACATTAAAGTTTCCATATAGAATGGAGAGCCTATCTTATCCTTTATTAAACAGGTTATCCAATTTTAAACATGGTACCCAGGTGTTTATGTGAATTTCCCCCAAACTCACAAACAATAATA
Source organism: Nephotettix cincticeps (assembly GCA_023375725.1). Lineage (NCBI taxonomy): Eukaryota > Metazoa > Arthropoda > Insecta > Hemiptera > Cicadellidae > Nephotettix > Nephotettix cincticeps. Next base: position 13,846,406 of record CM041788.1, on the reverse strand, counting down.
ATTACAGGTATGGTAATTCATAAACACATTCCTTCAATATATTAATGACCTCAAATTAATCTTCATTAAAACAACATATGTCTTTTATTTTTGTGTATTTCTACGCCAGAGGCATTTTTAAACGTTTTGATGGGGAACGGTCCAAACCCCGGTCTTGTTACTACCTAACGTCGACCTGTTGTTAGGAAGCATCATTAATTAAAAGCCCAATGACAAATGGTGACTGGGTCCAGATTCGACCCTTGCGGGATTCGATCCGGCGACCTTCAGTTTTGAAGGCGGGTATTATAACCACTAGACCACCTAGCCAGTTTTGATTGACTCTCTCAAAGTAGTTATGAACAGGTTCTCTTTTACTTAATTTGGAGCATGACTTTCATGTATTCTTATTTCCTAGTTTGATTTATCCCGAAAAAATAGTGAGTTTATCTTAAGTACGTTATGAACTTCTGCTGTGAAGTTCTTTTTAATAGCTTGTATTACTAGAAACAAGCTTAAAGCTCAAAACATTTTGAACTTTAAGATTGTTCAAACCATAGCTCTCAGTTCATTTAGAAACGAAATTCAACTTAAGATGCCTTTTCAACATGGTAGCTACACTCATACAGGGCCTATTCACATTTCGGCAAAGAAAATGAATTATATAAATAAAACACCAAATGAGATTGGTAAATTACTAAGATAAAATTAACTGCAAACTTACAAATGAAATTTGAGCAAAATTGGAAGACGAGCTTACTGTCTGTTCTAAATAAGAAAAATATCTATTTGAGACTTGGCAAAGGCATTTATTTATCTTTTCCTTCCCTACTCTCGATTCACTCAACCGGACTGAAGGTAGCTAATGCGCTAGCTAACGCAAGAGTCGACAAGTAGATTCCATCCATAAGCTAGAGGGCGCTAGCATTGATTATAAATAGAAGCATTCTTCTATCATCTATGGCGTTAGTTCCAAACATAAGCTAGCGCGTTCCCAAAAATTCAAATATATTCAACCCCCGAAAACTATCCCTTTTAGACAGCTTTGCTACGTTTCAAACTTTGTAAACATATTAAGTATTATGTTAATATTAACGATAACATTCTTTCAAAGTGGTACACAGGGCATAAAAGGGTTTATATGATTTTTCCTATGAATTTTTAAACCTCCAAAAAACTACCCTTACAGCAATTTAATACGGTTCACATATACCCTTAGAGTGATTTGCTCCGAATCCCACTTCGTACACATAATCATTACTATGTTTATTTTAATAAAATAATAGTTTAAAAGTGGTACATAGGGGATGAAAGGGGGAAATAAGAGGTTTAATGTAAATTTTCTGCATTTTCCTCCAATTCAGCCATATTCAACCCCCCAAAAAATACCCTTAGAGTGATTTGCTCCGAATCCCACTACGTACCCCTATAGGCACCAAATTGTGAGTTACCGACGCTATCCCCTCTACCAGCCCTTCAGTAGCTTACCAACGCTCTCCGGGTGACGTGCGACTAGGCCGTTGCTCGTAATAATATTACTTTAACACTTTTAACCTCTCTCACTTACCTCGCGTAACAGTGCAATCCCTCTCTCATGTTATTTGTCTCAAAGTAATTAATTAACAGTGCTTTTAATTGCCCCAACTCTCATATTTGTCTCGTCGCGAACAGTGCGTTCGTTACTCGTGCGTGTCGATTCTCAAGTGCCGCCACCGATTCCTCTTCAGTGCTGCATCATCTCCAACAACCCCCCTGGTGACCCTTCACCCCCTTGTGGTCAGTGACACCCCCTGGTGTGCGCACACCTCCCCCAGCGTCCCTCATCACTGCCGACATCCGGTCCAGCCGCCAACCCATAGACGTCCTGAGGCCTCCGTTGCTGGCAGCCCACATCCATCCAGGTCCATGGTCTACGCTGGGATTCTCTGTGCCAACCCCTAAACCCTCTGGAACAATGGTGAGTCACAACATCTTTAATTTGTGTGGTCATATCAGTGCGTGTCCGCGTGACTCCCTCTCTCTCTCTCTCAGCACGCCTATAGCGCGCCATTTCTCAAGATAAATTGTCCCGTACTCTCCATTTGCTAATTTTCCCCACTAAGCTATACCTCCTCCATACAACAAACACTACATATTAATCAATCATAATGATGTGATTATGTGTATATCTAAGTGTGAATTGTGCTAAATATGTAACATTTTAGCTATTTATAAGCTAATTATATATTAGCTATTAGCTAATTTTAGCTATTATGTAATTATTGCGATTGAAGTTGATAGGTACATTAAAATGGCGATCTTGTTGTCTTGTTACTGACAACTTAGGCTGACATGTTCCTTAAACAGGACTGTCAGTTATTAATAGTCCAACAGCAGATGGCAACTTAGGGATCTACAGTTTAACGTGGAATCCGAAACCCTGCCTCTGAATTACGAACTGGTCTAATTAAGAGGGTCATCTTTGCAAATTAACTCAATAATTCAAATTAAATTAATTCAATGGCGTGAACGTTAATCCACAAAAGAGAACATTAAACCCACCAACCATCGCTTACAACTATCCACAATTCATGACCTCCAAGTAGATGGATGGATTACAGGACGACGCCACCGTCCCATGTTAATTTTCTATAATCTTTTATTTGGAAAATTTGTACTTTCGTAATATACTGACCACACCTGTACGTCGGCGATGGAGTTAAGTTAGATAATGTTATTGATATTATACTATGAATGTATTATAGCCTACCTTACGTAACTCAGCAGACCTCTGATAAAGGAAAATACAATGCAACGTATGATTAAAATATAAGTTTATTCATTATAAAATGAATACACCATTTGACAGAATGTGGGGTTCTGCAACATGGAGGAACAAGAGACACCAAGGAACAGCCCAATTGTAGGCCTATTTGGTATAGTATATGTGGTGGTCGTCAGGAAATTCGTTCCACACACTTCTCACCGACATCGCTAAGTTTGGGTGGCACAGACAAACAAACACACTCTAGTAAGTTTGTTATTTTTATTTTTATGTCCACTATATCAATCACATGGCTAAACATATATTAATTTTATTTTCCCTTTATAGCTGTGTGGTCAGTATAATACAAAAGCACCAGAAAATTATTCCAAATTTGAGATTGTTTCTAGATGTAAGACTAAAGCAATTGAAAGAATCTTCACAGCAGAAGTTCACAACTTTCTTACTTACAAGAAACATTCACTATTTGTTCGGGATAAATCAAAGTAGGAATGCATGACAGTCCTGCCTCTGCTCTATTACCTCCTAATTAAATAAAAGAGAACCTGTTTAAGCTTATAACTTCTGGGAGTCAACACATGTATGATGTTTTAGTACAGATCCATTTGAGGTTATTAGCATTTCAAAGGGTCAAGAAAGAATGAATGTGTTTATGAATGAATAAGGTAGGAAAAATTATCAATTTAACAGCACACAGACATCATGTCCATTACTAATGTTAATTTATTTCTTACATACAATTGTTAAGTTAGGGAAGTTAACCAAAACACAGGGTAGTGGGTAGTATGTTAAGAACACATGGATGTGATAGGCTCTCCATTACACCCAGTGACGCTCGTGAGTAAAAGTAATGTGAGGACTCATCTATTATGAATATGTCATAAAATCGTCAAAAATAATTATTGATGACTAGCCAATTATTATACATCGCCATAGTACTTAGTAGGCCTACTCTGTGTACAATTTCGACCTGTTACTTCTTTTGACAAATACAAATAACCATCCTCATACTTACAAAAGTTTCAGAACAATATGAAGGTAAACACAGTTTTCTGTCTTGGAGGCACACATAACCTCTTTAACCACCAACTAAGCAGACAACACTAATTAGGCCTATTTTTAATAGTTAGAGTTTGTTTACATGCCTGTGGCGCTTTCATGCAGTGAAGTTTGAAACTAATTAGCCAGACGAAGTCCCTGTGTGTGCATTGTCTTGTCATTACAGCTAAATTCTGCATTGTGATTGTTGATTAATCTCTTGAGAAAGACAACGCATTTTGGACTGTATTGCTGCATCTAACTTACTAACTTAAATTTTGTTTTAGTTCCTAACTGTATGAGGGCCGTAAAAAATCGTCCTAAGAAGTGCATGCGGCCCATGGGCTGCCTATTTAAGATCTTTGGTCTAGTACGTGATATTTAATACTAACACTGTGCGTGTGTGTGTTAATGTCTAATACTGTGCATGCTTTTAGTATAAAACTAATTTTACAGAAACATTACAGCGAGTTACAAAACTTCAGTCAGTACACCTTCAGCCCGGTCACATGTATGATGTTTTAGTACAGATCTACTTGAGGCTTGAGGTTATTAGCATGTCAAAGGGTCGAGAAAGAATGAATGTGTTTATGAATGAATAAGGTAGGAAAAATTATCAATTTAACAGCACACAGACATCATGTCCATTACTAATGTTAATTTATTTCTTACATACAATTGTTAAGTTAGGGAAGTTAACCAAAACACAGGGTAGTGGGTAGTATGTTAAGAACACATGGATGTGATAGGCTCGCCATTACACCCAGTGACGCTCGTGAGTAAAAGTATTGGGAGGACTCATCTATTATGAATGTCATAAAATCGTCAAAAATAATTATTGATGACTAGCCAATTATTATACATCGCCATAGTACTTAGTAGGCCTACTCTGTGTACAATTTGGACCTGTTACTTCTTTTGACAAATACAAATAACCATCCTCATACTTACAAAAGTTTTAGAACAATATGAAGGTAAGCACAGTTTTCTGTCTTGGAGGCACACATAACCTCTTTAACCACCAACTAAGCAGACAACACTAATTAGGCCTATTTTTAATAGTTATAGTTTGTTTACATGCCTGTGGTGCTTTCATGCAGTGAAGTTTGAAACTAATTAGCCGGACGAAGTCCCTGTGTGTGCATTGTCTTGTCATTACACAGCTAAATTCTGCGTTGTGATTGTTGATTAATCTCTTGAGAAAGACAACGCATTTTGGACTGTATTGCTGCATCTAACTTACTAACTTAAATTTTGTTTTAGTTCCTAACTGTATGAGGGCTGTAAAAATCGTCCCAAGAAGTGCATGCGGCCCATGGGCTGCCTATTTAAGATCTTTGGTCTAGTACGTGATATTTAATACTAACACTGTGCGTGTGTGTGTTAATGTCTAATACTGTGCATGCTTTTAGTATAAAACTAATTTTACAGAAACATTACAGCGAGTTACAAAACTTCAGTCAGTAGCTAAAAGAAGAAATAGATGAAAATGTAACATAAAAGGAATTTTTTTATTAGTTTTTATGATTTTACCTTAAAGTGGCACCATTCCCCCGATTTCCCTAATATTTACCATATCAATTCATAGGGTTTTAAGTTAAGGTTTACTGCAAGATTATACAATATTATTGTAACTAATGTTAAGCAATGTCGAAAAGTTTATTAATGTGTAGACAGAGAGTGGCTGTTCGAAAAATGCAGAATCAGATATAGGTAATACGCCTAAAGTCAGACATTCATTTGATACATGGTTATATTTTCTTAGTCCACAGACAAACTTGAAACTCATATTCTGGGCTCTCTGCATTCTCCCCATGCCTCCTGCAGTAATAACATTACCAAAAACAGGAAGACAGTAATCAAACGCAGAAAGTACCAGAGCCTGGGCGAGGCGAAGTTTGGCCTCCTGAGGGAACACATCTTTATGTCTGTAAAATACTCTTAAAGAGGAAACATTTTTTTACATACAACACTCACATGGCTGGAAAAATTGAGCCCACTCTCTGGAATAATATCCGAAATTTTATTGCAACATCATGAGATGATCATCTTAGAGAAGTTAAAGTTGAAACAAGATGTTTTGATTTATGTTTTATATGTGGGTGATATCCTCATCATTTTTAATGAGAAGAAAGAAGAAATGTTGAAAATATTTAACGACCACCATAGGAAACTTACTTTCAGGAGCGAAATTGAAGAAGAAGGCATGATAAACTTCCTGGATTTGAAAGTAAAAAGAAAAAGTGATCAATGGTTAAGACATTAAACTGTTCATTATAATTTTTTTAACCACAAGAGACCAATAATGGTCAAATCAGTAATGAGATGTAATATGCATATAGAATTCAATATATTAAAAAACATTTCTTTTTTCAGAGACAAGGCGCAGCTAAAATGATTAGTTGAAGTCATAGGAAACCCCGAATGAAGAATCTCCAAGAAACTTAGTAAAAGTATTTTGTCAAGGTTTAAGCCCAAAAGCTGTGATACAATATTTGGTAAGATTCTTTGATGTTAGTATGGTTTTTTATGAACCCTTCAAATATGGATGTGACTCGATGAGTGGAGATATCTAGATATATATTAGAGATATATGTTAACCACATAAAAAATATTTATTGATCAATACACAAAGCAATGTTATATTGATTATTTTGTGATAAGATTGTTTATGTACAAATTTATTGTTAAACGTAGCTATTCAAATTGTTATAGATGTAAAATCACACACAACTGTTGAGTCATATGAATCCAATCCAATATCCGTAAATAGATTTTTCGAGATGGTCAGAGTTTAAGAGATCGTAAGTCATGCAAGTGTCAGAAATGTTGAGGATATGCTGAATATTTTTTAACCCTTTGCGCTCGGATGAGTTTTTATAATTTGTCCTGTGCACTCGGGTGTCCAGCTGTACTGGCCGTCGCCATTTTCTCACCGAAGTCTAATTAATTTTCACATGAGCTGTCCTCTCCGCTCGAATGGCCAGTGGTACTGGACGAGATTAAATCTGAGTGTCGCTTGGAAGGTCAGCAGTACTGGCCACTAAATATAATCATCTGTTTCTTTTGTGAATATTATGTGCTAGGTTTGGGATTTGCTGCAATCTTTCGGGTAACCAATGAACTAGCGAATCAGATGAATTCCCGCTTCTAAAGCCACATATGTGTTGGAAATTAAGGTTATGCTTAGTATGTTGTTCTGCTATTCTACTGTTGCGTTTACTGAAAAGTGGTGATATTTAATGCCAATAACAGTTTTTTTTTGTAAATAACTGTACATTTTATTAATAATTCATTCTTTATTTTAGTAGTAATTCAAAAATAATTCTGAGCTGGTGGGAAAGGTTGCCGATCATGGCTGCCAAGCTGACAAAGGATTGTAGCGCGGCCAGTACTGCTGACCACCCGAGCGGGTAGGACAACATCCCAGAAAATAATTCCGAGCTGTCAAAGCATTGGCAACGCAAGTGCTACTGGCCAACCGAGCGTAAAGGGTTAAGGAAAGTAGTCTCAAAAAATTCTGAATTCAAGGTACCGTAACAAACTATAACTTTGAATGGAAATGGTAATTTGAAATGGAGAAAATCTTTTTCTCAAACAAACCTATTATACATCCACACCTCTTAACTCCATGAATAAAAAAAAATTAGCTAAAGACTGAAGTCACAGTGTGTCCAAAATATTATCTGGATAAAATTGTCTCATAATTTAGTTGGTAAAGTAGAACAAATTCCTTGTTCTACTTTCAACGACATTATGTTCAACAAGGAATTGGAAATAAATGTTTCACTACTTTTATTTTCTCCTTGTAATTATGGAGCACCCTATGACCATCAATATAGTGTATATCGATATAACGGGTGTTTCAAAAAGGACGCACATCGAAGTTTGAGGGAATATATTTTCTGTATAGGGAATATTTTGTTCCCCCAAATAACAGTTGGCACTACCGTACTCATTGTTGAACCGGCATGCACCATTTTACATTTACTAGTGCTTGTTAGTATTCATTTGTAATCTGTAGTGTCTGTGTATGTTCAACTATGGTTTTTTCAAAGGATGAACGTGTGTTTATTATTCAAAGTTATTTCGCATATAAATCTTACGAACGAGTGAAAGACGAATTCAGGTTGAAATTTCCCAATTCTGCAGTACCTAATAACGCCACAATAACGCATCCTGAACAAAATAAAATTTCACTGACTATGCAGTTTCCTACAATAGAAGTAATTATATAAGATTATTACACTTAATATTAAAAAGGAGATTCCTATTGTGCAAAAATTAGTAGGTCTACAGTACACATTACATAGTAAATGTTTGTTAATGACAAGTGATCAATGATGTCCATTTGGGAATTGAGGTTTTAATGTTAATTGCTTGTCATACAAATTTTTCAAATATTAACAGCACTTTCTCTTTACAGGGCATAGTAGCGGTCAAAATTATTTTCAAGATCAACTGGATAACTAAATAGTCATATGTCAACACACTACTACATAGTCCTATGATTTTTCAACATGTTAAATTGAAAGATGCTAAGAGTTCAAAAGGTCATACAATAATACACGGCAGCATGTCTCATCAGTGTCCAGCATGTGATCAACGTTATAAACGTAAAGAAAGCCTAAGAGATCATTTGTATTCACACACTGGTGAGCGTCCTTATAAATGTCTATCTTGTGGTAAGGGTTTTATACAGAAAACTCATATAAAAAACCATGTATCTTCACGCTGTTGTGAGCCTCCTTATAAATGTCCGACATGTGGAAAATGTTTTACACAGAAAGGTTCATTAAAAGTACATTTATATTCACATACCGGTGAATGCCCTTTTAAATGTCTGACATGTGGAAAGGGTTTGATACGGAAAGCACATAAATGTTCACGCTCTCGTAAGCCCCTTTATAAATGTCCAAAATGTGGAAAATGTTTCTTACAAGAAGAGGGTCTAAGAAAACATTTATATTTACATGCTGGTGAGCGCCCTTATAAATGTCTTACATGTGGGAAATGTTTTATAAAGCAAGGTGAATTAAAAATACATTTCTATTCACATACCGGTGAGCACCCTTATAAATGTCTGACTTGTGGAAAGTCTTTTGTACGAAGTAGTCATATGAAAAGACATATGGTTATACACACTGATAAGCGCCCTTTTAAGTGTCAGACATGTGGAAAATGTTTTGCACAAGCTAGTAATCTGAAAATACATAAGAATATACACAGTAATGTGCGCCATTATATTAAATGTACTATATGTGGAAAATCGTTTTTACATACTAGTCATCTGAAAAGTCATATGAATATACACACTGGAGAGCGAAACTATAAGTGTCAGAAATGTGGAAAAAGTTTTACAAAGGCTTGTGTTCTGAATACACATAAGAAAATACATGAGCGCCCTTATAAGTGTCTCACATGTGGGAAAAGTTTTATACAGGCTAGTGGTCTGAGTACACATAAGAATATACACACAAATGAGCGCCCTTATAAGTGTCTCATATGTGGAAAAAGTTTCACACAGAAGTGTAATCTGAATAAACATATGAAAATACACTAGTGAGTGTTTACATAATCATAGCGAGTTGGCCTATGTTTCAGGTACGAGTTAGTGAGTATCAAGTATAAACTGTGTGTATAAATAACTTCATACTGATACTGTAAATGTCTTAGTTCTCATTCTCAATCTATGTAGAAGACATTTCATCGCCAAATGATCATCATGCGGTAATGATGCCAGTTTGAGTAGGGGGTAATGACACCACAACTCGGGGGCGCTTCATGATGCCTTTGCAGGAGACATAGAACTCTGACTTGTTTGTGGAGAATATATGGCTTCAAAGAACTTTGGTTCAGATGTACACAGTATGGAAAATGAGCCTATTCTTAATCAGGCGAGGACGAGTGTGCTGATGATTATATATGTATGACTTAGGGAGCACTAAGTAGAGGTCAAATTTGAGAATGTACTTTGATGGTGAATACTACCCTTCTCTACTTCCATAAGGTATTGAAGTAAACAATACAATTTTTGATTTTAGATAACCCTTAATGTTCTTGGTCCGGTCTCAGAGACCGCTTGAGTTATGTATTTATTTGAATTTAAGAATCTAATCTAATCAAAAGACGATGACCCTAGCCATGCCAGGTTCTCCCTCCCTCCCCACCACCGAAACCGATTCCTATTGTCACTTTTCTTCCATTCGTCACCTTAGCGATGTTTAAGGATTTATTTGTCGTCTGCAGTCTGAGACACCGGACTCTGTATGTCAGCAATATCCGGTATGTTACGATCAATTTGATATCACTTATAAAAATTCATTAATTTTCATAGTCTTGTATTTATTTTATCTTCCTTTACTTAAATGTATCATTTATCAAATGAAGTTTGATTATTAGAAATATTCTAACAAATTTAACAAGAATTCCTTCTGACTTAAAGTAGTTGATTTAGATTGTATCAATTATTTAACACCTGTATCAAATTTTGTGAATCTGGTACATTTATCTGTAATTTATAAATAATTGTTAGTTGTGTATAATAAATATGGACATGACACTCTGCTGTTAGTTCAATTTGATCTCCTTCCTGTAACTTCTCTAGCTAAGTGAGAAGCAATTGTTTTGAATTAGTATTCATTTAGTGTTGGAATTATACACACCAAACTTAAGTAAAGACTTTACACCTTGTATACGAGTATCTATGTGTTAATACAGTGAGGTTGCAATGGCTGCATTCTACACTGTAACGAAAGCAGTAGCGGATCTAGAGGGGTCCATCACCCCCCCCTAGGCTTGGATTCTTTTATACTTTTTTTATAAAAACTATTGTGGTTATTTTAATTAGCATCTCCTTTACTCTGTTAAAGTTAAAATTGACTCTTTATCATCAGTTAATTGTACTCATTTTCCAAACTGTTTATTGACATGTTTAACTGTTAACAGTTAAGAATCTTTGACGCCTTTGTTGTAAAAAGGCTAGTAGCGCAGTAGCCTCCCGCCAGCTGGCCGGCTTATGAGACAAAACATGTTATTTTATCCTTCGCTTCGAACGCCGTTTTTCATAAGATTTTATTGCAACTTGGAAACAATGTAGTTGAATAGTAGATCCTCATACCTCAAAAAGTTAAAAATGAGAAAACAATTAGTTTCAGCGATGTTTAAAAAGTAACTCAATTTTCGTTACTTTTAAGATTCATTTGTACTTACACAATTGATTTTTTTGTATATATCAGGTATGATGCAGATGCAGTGAAATTCTTAAGCTTAAATATTGATCAAAAATTAACATGGAACTCCCATATTAACTACTTAAACCAAAGACTTTCTCGTGTGAATTATCTTTTGTATAGATTAACCGATGCAGTTTCCCAATGATTATCTAAGGACAGCATACTTTGCATACTTCCAATCAATTTTTAGGAATAGATTGATTCTTTATGCTAACTGTGCCAAGATTGGTGAAATTTTAATACCTCAAAAAAAGGTAGTCCGAACAATAAAAAGATGTAATAACAGCAGAGAACATCGCAAACCAATTTTTATTGATCTCAAACTTTAAACTATTATAAATCTTAATAAATTTGATATAATAAAATATCTAACTCTCAATTTTAAGCATCCTTTTTACAACACTCACAATAAAAACCTTCCCACACCTGTACGTCGGCGATCGGTTTCTCGGTTATCCGTGGACGGATTTCGTTCACCAAAGTACCATTCGATTTGAAATTCAAATTACAACCTTTTTTATATCTTGTCAAAATTCTATAAAGTTAATGGGTTTTTTATTAATTAAATTAGAAGATTTTTAACCGCCGCCATTTTGAAAATATATTAGCAAACTAAATGATACTTTAAGAATATTTTTCTCTTTGGCCAATAAATATTTTTGCAAAGTTTGGTTTCTGTATCTTAAATAGTTCTTGATATATAACGTTTTTTGTATAAAATACAGAATGGCTTTAGTGCCTAAACAAAGGATTTTTCGACATATGTTTATGGGAAATTTTTTGTTTATATTGATGAGTACTATCACCCCTTGAAGTTTGTCCCCGACTTTATTGAACACCCTGTATATATAGCCCTGTCCTGGGCTTAAGTCTTACCATGAGACCTACGGTAATAGCTTCTTCCCTATGGGAAATTCGCTAAAAGCAGAAGAAATGTTGAAAATATTTAACGACCACCATAGGAAACTTACTTTCAGGAGCGAAATTGAAGAAGAAGGCAAGATAAACTTCCTGGATTTGACAATAAAAAGAAAAAGTGATCAATGGTTAAGACATTTAACTGTTCATTATAATTTTTTTAACCACAAGATACCAATAATGGTGAAATCAGTAATGAGATGTAATATGCATATGGAATTCAATATATTAACAAACATTTCTCTTTTCAGAGACAATGCGCAGCTAAAATGATTAGCTGAAGTCATAGGAAACCCTGAATGAAGAATCTACAAGAAACTTAGTAAAAGTATTTTGTCAAGGTTTAAGCCCAAAAGCTGTGATACAATATTAGGTAAGGTTCTTTAAAGTAATTATGGTTTTTTTATGAACCCTTCAAATATGGATGTGACTCTATGAGTGGAGATATCTAGTTGGGTCTATATATGTTAACCACATAAAAAATATTTTTTGATCAATACACAAAGCAATGTTATATTGATTATTTTGTGATAAGATTGTTTATGTACAAATTTATTGTTAAACCTAGCTATTCAAATTGTTATAGATGTAAAATCACACACAACTCTTGAGTCATATGAATCCAATCCAATATCCGTAAATAGATTTTTCGAGATGGTCAGAGTTTAAGAGATCGTAAATCATGCGTGTCAGAAATGTTGAGGATATGCTGAATATTTTTAAACCCTTTGCCTTCGGATGAGTTTTTATAATTAGTCCTGTGCACTCGGGTGTCCAGCTGTACTGGCCGTCGCTATTTTCTCACCGAAGTCTAATTCACATGAGCTGTCCTCGCCGCTCGAATGGCCAGTGGTACTAGACGAGATTAAATCTAAGTGTCGCTCGGAAGGTCAGCAGTACTGGCCACTAAATATAATCATCTGTTTATTTTGTGAATATTATGTGCTATGTTTGGGATGTGCTGCAATCTTTCGGGTAACCAATGAACTAGCGAATCAGATGAATTCCCGCTTCTAAAGCCACATATGTGTTGGAAATTAAGGTTATGCTTAGTATGTTGTTCTGCTGTTCTACTGTTGCAGTCACTGAAAAGTGGTGATATTTAATGCCAATAACAGCTTTTTTTTGTAAATAACTGTACATTTTATTAATAAATCATTATTTATTTTAGTAGTAATTCAAAAAAAATTCTAGGGTTTTATACGGAAACGGAAAGCACATAAATGTTCACGCTCTCGTAAGCCCCTTTATAAATGTCCAACATGTGGAAAATGTTTCTTACAAGGAGAGGGTCTAAGAAAACATTTGTATTTACATGGTGAGAGCCCTTATAAATGTCTGACTTGTGGAAAGTCTTTTGTACGAAGTAGTCATATGAAAAGACACATGGCTATACACACTGATAAGCGCCCTTTTAAGTGTCAGACATGTGGAAAGTCTTTTGTACGAAGTAGTCATATGAAAAGACACATGGCTATACACACTGATAAGCGCCCTTTTAAGTGTCAGACATGTGGAAAGTCTTTTGTACGAAGTAGTCATATGAAAAGACACATGGCTATACACACTGATAAGCGCCCTTTTAAGTGTCAGACATGTGGAAAATGTTTTGCACAAGCTAGTAATCTGAAAATACATAAGAATATACACAGTAATGTGCGCCATTATACTAAATGTACTATATGTGGAAAATCCTTTTTACATACTAGTCATCTGAGAAGACATATGAATATACACACAAATGAGCACCCTTGCCCTTATCAATGTCCAGCATGTGATCAACGTTGTTCAACTATAAGTGGTCTAAGATATCATTTGTATTCACATACTGGTGAGCACCCTTATCAGTGTCTCATATGTGGAAAATATTTCAAACAGAAGGGTAATCTGAATATACATATGAAAATACACAAGTGAGTGTTTACATAATCATAGTGAGTAGGCCTATGGTTCAGGTATGAGTTAGTGAGTATCAAGTATCAACTGTGTGTAACTTAATATCGATACCATAAACGTCTTTTAGTTCTCATTCTCAATCTGTGTAGAAAGCTTTTGATCGCCAAATGGGCATCATGCGGTAATGACGCCAGTTTGGGTAGGGAGTAATGACACCACAACTCGAGTGTGCTTCATGATGCCTTTGACAGGAGACATAGAACTCTGACTTGTTTGTGGAGAATATATGGCTTCAAAGAACTTTGGTTCAGATATACACAGTGTGGAAAATGAGCCTATTCTGAATTCAGCCTGGACGAGTGTGCTGATGATTATATACGTATGACTTGGGGAGCATTAAGTAGAAGTCAAATTTGAGAATGTACTTTGATGGTGACGATGGTGATGTAACTTGATGGTGAATACTATCCTTTTCTACTTCCATAAGGTATTGAGGTAAACAATACAATTTTTGATTTTAGATACCCTTAATGTTCTTGGTCCGGTCTCAGAGACCGCTTGAGTTATTTATTTATTTGAATTTAAGAATCTAATCTAATCAAAAGACGATGACCCTAGCCATGCCAGGTGGTTCTCCCTCCCTCCCCACCACCGAAACCGATTCCTATTGTCACTTTTCTTCCATTCGTCACCTTAGCGATATTTAAGGATTTATTTGTCGTCTGCAGTCTGAGACACCGGACTCGGTATGTCAGCAATATCCGGTATATTACGATCAATTTGATATCACTTCTAAAAATTCATCAATTTTCATAGTCTTGTATTTATTTTATTTTCCTTTACTTAAATGTATCATTTCTCAAATGAAGTTTGATTATTAGAAATATTCTAAAAAAAATTAACAAGAATTCCTTCTGACTTAAAGTAGTTTATTTAGATTTGTATCAATTATTTAACACCTGTATCAAATTTTGTGAATCTGGTACATTTATCTGTATTTTATAAAAATTGTTAGTTGTGTATAATAAATATGGTTACATAACACTCTGCTGTTAGTTCAACTCAATCTCCCTCCTGTACCTTAATCCTGATCCTTAAATCTAGCTAAGCGAGAAGCAATTGTTTCAATTTAGTGTTGGAGTTATGCTCACCAAACTTAAGTAAAGACTTTCCACCGTGTATACGAGTACCTATGTGTTAATACAGTGTGGTTGCAATGGCTGCATTCTACACTGTGATGAAGCAGTAGCGGATCCAGAGGGGGCGATCCCCCCCCCCCTGAGACTTGGATTCTTTTTTATAAAAAATTGTGTGGTTATTTTAATTAGCATCTCCTTTACTCTGTTAAAGTTAAAATTGACTCTTTATCATCAGTTTATTGTACTCATTTTCCAAACTGTTTATTGACATGTTTAACTGTTAACAGTTAAGAATCTTCGACGCCTTTGTTGTAAAAAGGCTAGTAGCGCAGTAGCCTCCCGCCAGCTGGCCGGCTTATGAGACGAAACATGTTATTTTATCCCTCGCTTCGAACGCCGTTTTTCATAAGATTTTATTGCAACTTGGAAACAATGTACAGTAGTTGAATAGTAGATCCTCATACCTCAAAAAGTTAAAAATGAGAAAACAATTAGTTTCAGCGATGTTTAAGAAGTAACTCAATTTTCGTTACTTTTAAGATTCATTTGTACTTACACAATTGATTTTTTTTTAGCGAATTTCCCATAGGGAAGAAGCTATTACACAGATAGGTATATTAAAAGTACATTTATATTCACATACCGGTGAATGCCCTTATAAATGTCTGACATGTGGAAAGGGTTTTATACGGAAACGGAAAGCACATAAATGTTCACGCTCTCGTAAGCCCCTTTATAAATGTCCAACATGTGGAAAATGTTTCTTACAAGGAGAGGGTCTAAGAAAACATTTGTATTTACATGATTACTACATATTTACATTTACATTTGAATTTCCCATAGGGAAGAAGCTATTACCGTAGGTCTCATGGCGAGACTTAAGCCCGGGACCATGTTATTTTTTCTTTTTTAGGTGCCCAGAGACCAAAAACAATAGTCGTTAAAATTTATATATATATATATGTATATACATATATATATATATGTCTGTGAACACGATAACTCTCGTAAAAATGGTCCGATCAAGACCAAATTTGGTAGAGACGTGTATTTCTACAAATGCTCGGACGAGTTCGTTAACCAGACATATCGGTCAATGGGAACGGGTAGTTTGGGGGGGTTTTGTACCCCAAAATGGGGTTTTTTGCGTTTTTCACATGTAATTTTTTAAAATTTTATCTTTCACCATTAGAATCAGCTTAAAAAGCTGCACAATTAAGTTCCTTAAAGTTTTTCTCTATCTCCAACGGTTACAGAGATATTAAAAAATCTAAACACAGTACATTGTATTTTAGGGCTCTAATGTTAATCTTATGGAGGATAAGGAAAAATTAATATTTCACTTACTAACCAATACTTTTGGATAAAACTTTATATTTAGCTTCATGTGGTTCAGGTTCATCCATTTATGCTTAAAAATCATAGTTTATGTGTTTATCATGGCAGCAAACCTGCATACTCTTTTCCCATGTTAATCATATGGGGAATAGGCAAACCCCTTTATTTATGAACAGATGTTGATGAAAGTTTATATAAATATTAAAAATAAAAATTTTTGATGGTATAAATGACTACTCTCAGTGTTCCTCACAGCAGCAATCCTGCACACTCTTTCCCATGTTAATCTTATGGAGAATAGGCAAATAATTCTCATTTTTATGGACAGATTTTTATAAAACTTGTCAAATATTATTATTATTATATTGCCGATTTGGAAATTCGCTGAGTACGCAGGTCTGCTGAGACGGGGGTATTTGTATATGTCAGGTATGATGCAGATGCAGTGAAATTCTCAGGCTTAAATATTGATCAAAAATTAACGTGGAACTCCCATATTGACTACTTTAACAAAAGACTTTCTCGTGAGATTTATCTTTTGTATAGATTAACCTATGCAGTTTCCTAATGATTATCTAAGGACAGCATACATCCAATCAATTTTTAGGAATAGATTGATTCTTTATGGTAACTGTGCCAAGATTGGTGAAATTTTAATACTTAAAAAAAGGTAGTCCGAAGAAGTGACAATAAATCTATATTTATTAAGACCAGACACTAGACAGTACCTCGAAGTAGTTGGATGGATTACAGGACGACGCCACCGTCCCATGTTAATTTTCTATCATCTTACATTTGGAAAATTTTTACTTTCGTAATATACTGACCACACCTGTACGTCGGCGATCGGTTTCTCGGTTATCCGTGGACGGATTTCGTTCACCAAAGTACCATTCGATTTGAAATTCAAATTACAACCTTTTTTATATCTTGTCAAAATTCCATAAAGTTAATGGGTTTTTTATTAATTAAATTAGAAGATTTTTAACCGCCGCCATTTTGAAAATATATTAGCAAACTAAATGATACTTTAAGAATATTTTTCTCTTTGGCCAATAAATATTTTTGCAAAGTTTGGTTTCTGTATCTTAAATAGTTCTTGATATATAACGTTTTTTGTATAAAATACAAAATGGCTTTAGTGCCTAAACAAAGGATTTTTCGACATATGTTTATAGGAAATTTTTTGTTTATATTGATGAGTACTATCACCCCTTGAAGTTTGTCCCCGACTTTAATGAACACCCTGTATATATATATAAAAATTTTAACGACTACTGTTTTTGGACTCTATGCACCTAAAGACGAAAAAATAACATGGTCCTGGGCTTAAGTCTTACCATGAGACCTACGGTAATAGCTTCTTCCCTATGGGAAATTCGCTAAAAGCAGAAGAAATGTTGAAAATATTTAACGACCACCATAGGAAACTTACTTTCAGGAGCGAAATTGAAGAAGAAGGCAAGATAAACTTCCTGGATTTGACAATAAAAAGAAAAAGTGATCAATGGTTAAGACATTTAACTGTTCATTATAATTTTTTTAACCACAAGATACCAATAATGGTGAAATCAGTAATGAGATGTAATATGCATATGGAATTCAATATATTAACAAACATTTCTCTTTTCAGAGACAAGGCGCAGCTAAAATGATTAGCTGAAGTCATAGGAAACCTTGAATGAAGAATCTACAAGAAACTTAGTAAAAGTATTTTGTCAAGGTTTAAGCCCAAAAGCTGTGATACAATATTAGGTAAGGTTCTTTAAAGTTATTATGGTTTTTTTATGAACCCTTCAAATATGGATGTGACTCTATGAGTGGAGATATCTAGTTGGGTCTATATATGTTAACCACATAAAAGATATTTATTGATCAATACACAAAGCAATGTTATATTGATTATTTTGTGATAAGATTGTTTATGTACAAATTTATTGTTAAACCTAGCTATTCAAATTGTTATAGATGTAAAATCACACACAACTCTTGAGTCATATGAATCCAATCCAATATCCGTAAATAGATTTTTCGAGATGGTCAGAGTTTAAGAGATCGTAAATCATGCGTGTCAGAAATGTTGAGGATATGCTGAATATTTTTAAACCCTTTGCCTTCGGATGAGTTTTTATAATTAGTCCTGTGCACTCGGGTGTCCAGCTGTACTGGCCGTCGCTATTTTCTCACCGAAGTCTAATTCACATGAGCTGTCCTCGCCGCTCGAATGGCCAGTGGTACTAGACGAGATTAAATCTAAGTGTCGCTCGGAAGGTCAGCAGTACTGGCCACTAAATATAATCATCTGTTTATTTTGTGAATATTATGTGCTATGTTTGGGATGTGCTGCAATCTTTCGGGTAACCAATGAACTAGCGAATCAGATGAATTCCCGCTTCTAAAGCCACATATGTGTTGGAAATTAAGGTTGTGCTTAGTATGTTGTTCTGCTATTCTACTGTTGCGTTTACTGAAAAGTGGTGATATTTAACGCCAATAACAGCTTTTTTTTGTAAATAACTGTACATTTTATTAATAAATCATTATTTATTTTAGTAGTAATTCAAAAAAAATTCTGAGCTGGTGGGAAAGGTTGTCGATCATGGCTGCCAAGCTGACAAAGGATTGTAGCGCGACCAGTACTGCTGACCACCCGAGCGAGTTGGACAACATCTCAGGAAATAATAAATAATTCCGAGCTGTCAAAGCATTGGCAACGCAAGTGCTACTGCCCAACCGAGCGTAAAGGGTTAAGGAAAGTTGTCTCAAAAAATTCTGAATTCAAGGTACCGTAATAAACTATAACTTTGAATGGAAATGGAAATTTGAAATGGAGAAAATATTTTTCTCAAACAAACCTATTATACACCCACACCTCTTAACTCCATGAATAAAAAAAGTAGTTAAAGACTTTGAAGTCACAGCGGGTCCAAAGTAATATCTGGATAAAATTGTCTCATAATTTAGTTGGTAAAGTAGAACAAATACCTTGTTCTACTTTCAACGACATTACGTTCAACAACAAACAAGGAATTGGAAATAAATGTTTCACTACTTTTATTTTTTCCTTGTAATTATGGACCATCCTATGACCATCAATATAGTGTATATCGATATAGATAGGTTAGTTCATAAATAACTAATAATATGTTTTCGCCTGTTGAATAATCCTTTTAAATAATAGAAAAAAATAATAGATTTGCATTCAACAAATCAGAACGAAATATGCTTTCAGAGTTTCAAAAGGTACATACAAAATTTCAGTGTCCCCCCCATATTACTTATAAGAAATTAAAGCAGTTAGGTTAATATCTAAGATCTGTGTCATATAATATTATTATTAAGAGAAACATATTCACTGATTTTTCCTGTTGATAAGATATTACACTAAAAAATATAAATAGATATCTATATAACATGTAAAGAAATCATTAAAAAGTACATTTATATTTCACATGTGAGCCCTTTAAATGTCTGACATGTGGAAAGTTTTACAGAAAATCATATAAAAAACATTATCTTCACGCTTGTGAGCCCCTTAAAAATGTCCACATGTGGAAATGTTTTTTACACAGAAAGGTTCATTAAAAGTACATTATATTCACATAGTGAATGTCCCTTATGTCTACATGTGGAAAGTTTATACGAAGCACATATATGTTCACACTCTCAGCGTCCTTATAAATGTCTATGTGGAAAATGTTTTATACGAAGACATATAAAAACCATTTATCTTCACACTGTGAGCCCCTTATAAATGTCCGACATGTGGAAATGTTTTACACAGATAGGTATATTAAAAAATACATTTCTATTCACATACCGGTGAATGCCCTTTAAATGTCTGACATTGGAAAGGGTCTTTTGTACGGAAGTAGTCATATGAAAGACACATGGCTATACACACTGATAAAGCCCCTTTTAATGTCCAGACATGTGGAAAATGTCTTGTACAAGTAGTCTAAAAAGACACATTTATACACACTGATAAGCGCCCTTTTAAGTGTCAGACATGTGGAAAGTCTTTTGTACGAAGTAGTCATATGAAAAGACACATGGCTATACACACTGATAAGCGCCCTTTTAAGTGTCAGACTTGTGGAAAGTCTTTTGTACGAAGTAGTCATATGAAAAGACACATGGCTATACACACTGATAAGCGCCCTTTTAAGTGTCAGACATGTGGAAAATGTTTTGCACAAGCTAGTAATCTGAAAATACATAAGAATATACACAGTAATGTGCGCCATTATATTAAATGTACTATATGTGGAAAATCCTTTTTACATACTAGTCATCTGAGAAGACATATGAATATACACACAAATGAGCGCCCTGGCCCTTATCAATGTCCAGCATGTGATCAACGTTATTTAACTATAGATGGTCTAAGATATCATTTGTATTCACATACTGGTGAGCACCCTTATCAGTGTCTCATATGTGGAAAATATTTCAAACAGAAGGGTAATCTGAATATACATATGAAAATACACAAGTGAGTGTTTACATAATCATAGTGAGTAGGCCTATGGTTCAGGTATGAGTTAGTGAGTATCAAGTATCAACTGTGTGTAACTTAATATCGATACCATAAACGTCTTTTAGTTCTCATTCTCAATCTGTGTAGAAAGCTTTTCATCGCCAAATGGGCATCATGCGGTAATGACGCCAGTTTGGGTAGGGAGTAATGACACCACAACTCGAGTATGCTTCATGATGCCTTTGACAGGAGACATAGAACTCTGACTTGTTTGTGGAGAATATATGGCTTCAAAGAACTTTGGTTCAGATATACACAGTGTGGAAAATGAGCCTATTCTGAATTCAGCCTGGACGAGTGTGCTGATGATTATATACGTATGACTTGGGGAGCATTAAGTAGAAGTCAAATTTGAGAATGTACTTTGATTGTGACGATGGTGATGTAACTTGATGGTGAATACTATCCTTTTCTACTTCCATAAGGTATTGAGGTAAACAATACAATTTTTTATTTTAGATACCCTTAATGTTCTTGGTCCGGTCTCAGAGACCGCTTGAGTTATTTATTTATTTGAATTTAAGAATCTAATCTAATCAAAAGACGATGACCCTAGCCATGCCAGGTGGTTCTCCCTCCCTCCCCACCACCGAAACCGATTCCTATTGTCACTTTTCTTCCATTCGTCACCTTAGCGATATTTAAGGATTTATTTGTCGTCTGCAGTCTGTGACACCGGACTCGGTATGTCAGCAATATCCGGTATATTACGATCAATTTGATATCACTTCTAAAAATTCATCAATTTTCATAGTCTTGTATTTATTTTATTTTCCTTTACTTAAATGTATCATTTCTCAAATGAAGTTTGATTATTAGAAATATTCTAAAAAAATTTAACAAGAATTCCTTCTGACTTAAAGTAGTTTATTTAGATTTGTATCAATTATTTAACACCTGTATCAAATTTTGTGAATCTGGTACATTTATCTGTATTTTATAAAAATTGTTAGTTGTGTATAATAAATATGGTTACATAACACTCTGCTGTTAGTTCAACTCAATCTCCCTCCTGTACCTTCTCTAGCTAAGCGAGAAGCAATTGTTTCAATTTAGTGTTGGAGTTATGCTCACCAAACTTAAGTAAAGACTTTCCACCGTGTATACGAGTACCTATGTGTTAATACAGTGTGGTTGCAATGGCTGCATTCTACACTGTGATGAAGCAGTAGCGGATCCAGAGGGGGCGATCCCCCCCCCCTGAGACTTAGATTCTTTTTTATAAAAAATTGTGTGGTTATTTTAATTAGCATCTCCTTTACTCTGTTAAAGTTAAAATTGACTCTTTATCATCAGTTTATTGTACTCATTTTCCAAACTGTTTATTGACATGTTTAACTGTTAACAGTTAAGAATCTTCGACGCCTTTGTTGTAAAAAGGCTAGTAGCGCAGTAGCCTCCCGCCAGCTGGCCGGCTTATGAGACGAAACATGTTATTTTATCCCTCGCTTCGAACGCCGTTTTTCATAAGATTTTATTGCAACTTGGAAACAATGTACAGTAGTTGAATAGTAGATCCTCATACCTCAAAAAGTTAAAAATGAGAAAACAATTAGTTTCAGCGATGTTTAGGAAGTAACTCAATTTTCGTTACTTTTAAGATTCATTTGTACTTACACAATTGATTTTTTTGTATATGTCAGGTATGATGCAGATGCAGTGAAATTCTCAGGCTTAAATATTGATCAAAAATTAACATGGAACTCCCATATTGACTACTTTAACAAAAGACTTTCTCGTGAGATTTATCTTTTGTATAGATTAACCTATGCAGTTTCCTAATGATTATCTAAGGACAGCATACATCCAATCAATTTTTAGGAATAGATTGAGTCTTTATGGTAACTGTGCCAAGATTGGTGAAATTTTAATACTTAAAAAAAGGTAGTCCAAACAATAAAAAGGTGTAATAAAAGCAGAGAACATTGCAAACCAATTTTTATTGATCTCAAACTTTAAACTATTATAAATCTTTATACATTTGATATTATAGTTGATATGATAAAACATCCAATTCTCAATTTTGAGCATCCTTTTTACAACACTCACAATAAAAACCTTCCTGCAATAAATTTTATATGTTTAAGTAAAACAATGAATCATCTTATCACAATTTTTGCTAAAATTATATAATCTCTTGGAAAACAATAATAGTATGTACCCTTTTAAGACCTTTAAAAATACGTTTTATCATTGGGTTCTTAACACCCCATTTTATTGTCTGGGTGATTTGTTTCAACAATACAAGAAATTTGGATTTTTAATTCATACTGTTTTTTATGCTATTGACCTTCCTTACTGGTGTTTTTAGGTATAACATACTGGTCATTGTCTCCATGGATATAATAATGTTTGTTCTTTTTTCTTTCTGCGTTCTTTTTCTGCAAAGCTGAAGAAGACTTATGGCATAGATGATAAAAGAAACTTATATTTATAAACAATTCTTACGGAAGTGAGTATTTAGTTCAGACAATGCCTGAAAGTTGGCTGCACTGCCATAACTGGCTCGTTCATATGCTCATTAAAAGCATCATCTATGTTAAGCGGTTCAAAGAAATATTGTAAAGGTCATATAGAATTATTTACTGTCATAAATATTTTCACAATGACACTGTTCACTCAGGTAAAAAATATTTTTGCAGTTAAAAATAACTATATTTTGATTTTAATACAGTAACAGGATTTCGTTTTCCATTGATTTAGGTTCGTTTGCTAGAAGGCTTTTAAAAAGGAAAGCAAACTTGTAATTTGCTTGTACAGTATTCATACTATTCATAAAAAAAATTATTTATGATTTTTATTCTTCCAAACAAAATACATGTACCTTTAATTCGACCACCAGTTGCTCTTAGGACAAGATGGGGCACTATGGCGTTGATGGGATGGCCTTGGGCTTTCTCAAGTCTTATCTGTCTGATAGAAGGCAGGTGGTTTGTGTGATGGGTCAACCACTTTGAAAGTAGTGAGTGGGGGCCTTTTCTTTTCTTGGTTCTCATTAATGACCTATACCCAGAAACGTTCTATGTAATACTTACTTATATGCAGATGATAACTTTCATGTCATATGGTCCTAATATAGAGTTGTTGTGTGATGAGGTGGTAGTAATAAAAAGTAATTTTCTGACTGGTTTGCTGCTAATCCACAATGCCTACTATTAAATAATGATAAGACAAAAATGTTATATTTAGCCTTAGAAATGTACCTGATAGGTTAGTTACTCATAAATATGTTAAGTTCACAGGAACTTTATTCTGCCCCTTTGTGTAATGTAAAAATAATGTAATTAAAAAGATTGTATGAACAATAATGAAAACTGGAAGACTGGCTCACTGTAGACCACTATTTAAAGAATTAAAAATAATGACTATAATCAATTCATATATTTATCATCTTTTATTGTTTACATTTGAAAATAGTAATGAGTATAATCAAAGAAATAATATCAATAGTATAGATACCAGAAATTGTGTGAAAATAGATGTACCTCGCCTGAAAAATGTTTGTATTTACTTCCCTGTGGGAATTAGGTTAGATCATGGATATGTCTAAAGATAATATTTTCACTTCATCCAAACAGCTGTTCTTATTCATTTATAATAAAAATTTAATACAATAACTCTAGTAGTTTCTATGGAAACCTGTTACATGTTTTCCGTCCTAAAAATCACCAACACCCCCCCAGAGCTAAGACATATCCATGTCAAAAACTAGGTCAGGGCATGTGGTCATGGGCTTTAGGATATTTAACAGGCTCCCTTTGGCTGTGACTAGATTAGGTTATAGATTATTTAGGAATATAGTGCATGAATTTGTAGTAAATAATCCAATGTATGACATCAATGAATATTTTGATCTGCCAGATAATGCATTAAATTCTATATAAGTAGCCATGTAGGCTACAAAATGCATGAATCACATATTATTCTATATGTTATTTGGTTTATTTATTAATGACTAGTCTTACAGTAATTTATTGGAGAGGACCAAAATCTATGACTAAAAAAATAAGAGGAGTTAAAAAACAAATTCAAGAATAATTCGGTATTTCCATCGCCATGACATTTTCTACAGTATATTCACTAATGTAACTACACGGTCAATATGTTAGCTACTCCATTCCTTTGTGTTTCGTTTCTTGTGTTCCTGAACATCGTTACTTGGTATTGACATGGATATGTCTAAGCTCTGGGGGGGAGTGGGTGTTAGTGTTGTGTAACACAACAGAAAGTGCAGCGGAAGTGTTTGATCTAAACAAACACTTTCGCCAACATGTTTATTAGACAGAAAAATATTTTAAGGTCTGTGAAGTTGACCTACCCAAATTAGCTTATCCACATTTATTAATACAGATCGTTAGAACCTGATTGTTCTTTTAAAAATTGTTAGTACCCTCATATTAATAAATTTATAGCGAAAATCAATGGCTAGGTCAACTCCACAACTTAAAAAGTAGCCTACCCACATTTTACATCAAAAGATGATTTTTTACACACCAACGGTTAGTACCTCATTAGTACTTGATTGTTCTCACGAAAAAACGTTGTTTTGCACACGGGGTTTTATGGGGAAATGTATGTTACGGGTAGGCTACTTGTCAAATTCAATTCGTAACCTACACACTCCTACACGCCATAAAAGAAGCAGTACATAAATTTTAATTCAATTATAACCTACCTCCTTATTTCTTGTTTGTTCGATTTAAAAAAAACCTAAAACATTTCAAAAAGATTTTTATAGCGTACTAGCTGACCAGGCGAACTTCGTAACGCCTGACAGTAAATACATGTTAACTTTAAGATTAGCTATGTTCTGAAGTCGAATACCATTACGGCTTCATTGTGAAAGGTTATATATTCTGGGTCGCGGCATAGTGAATAACAATACTGAAGCGATAAGACTTTATTAATAACATTCCCATAAAACAAATAAATCTGAGTTTATTAATTCACAATTTTTCAAATACAATCCAAACCCAAACCAAACCTAACTGTATACAGCCTTTATAGGAAAGATATACAACAGCTAATTATTACAATAAACATAATATGTATAAACATTGTAATTATTTTGTATTTGGCCAACATGTAACTTGACTTTTAATCAGACAGAAAATAAAAATGTAAATGCATAATCCCTAAAAACCGTTAACTATTACCGTGGCGAATAAAGCTGTTTATTTTATACAGCACATATTTACCTCATACCGGTAGTTTTACATTGATGAATGATTCAGATGGCATTGGATAGTAAAGCATATTGCTAATTTAAAGTAAACCAATCAGCTGTAGCTAAGAAACAAAATGTTTTCATTGTAGACATTTTGTAAACAAACTTACTCTCCATAAGGTTAACATTAAAAATTTAAAACGCCATAAAATGGAATCTTATGGGGCTTTCGAAAATATTTTTTCACTAAAACCTTCCCGGACTATTGTAGAGCAACTTCCTAAAATTTCATGGCGATCGGATGAGTAGTTTGGCAACGCATAAAGGACATACATACATACATTCAATTTTTATATGTAGAGATTGATTGTTTACTTGTTTTGCCATATGTCTAATTAATACTTGTTATAGTCATGTCATTCTACTTTTGCATGTAATTACATTAATTGGGTATTTTGTATTTATTAAATTAATTAATGCATGTAAAAAAATAACTTCTTATTATATAACTAGCTAACCCGGCGAAATTCGTAAGGCCTAACAGAAAATACATGTTAACTTTAAGATTGACCATGTTCTGAAGTCAAATAGCATTGCGGCTTCGTTGTGTAAGGTTTTAATATTCAACAGCTGATTATTATAATAAACTTAATATGTATAAACATTGTAATTATTTTTATTTGGCAAACATATAAACACGTAACTTTTAATCATACAGAAAATAAAAAATATAAATACAGTACATAATTCCCAAAAACCGTAAACTATTAACGTGGCGAATAATGCTGTTCATTTTGTACAGCACATATTTACTTCATAGTTTTACAAATGAATTATTCATATGG
Source organism: Nephotettix cincticeps (assembly GCA_023375725.1). Classification (NCBI taxonomy): domain Eukaryota; kingdom Metazoa; phylum Arthropoda; class Insecta; order Hemiptera; family Cicadellidae; genus Nephotettix; species Nephotettix cincticeps. Next base: position 13,819,547 of record CM041788.1, on the reverse strand, counting down.
CATTAGATAGTAAAGCATATTGCTAACGGACAGTAAACCGAAAGCTGCTTTAAGAAATCAAAGGTTTTAATTTTAGAAAATTTGTAAACAAACTTATTCCTCATAAGGTTATCATTAGAAATTAAAAACTCTATAAAATGGAAACTAATTGAATTTATGGAAACTGAATATGCCTATAGCATGACCGGAGCAGAGACGAATTCAAAAAAGATCATTAAAATCGGTCCAGCCGTTCTCGAGTTATAATGCGTGTAACTAACACGACTTTGTTTTATATATTTAGGTAATTTATGTATACGAACATATTGTAATGAAAAAAATGCAGCACCATATTTAGTCTGTAAGATACTAATTGGTGTCTATGCATGTAACCATGTAGATTATGTCAAATAAACATCTCATCTTATCTGTATTTTATTTTGCTCTGTTTTAATCCTGTTTTTGTGTTCAGTTGTTGTGTATTAGTTTAGTTAATTATAGTAAATGTTGAATTGTCTCTTTTTCTGGTTGGTTTTATTGTATTTCACAATTCTTGCAACAAGTGTTAATGTGTGATTATCTGTAACACAAAAATCATAATGGTGGTGACTGAGTTCGCCCCCTGCTGACTCTATGGCTGGATCCACTACTGAACTGAAAGCGTTTTCCAGAATTGCTGGGTTCGCACACCAAACGAGGGTGATCTACCTTAGTAAAGAGTCCACAATGTTTTATTTTGATAAATACGCCCTCTCCTCTCAATAATAAGCTGTCTGCTGTACTTCGTTGTGATTTAAGTCAAAGACAAGAGGACTCTAGTTAAATAATATGACTATAATAATATTTTTCCCTAGAGTATATAATAGCTGTAGCTAGTCAGAGTCTATACTAAGAGCCCAAGGCTATACTAAAGTAGAAGTTACTTCGGATCGGATAGTATAAGCTAAGATGGTCTCAATAGTAGGTTACCTCAACTGTGTATAATATCATAGCGTGTACACATTATTTTCTATGATAATGTAAAAAAATATGATGACAGGAGATTGTTTTGTCTTATACACTAATTTTGTACTAAGTCTTAGCCAAAAATTACTTCCTGTTTTACATTATTTGTGATTTTACATTATTTAACTTAATATGGGATAAATTCTCAAGTTTGTTTCCTCAGACTCAATACATTGTCATTGCGTTTCTTCATGTATCAATGGTGTTTGAGGTTAGGATACAACTTAAGAGGCAAGTTTAAGTCCAAAACCGTTCTATTATCAAATTATGTGCTATATTGGGCAATTTAATTATTAAGATAAAGTTATAGTAAAGTAGTAATGTGCATTACAACAATTTAAAAACTTTTTCAACTGGCCTATTTAATAAAGGTGCCTTAAATAAAATGTGTTAAGCTCATTTCTTAAAACAAAAATAGCCTACCAGTCAGTCTTGATAACATGGAAATGAAGAGTTGTAGAAGTATCTCAATATTTACACTGTTGTTCTACATACTATCAGTAATCTACCAAATCAGTAATTTAGAGAAAATATACAATTGTATAATGTGAGAAACAGAAAACACATTGTTGTAAAAAACTTACATCTTCATCGATTAAGCTTAACTTAAAAAGTTACAATGTAATAGGTTCCAAATGATTCTACAAATTTTATTTATCTAAATTAGATTGCCTCAGTGAATTGATTGATTGTGATTGCCAGTAATCAAGCCAAAATTGTATGAGAGTACAGTGGTACGTCAATCATCCCTTTTACTCCCTCCATGAATTCTTTGATTTTAGTCCAAAACCAATATAGCCCATTGTAAATTTTGTATGGTATAATTTATTAATAGTTTAGGAAACATTGTAGTAATTGTTATTTAAACTCTTGTAAATATTTTCCTACATAGCCAACTGACTTTGTGTAGGGCCTATTGTGTTTTGTAAGCTTAAGACAATAAAATCTTATTTATTTAATAGCTACTGAAAGAACACCTGACTGATCATAAGCTGGTTTATTAGGAGTTAATCCGTCAGGAAGACAAAAAGAAATCTTAATTTACCTAGATCTAGATTATCCGATTTATCTAGATTATAATTCATAGATTTCTCCAAATTCAATTGTGTTGTTAAAATACAGTCGCTGGACAGGCGATTAAGAATGACAGAACTACATAAATATATAGATACAAAACTAAACAAATTAGTGTTTCTTTTAAATGAAAAGTACGTTTTTGACGATAAACTGTTAGAAAAAATCCAAAAGACATCTGGTCTTGTTTAACCTTCTACCTGGGTAGAGGTGAATATCACTTCTTGCAAACATGTTCATCAATGGGGCGGGGTGAATTTCATCCCTCGCGACATTGTTGTGTTCAAATTATAAAAAAATGTATGAAGCCAAAAATAATCACAACCTGTGCAAAACCTATACCATCTAAAGAGTAGAACCTCACCTTTTCCTTTTATATTTAAAATATTTTTTTAGTACATAATATTTCTATATTAAAAGTCTTATTGTGCAGAGTGTTGTGAAAAACCATTTTAGAAGCTGACAAACGAAAAATTAAGTGTTTTCAAAGTAGAATAAAATTTATCCTGTATGAAAATGAGTTAGACACTATCACAGTATAACTCACATTTTGGCCTTTGATAAATTTGTAATTTAGGTACCACCGTTTCTATGTATAGTTAGTTTTGTAAAACCTAGTTTTCTTTTGCTAGGCACCAATGAAATCTGGTTAAAAGAAATCATACAAAGTTTAAGTAGGTGTTTTCTTTTAGTAGGCTACATGTACTTTCTTATAAAATCGTATAGGCTAACCGGAATGTTATTTAGTAATACAGTTTTTTCTTCTTACAGATATAAATAATTGATATTTTTTAAACAAAGTTGTAAAATAATAAAAAAAATGTAAATTTGTCTTTTTTCTACGATTTAAAAATCTTAAATTTTCATGTACAAAACTACATCATATCCTACACTTCATAAAAAATTGTAAGCTAATTATTAGGTAACTTCAGGTAGTTCCAATTTAATTTAGGTAACTTTCAGAAAATGGGTCTGATATAAATGCTTATGAATACAATATATAAGTTTATTTAGAAATAATAGATTTAATGCAAACTTGAATGCCTTCAATTTCAGAGGAGTCACTGAAAAAGAGATAGTATAAATTATATTAAATACAAACCAGTAGTAGTGGGTAGTGGTGAAATTTCCATCACCAGATATATGAGGCTGTTTGAAATTCCAGTCATTAAGTTTCTTGTGAATGAATCACTGAGGTAAGGGAGATTTCCTCAAGGGGGTGGGAAAAAGTATTGTGCATCCACTCCTTTTAACTGTTATTCCAAAAAAGTGAGACACCACTATGACCAATACCAATACTGCTTGCCTTTTCAAAAAGGCAAAAGCTGCTATTCGTAAAATAAAGATTTATATGGACTCAGAATGTATTTTGCTTAAATTTCAGTTTGGGTTCAGATAGAACCTTAGGATTTCTGCTTTCGTAGATATGGTGATGATTTGTTCACTGCCAGAGATCAAAGAAAATGTAGTAGGACTGTTGTACTTTATTATTCACAAGCATTTGATGATTCACTAAATGTTAACTTTTAGTGGCGAAGATACCATTATGGTTTTGGCAGAGCAGTAGTAATTTGATTTTTGTCATACTTTATATAACAGAGTGCAACTGTCCAGGGTAGAAAAAGATATATACGAGTTGCATCATAGTGCATCCGAGGGCATCTGTCTTGTATATTGTGTTTAATCTGTAAATATGATTTCCCAAGATGTATGCAGCATTGCATAGTCCCAATGTACACTGGCAATCGCCATAAGCAGCACCTACCATACAGCCCCAAGACGATGACTAGATCATGGTAAATCGTGAAGTACTTTTGACAAGTGGCGGAATCAAAAAACATCGGTGTCACTAGATATAATTAGGGCCTATTTATAAGTCTTTTCTGACCATAATAGTGACATTTTGAAAAGTAGTTACATACTGATAATCGCTGGATGAATAAAGGCATTATTTTATTTTATTTATTTATTATGATTGTTAAGTTTACAATTCTCTGTACTCTTTTTTAGAGAATTTTCCATAGGGAAGAAGCTATTACTGTAGGTCTCATGGTAAGACTTAAGCTTGGGACCATGTTATTTTTTCGTCATTAGGTGCCCAGAGTCCAAAAACAATAGTCATTAAAATTTATATATATGTGTCTGTGAACACGATAACTCTCGTAAAAATGGTCCGATCGAGACCAAATTTGGTAGAGACGTGTATTCCTACAAATGCTTGGACGAGTTCGTAAACCAGACATATCGGTCAATGGGAACGGGTAGTTTAGGAGTTTTGTACCTCAAATGGGGTTTTTTGCTTTTTTCACATGTAATTTTTAAAAATTTCTAACTTTTTATTTCACCATTGGAATCAGCTTTAAATACTACATAATTAAGTTCCTTAAAGTTTTTCTCTATCTCCAACGGTTACAGAGATATTAAAAAATCTGAACACAGTACGTTGTATTGTGGGGCTCCAATGTTAATCTTATGGAGGATTGGGAAAAATTAATATTTCCCATATTAATCAATATTTTTGGATAAAACTTGATATTTATATTATATTTAGATATTTTGATGATTATATTCATGTGGTTGAGCTCTATCCATTTATGCTTAAAAATCATAGTTTATGTGTTTATCATGGCAGCAAACCTGTATACTCTTTTCCCATATTAATCATATAGGGAATAGGCAAACTCCTTTATTTCCTTTCATACATATGTTGATGAAAGTTTGTATAAATGTTAAGATACAAATTATTTATGGTAGAAATGACTATGTTCAGTGTTCCTCACAGCAGCTAACCTGCACACTCTTTTCCATGTTAATCTTATGGAGAATAGGCAAATAATTATCATGTTTATGGACAGATTTTTATAAAAATTGTCATATATTATTATTATTATATTATTCATTTGGAAATTCGCTGAGTACGCAGATCTGCTGCGACGGGGGTATTTTTTAATTAGAATATCAGATCCATTCTTATTGTGGTTCAATTACATTCCATACAATTATTGTTCAACTAATATAAATATAAAATTTGTTACCTTTATTTGCCTGTAGATCTAAAAATTTTTTCTTTATTCTCCCGATGTACATTTTGCTACAAAAGTGAAGCATCATCACAGGCTAAATTCTTAAAATGTTCATTGGGAGGATAAAGAAAAAAATTTTAGATCTACAGGCAAATAAAGGTAACAAATTTTATATTTATAAAGGTCTAAAAACTCACAATCATAAAATATTAACTAATATAAGTTTTTTAAACACAAACCATTATTTAATGATAAGTTTGTAATAGTGATACGAGAGATAGATAGCAACAAACAGAAAATTTATTATGTTTTGTTTTTAGGTTGTAAATAATTACTGAGCATCATGGTACTCTCCAAAGAAGTAGCTTGTAACCGCTTGGTCAATTTGAAACTTTCAAGGGTCATTGTTTTAGTGACTTTGGCTTTGGTTCTGGTACCACTTTTCACCCATTATTACTTATCAAATGTAAGTACATGATGAGAATTCTCTTTTATCGGCTAACATATAGAGGTAACACGTAGAAGTACAACTAGTTTGGATGTAGTCAATTATAAGAGCATGTTAAACTCACAGCAGAAACATTGTTAAAAGCCCTTTACCCGGGACAATAAACTGGCGTTACTTTTCGACTCAGATAAAAAAAATACACCAAATTAAATAGTAAGACATGCCTTACTATGTTTATTTTTGTATTTTTATTTTGCTTTTAACTAAAATGCAGTTAACCTTTAAAATTAAACAAACTTCAGAGTATTATAACTCACTTAATATAATAATAATTATTATGATATTTTCTAGTGTGTATTAACCTATGCACTGTTGAATACTACATTCATCCACAAGGACCATCTTAATTAGACCAGTTCATAATTCAGAGGTAAAATTGTGGTTTGTATCCCATGTGAAACTTTAGGTACTGCAGATGTTTTTGACTGTTGGTCTGTTAAATAACAGCCCTTCCTAAGGAAAATTATAGCCTAAATCAGTAACAAGTCTTTTTTGTTATTGAAGAGTGCCCAAAAAACGTATTATGCTCACATGTAAGTGCTGTTGCACCTTTATAGCATCACCCTAGCGGCACATAACACAACAGTGCCTCACCGCTACTAGAATGGTAAGCCTAGTAAAACTTGTCATTAACTCTTTTTGTTTCATACTTAATACTCTCACTGAAATGGTGACGTGCCCTGGTAGGTATTTAAGCCGATGAGAGACTCGTCAATGAGAACAAAACATGAGATTACTGGATGAGCCAGGTTATAAAGATGGTACTTTAATAAGCCTCATAGTTTGTTTGATATGCGTTATTGTAGGATAACTAATAGAATTTAAAATGCGGTTAGGTGGAAAATGACGTTTCCCTGGGTGACGTCCATCGGACAAGATCTAAATTGGAGGCATATGAGGACTTCAGTATGTTCAGAGGAGCTGATTTGAAGACAAGGATTGCAGAAATGCTAAGGATCAAAGAAGGTTTTGCAGATGAGATAGTATTATAAAATGTAGTCTATTATGAATGTTCTAATAATTCAAAAATGTGAGTTTATCAAAGCAAAGAATTTTTTTATATAAACTCATTTGTTTAAAGATTGATAATATAGGACTTATGTGATACCAAGCTACAAATAAAATTTTTGCATTTTTCACAGCAGTTTTCTTTTCATTGATATTAAAAAATATTTTAAATTAATTTGTTTATTTTTAATAGCATTGAATGTTCTTTAATAATAATAATATCTGGAGTGTGTAAAGCATTTTTCTTATATCATTTTTAGCATAACAGTGTTATAAATTAAGTATACCTCATTAATAAATAAAGTAATGCAATGTTGCTATAAAAATAAGCAATTAAAAAATATAAATATAAATATTAAATTAATATAACAATTATGTAATAATGTATTTTTAATAAATTTAAATAAAAATATGAATTTATTTTGAATTATTTGTTTTTTATAATAAAATCACAAAAAATCAGATTGCATGTGCAAAACAAGGCGAGATGAGCGAGAGACTGCTGTAGTTATTACTCAATATCACTTTACAAATAGATATAAAAATTTGACTGAACAATATTCAAACAGTTTTGATGCTACCAGTGAAGGGCTTTTAGGTTCGGTGAGTACGGAATTACGTGACTTGGAGGCCAAGAGGCAGAGACTAACTGCTGAAATCTCGTCTCTCACTCATAAGATTGAGTCCCTCAAACTCGACTTGCTGAGGCAACAGACGGAGCTGGACAGGCTAAAACTTTCGGTCGAGCAGGTCAGTCCGCAGAGCTTCTGAAATAAAATCAAAATTGGTTAAACCTCCTGGTTTTAACAGTTCTTTATTGTTAAAGAAAATAAATTGACGATAATTGAACTAGATTTTTTGGTACACAAAACTTGTTGCATAAAATATTAACTCTTCCGGATTTATTAAAATTAAAAAAAAATTTGTTTTAACCTCTACAAAGATATTCACAAATTTTTGAAACCTTTTATAAATTTTATTTGATTTATAAAACTAATCTTGTGTGGTTATAGTATTTTAATGTTTTGAACAACTTTTTGGAAATGATTGAATTTTTAATCTCTGGTTATGTCAGGCGCAAGTCGCACATCGAGAGGCTCTTCAGCGCAACACGCCGGAGCTGTCTCGACCACTCAGACTAGTAGCAGGGAGTCCGCCCTCGCCTGTGCCGCCTCCTACGCCCCTTGCCTCTCCGTGCAGCATGTGGAAGTGCTTTGACCACTCACGCTGCGCCCTCACCTCAGGCTTGCCTGTCTATCTGTACGATACAGAACTATTTCCCGCCACTAGCTACTTGCGCACTGGTAAGTCAACATTTAATCTGAATTCTAGTTGAAATATAAGGAAATATCTAAAATAAATATCTAGTAGCATCAGACTACTTTCCTTTTTTGACATGGATAGTCAAAAAATTTTAAAAATTGTGTGTCAAAAAGTGATTTTTAAGATGGAAAACATGTAACAGGTTTCCATAGAAACTACTAAAACTATTGTATTGAATTTTAAAAATAAAAGAATAAGAACAGCTGTTTAGATAAACTAAAAGCATTCCCTTTAGACATATCCATGATCTAACCTATTTCCCACAGGGAAGTAAATACAAACATTTTTATTTAGGAACTCATTGTGATGATACAAATTAATCTTAATCATAGGTTAAATATGAAGTTATATCAATTTCCTTATTCTCCATAACCATTGTTTTGAGATAGAACTCACGGGGCTACCCAATATAAAACCCTCCTCTTTCTCTCTCCTCTTTTAGCGAATAAGGAAGAAGCCTTCCCATAGGGAAGGCTTATTCCCTTTGAGGTACCCAGAGGCCAAAAAATAGGCATTAAAATTTTTTAATGTTCGCGACGACGATAACATCAATGGTCCGATCGAGACCAAATTTTGTAGGATGTATATTCCTACATTTACTCGGACGAGTTCCTAATCCAAACATATCGGTTAATGGTAAGGGGTATTTTAGGTTTTGTACCCCAAAATTGTTTTTTTTATGTTTTTCACATGTAATTATAAAAAATTTTTAAATTTGATCTTTCAACATTAGAATCAGTCAAAAAACTACACTTAGGTTAAAATTTGGATTGGAAAAAGTTGCATCATAATTAATAATTATGACTGGCAACATTTAATTATTAAGTTCTTTACTAAAACAATATCGGTATATATCTTGGCCTCTTTCATATAATTCCCACAGCTTCGCCAATTCTCCCCGTTTAAAATCTCATAAAATTCTGCTTCATTGAGAGGGCTTTTTCCAAATATCCTTTTAGCAAGTTTCCCATAGGGAAGAAGCTATTACCGCAGGTCTCATGGCAAGACTTAAGCCCGAGACGTTGTTATTTTTCGTCTTTAGGTGCCCAGAGGCCAAAAATAATAGTCGTTAAAATTTATATATACACATATATATATATATATATACCCTTAGAAAACATTTTAATTATTCCTTCAACATGTTTCAGGAATCATCCCATCTTCAAGAAGTATAAATGTTTAACCTAATTTGATAATCTTAATTTGTAAATGTAAATAAATTTCATATGATAATTTAAATTGCACTGTATTAAAATTGGTGGAGTGTGTTAGCATTTATTATTTCTTTCTTGTAATACATGGTAACACACCCCACCAATTTTAATACAACAGCCTATGGCAACTAATGGGCCTTCACCTTGTATCCTCGAATTACACATGAATAATAAAAACATGAGAGAAGAAAGAGGATAGCCCTGCCTCAGGCCACTGACATTATTAAAAGATTCAGTCAACCCTTCCTTACACGTTCAAATAGCGTGTGGATATTCCCATACACGACAATTTGAAAATTAGGGCCTGTCTATTGGCAGTGCCAAAAGTCGTGCTAAAATCTACGAGAAAACAATACAATCTACACAAAAAACTACATAATTTAGTTCTTTAAAGTTTTGCTCTATCTCCAATGGTTACCGACACATTTAACAATCTAAATACAGTACATTGTATTTTGGGGCTCTAATGTTATTTTTATGGAGGACTAGCCAAAGTACCCGTTCTTCGCACGGGTTAAAAAGGCTGAAAGCTGTACGCTCTTCTGATACATTTAAGTTATTGTTAGTTAATTCTTCATTGTTTACAAAATGACAAAACACGAATGTCTACAACATTTCAAAGTAACATCTGTCAAATATTGGGAAAGGATAAGGATTAATGTAATAGAGACAGTCGTCGGAAAAAACTTAAAATCTTCCATTCCACTATTTCAAATAATTCACCAATTTCGATCCAGCAGTTAATCTGAAAAATCAACTTTATTTCTTCTTCTTCCCAAACTGTCAAAATGTAAAGTAAACGGATGTTGACATTGAAAACTGTAAACATTGAATCCCAGGGTATTTACAGCAACCATGTCTTCTGCTTCTCGAACTGTCAAATTTTAGTGTTCACAGCTGTTGACATTCAAGTAATTTTATGTTTTCATTCTCTAAAAATGTAAACATTGGAACTTAGGAATATCCACACGCTATTTGAACGTGTAAGGAAGGGTTGACTGAATCTTTTAATAATGTCAGTGGCCTGAGGCAGGGCTATCCTCTTTCTTCTCTCATGTTTTTATTATTCATGTGTAATTGGAGGATACAAGGTGAAGGCCCATTAGTTGCCATAGGCTGTTGTCCATTAGGCTGTTCACAGGGCGTAGCCCGAGAGGATTTTAAGGAAATGAATATGCCTATGTGTTGCATGAGTTTAAGATCTACCTTTGTGTAAAATTTCAAACCGGTCGGTTCAGTATTTTTCGCATTTACTTGCCACAACAAACCCACAAACAAACATACAGAAACCACCTCTTCTTTATAATATTACTAGCTGACCCGGCGAACTTCGTAACGCCTCACAGTAAACACATGTTAAGTTTAAGATTGGCCATGTTCTGAAGTCGAATAGCAATACGGCTTCATTGTGAAAGGTTATATATTCGGGGTCGCTGCATAGTGAATAACAATACTGAAACGATAAAACATATTAATATCATTCCCATAAAACAAATAAATCTGAGTGGATTAATTCACAATTTTCAAATCCAATCCAAACCCAAACGAACCCTAACTGTAATACGGCTTTTATAGGAAAGATATACAACAGCCGATTATTATAATAAACGTAATAATATAAACATTGTAATTATCATATAAACACGTGACTTTAATCAGACAGAAAATAAAAATATAAATACATAATCCCCCAAAACCGTTAACTATTAACGTGGTGAATAAAGCTGTTCATTTTTTACAGTACACATTTACTTCATAGTTTAACATTAATGAATGATTCAGATGGCATTGGATAGTAAAGCATACGGTATTGCTAATGGAAAGTAAACCAATCAGCTGTAGCTAAGAAATCAAATGTTTTCATTGTAGACAATTTGTAAACAAACTTACTCTCCATAAGGTTAACATTAGAAATTTAAAACGCCATAAAATGGAAACTTATGGGGTTTTCAAAAATATTTTTTCACTAAAACCTTCCCGGACACATGTAGAGCAACTTCCTAAAATTTCATGGCGATCGGATGAGTAGTTTGGCAACGCATAAAGGACATACATACATACATACAGACATACATTCAATTTTATATATAGAGATAGATAAGAAAAAATTAATATTTCACTTATTAATCTATTTTTTTTTGTTGAAACTTGGTATTTAGCTTCATTTACTTAAGATCCATCCATATGCTTAAAAATCATAGTTTATGTGTTTATCATTGCAGCTAACCTGCATACTCTTTTCCCATGTTAATCATAATAATGAATATGGCACACTCATTTATTTATGGATGTTGATGAAACTTGGTACAGATGGTCAACATACAAATTGTTTATGGTAGAAATGCATAAACAGTGTTCATCAGTGTGTTGTTTCAGTGTTCATCACAGCAGCAAACCTGCATACTCTTTCCCATGTTAATCTTATGGAGAATAGGCAAATAATTCTCATATTTGTCAACAGACATTGATCAAACTTGTCATATATTATTATTATTATGTTATTGCTTTTGAACTCAGCGAACTCAAATCTTTTGCTTATATTGATTAGTTAAAGAGTTCCTGAATTTATCATTCAGTTGTAGATTCGTGTACGGTTTGCATACTAAATTTTCAGACTTGAGGGGTTAATAATCGTGTGTTGTAGGTGTGAGACAGACGGTTGGCTTCAACCCGCACTACACCTCTGACCCCAACGAAGCTTGCTTGTACTTTGTCCTAGTCGGTGAAGGCGAGGCCCACGATCTGACAGGTCTCAGAGATCTCCCTTATTGGGGTGGTGACGGTGAGTTCTTTTGACTTTTTAAAACTTTTATTACAGAAAGTTTAAAACATACCTATATTTCAGTGACCTGGGAGCGCAATGTTCAGCATTTATTAATGTGAGTAAATCAAATCCAGTTTATTTTCAGAAAAAATATAATGCTTAAGATTTATCCAAATAAAATATCCCTGTATTGGCCTGTTCAAGGGAACCCATTCGTTCAAAAATACAATGTATACCTGAAAAAAAGCTAAAAATCAACCTTTCATGTTGTTATTAACTCATTGGTGACTGAGTTTAAAGATCAATAACTGCTGCCTGGGGCTGGCTGACCTTTTTTGCCCTAACCACCTGCAGCTGAAAATATCCAATACTATAATACGAGCATGGTTTGTATTACATTAATTATATTAATTATTAATTATATATATATAATGTAATATATATATAATTTTATATATATATAAAATAATGTTTATCAAGGATACTCAGTTAATTATTTTAACTTTACTTAACATATATATATATATATATATATATATTATATATATATATATTTGCACACGGATCTCGAAAACGGCACCGAGGAATTTCTTTAAATTTTGGAAATAACTAATTTCCGAGTAGAAAATAAGTTCTAGATAGGTCTAATGTACAGGAAAATTCGTGTTTTCTTGTAATATTAAGTTTAAAATCTAAAAATTTAACATTACGCTTATGGAGAATAAAATGTAAACAATACAAACCAAAACAGCTGTTTATAAACATTTGACAGTTCTTGATTGAAGACGGCAAAGAACAATATGTGGTTTTTCATAAATATTTATTTTATGTATGTAATAAATGTAAAATTATCAGGTTACTAAACAATTTGCAAAAACTTTAGGGTAACATAACTGTGCGAAATAAAAGGAGGAAAGAGTATTTCCAAAATCTTCCAGGTTTTGATAGAAAACGTATTCGTTGTATTGCTTGAAGCTACTGTAACAAACCAAATAATTGGTGTAAATTAAATTTATCTTTTGCTTTTCAATCCTCATTCCGTTTCTAACAAAATCAGTTGATTACAGGATAATAATAACAAACAGTATGGACATTTAAATTCAGTATAAGGTTAGCTAAAACAATTAATTGAAGTTGGCCAAAAAATCTTAAAACGACGACGCAAAATCGGCTGACGCCGTAGCTTAAGCGCTTAGATCTCACGTATGCAAGGTCGCGTGATCGATCCCCACCTGAGGGCTATATAATACTTGTTCAGTATTTATGCCATATTAATTAAGGGGTATTAAAACGGTTCTATTTAAACCACATAAATGTTTTCATTGAGCAGTAAATTTGTTTAAATTTTGCTAACCAACTTGTAAAATACATGTCTTATTCTATCCGAGCAAAGCTCGGTCACCAGGTACTGCTATCTTATAACTAATACTACGTGTAATGGAAGACTAATGAAGAGACTCATCTATAGTTATGCATGTTAATTTATCTGCACATTATTTAATAACAGAACTAGCTACATACAGTATTTATCCATATTTATCAAACTAGGCCGAGGAGCTGGTTCAGGTCATGTTCCATCATCACTTTCATCGTCACTTTCCTTTTTTATTTTTACTTCATTTGCAATAAATTCTTCAACCTCCATTTCATCGTAATTATCATCACTTTCACTGCCATTTTCAATGATAATATTCTCAATAAAGTCACTAAAATCGGCACTCGTAATAAATGTTTCATCTCGCGATGCAATCACAACACAGCTGTGTTGCATTCATCATAAAACTGAACTACATTTGTGTACAGATAGACTGAAGGAAAGGAGTAATAAATAATGTTACAACTAGTGGTGCTATCTAAGGAGAAACAGTGTTACTACTTAGGGAAAAGTGACAGTTTCAAGTATGTGCTGCTGCCTAGCAGAACACTGAAACCTCTTTAGTCATTACGCAACTCGCGAGCTGGGACGGATATAGTCCGTCTTTAGTCCCGAATGGGTTAATGTGGCGAATTACTGATTTTAATATTTTGCTGGTCATGTTTAGGGCGAAACCACATCCTTCTGTACCTCTCTCGAGGTAATCTGTCCCCTGCAACTGTGACGCCTGAGATGACCGGACGAGCGATCATCGCCCAGTCGACCTTCGCCCGCCACCTGTTCCGCGAGGGGTTCGACCTGGTGTTGCCTCCGGTGCTCGGCCCACCTGGAGGCGATGTTTGGGCGGAGTGTGCACCACAGTTGCCTGCGAGGAGGAAATATTTACTGACCTTTCAAGGACATCCGCCTGCCTCCCACATTATTACCCAAAGCTTCAACGGTAGGACTGTATAAAATAGCTAATCATAACTAGACCAGTTTGTAACTCAGAGGGAAAAGTGGTTCAGATCCCATGTTAAACTGTATGTCTCTTAGATGCTATTTCTGTTTTTGCTTCTTTAATTTCTGTAATAATGCTTGACTTTTTAAAAATTGATTCTAACATTTTTTAAATACAGTAGAACCTATTAAACTCAATTCCTGAAAACTCAACAGGGCTGGTGAATTAATATTTTTTTACATCGCCCATAACCTAAAGCAGTATTAGGCCGCCTGAGAGTGCTAGAGACTCAGACCAGGTTGTGGGTTTCCAAAGGCGTTCAACGCACCCTTTACCTGCCTATCTGGGGCGGGCTGTTGTTTGCACACGTTCAGGATTTCCTTTGGCCCACTTTCTTTATTTGAAGCTGTGCGTTGACCTGGGATTCCCGGCAGGTTATAAATTACCCTCGCTTCATTGTTGTCACTGGGCGTTCAGCGTAGTATAAAAGTTAGTATAAATGTATAATAGTATATAAATATATCAATATATGTACTATTTTAACACATTTGGTGCGGCTGGCAATGATCTCTGCCGCGCCGGCCTCTTCCCAGGTGCGTGCAGCAACGATCGCTGCTGCTAGCACATCTCCGGGGCCTGTGTTTGTTATTACGCTTGTGGTTTATTTCCTTTATTTTTGGCAGTATCAGTTTTTGATTCATATGATTCTGTGAAAACATATGTTTATGTAAACATTGTGGATGGCATTTCTTCACTGTTTTGATGACACCACTATTTGATGAAATGGTGAGTAAAAACATAAATAGTAATACCCCCGTCGCAGCAGACCTGCGTACTCAGCGAATTTCCAAATCAATAATATAATAATAATAATATATGACAAGTTTGGTCAAAATCTGTCGATAAACATGAGAATTTTTACCTATTCTCAATAAGATTAAAATGCGAAAGAGTGAGTAGGTTTGCTGCTGTGAGGAACACTGAAAGTAGCCATTTATACCATCAAAAATTTTATTTTTAACATTTATACCAACTTTCATCAACATCTGTCCATAAATATAGGAGTTTGCCTAATCTCCATATGATTAACATGGGAAAAGAGTATGCAGGTTTGCTGCCATGATAAACACATAAACTATGATTTTTTAGCACAAATGTATGGATCTCAACCACATGAAGCTAAATATCAAGTTTCATCTAAAAATATTAGATAATAAGTGAAAAATTAATTTTTTTTAATCCTCCATAAGATTAACATTGGAGCCTCAAAAATACAACGTACTGTGTTTAGATTTTTTTATATCTCGGTAACCGTTGAAGATAGAGAAAAACTTTAGGGAACTTAATTGTGTAGTTTTTTAAGCTGAATGCAATGGTGAAATATAAAATTAGAAATTTTTAGAAACTACTTGTGAAAAACGCAAAAAACCCCATTTTGGGGTACAAAACCCCCCCAAACTACCCGTTCCCATTGACCGATATGTCTGGTTTACAAACTCGTCCGAGCATTTGTAGGAATACACGTCTCTACCAAATTTGGTCTCGATCGGACCTTTTTTACGAGAGTTATCGTGTTCACAGACACATATATATATACATATATATATATATAAATTTTAACGACTATTGTTTTTGGTCTCTGGGCACCTAAAGAAGAAAAAATAACATGGTCTCGGGCTTAACTCTTGCCATGAGACCTACGGTAATAGCTTCTTCCCTATGGGAAATTCGCTAAAAAAAATATTTAGCATAGGCCTATACCACTCTATATTGCATTTTTTTAAATCTCAAATTTGTTCACTATTTACCAAGATAATACAACCACAATCCTCTGTCGGTAATAAGCGAGTGATTGTCCTCAACAGTGACGGAGCTGCACAAGTACCTGTCACACTCCACGTCCGATCAGTTCCGTCTAGATTGGACGTGCAGCAACTCGGCAGTGCTGGTGTCGACGGAGGATGACTGGGACCTCTGCGGCACGGAGATGTCACGTAGCGCACTGCTGCGTGAGTCCACCTTCACTCTGATCCCTGCGCCGCGCAACACCTCTTACGTGTCTTCGGCGCTCAGTCTGGCGCGGCTCTATGAGGCGTTGCGTGCTGGGGCTATCCCCGTTGTGGTCGGTGGAGACAGGATGGTCCTACCGTACAGTGAGGTATGTCAATTAGGGAATATTTATAGCTTTTAAGTTTGTTAAAATTGTCCAAATAAACCCTCTAGGTGAAATTTTCAAGGCTAGTACAGTAAAAGTAGCTGATTGTTATTTGTTGAATAATTTAATTTTTTTATTGTTTTTTGAGTCTTTCTGCACCTCTCAGCATTTTTAACATTTTGGTAAGAAACGTTGCAAACCCTGGTCTTTTTACTATCTAACTACAACCTGTTGTTAGGAAGCATCATTTATTAAAAGCCTAATGACGAAACGGTAACTGCATTAAAATTTTACCATGCAGGATTCAATCCGGAAAGGGCCAGTTAATATTAATATTAATCACACCATTAAAAGTTTTAAAGAATGTTAGTCTTATGTAAACTTCAAGACAAGCTGTGATATTGGTGGCCCAGCCAAGGTTTGAAATTCTTGGCAGCAATGGGCTTTAAGACAGTGTTCTGTGGAAAGCCTAAGGTTTTCTTGAAGGCGTATAGGTAGCATCACTGACTAAAATCACAACTAAATTTTAAGTTACATCTAGTAAACGTGGGAAAAATCCTTCCTAAGCTCCCCTGTTGGGGTCGGGAAACTGTAAATTACGGTAAATTAAATGTGTTAACGGTATAAACCATACAATAACCTATAATAAATATAGGATACAATCTCTTTTTTACCTTCAATCCTAGTTATATACATTTGTAACACATAATATTGTTAACCATGAAAAAGTATCAGTAACAAAAGATTACTTCATTACTCTAAATTTGCCTGTAACTGACTATTTCAAATTGCATAGGAACATTTTAATTAAAATCAGTTAATATTATAGTGTATAGGCTACTCATTATTAGTTTTGTTTGAATAACCTTATTTGTAATTAATCTTACCTATTCCAGTATTAGTTTCCAATAATAACTCAATAATGTTATATTTTGTGTGATTGTTGTGTTTCAGATTTTTTAACATATTTTGAAAATGTTAAATAATCGCAGTTAAAAAAACTATGTGAGTCAGAAATAGATCCTGAATTTTTGGTTTTTGTTTTTGGGATTCATTTTCATGGTTGGTTACTTTTTTGTTTGTTGAGTGATTACGCTTCCACTTTAATTCTTTCGTGAAGGCTATCATTCTTCATATTTACTGATTTATTTCATGATGCTTGGCTTTTACATGAAGCTATGATTTACATTAGGGTTCATTTATTGTGATGCTTATATTATTTTATGCTTTCGCTCAGGTGTGCAAGTACCGAGTAGTGATATTACGGATCAAATCCAGTTTATGGATTGTAATGTTTTTGACGGCCATTATTCAATGAGGAGGCTAGATTTACCAAATGGAAGAAGTTTTTCTGTTATATTTTTAATCAGTACTACAGGCTCAAAGGTACAAAGGTCCAGAGTTTTTGTCTGTATAAGCTGTATAAGTAAAAGTTTTATCAAATTTAAAATATTTAACCCTAGAACGGTCAAACACCTATTATACACGTTCCTTTCTGTAATATCTTGGACGAGTTTGTTGTGCAATGCAATCGGACTATATTAATTAAACTTTTTTGGAGGGGGTCTGTACCCCAAAAATTGGTTTTTAAATTTATTTACGTATAATTTTGGAAAAAGTCTAATTTTCATTTTTTTACCATTGGATTCAGCTCAAAAATCACAATTTAATATTTGCCCAGTAAGGGCTTACTTGATCATGTCCACATTTTTCATGATCTTTCTCTTACCGTGAACATTTTTCATCACGATAGGTAAAACAAAGTTTCACAACATTATAGGATCTGAAATCTGATCTCAGGTGAGCTGGATCACCTGATACATAAATCTGATAAAGCCGGTATAAAACTGAAAAGAAAAATGTTTGTAGCAGGCAAAATACTTACAAAACATACCAAGCAACTATAGTCACTCACAGAAGACACA
Organism: Nephotettix cincticeps; assembly: GCA_023375725.1. Taxonomy (NCBI): domain Eukaryota; kingdom Metazoa; phylum Arthropoda; class Insecta; order Hemiptera; family Cicadellidae; genus Nephotettix; species Nephotettix cincticeps. The sequence continues at coordinate 13,801,254 of CM041788.1, read as the reverse complement.
AACGTTACAAGGGCTCCAGTGCTTCCTGATCAGATTCCAGATCTTGACTTGTTCGGGTAGCTTTGTTTTACTCACCATGATGGAAAATGTCCATAGTAAAAATATAAATTACAGTTTTCTTCCATTGTAACTACAGTTGACTCCCTCTAGTACGGACTCTGATGGTTCGGATGTCGGATGGTCTGGACTACTTCCTGGAAATGAGTCGTCATCGTGCGGTCACGATTCTCAAAGCAGGAATCAACAGGATTGAACGTGTTTGTTTATTTCTGGCCTAAATATAAATAAATAACATCACAAACATCAGTTTAGTTTATAATTGGGTTCGATACAGATCTTCAGAAATGGGAAATGGCAATGTCGGCGTGGGAATTTTGACTAATGCGGATGGGAGCACTGGAACTGGCAACAACGTCGCCAGTCACTAGCCTACACAGTTGCTCTTCGTCGAGCAGCAGATATAGCGTCAGCTGTGGATGTAATGTTTATGAGGAAATGGCGTGATTATGCGTTCAAGAAAACAGTTTAAGTGAAAAAGCAGAAGAAAATAACAGATTCATTTTAATATGTACAGTATTTTAAAGCCAAGATTTTTATTCTTCTTAGGTTATAGTAGATAAGTTTGAGGTAATATTATTAATATTATGTTAATGTTCTGTTTTATCATACTGTAAATAATGTTGTAAAGGTTCAGTTTGCGGTGCCTTATAATTTCAAGATAATTCCTATTTAGGATGACACATTTAATTTATAAATGTCACAAAATACTACGATCCAACAAACTAAATCCTGTAATGTTTGGAAAAAGAACGCTTTAAAATCGTCTTAAAATGTGATTTATATAGATACTCTACGCTAGTACAGGTTGTAATTTTATGTTTAAATATATAAAACCATCAGATTGTTTTAAGTTTTAATTGCAAATCCCGTACAAGTTTTGTTTTGTGATTTTCTAAGACTTTCAGCATTTTTTAACGGTTTAAAATCCGGTCTTGTTACTCTCTAACATCTAGATTCGCCAGCCAGCCAGTTAGTAACTAAAAATAATTTCATTGCAGGTTCTGTCAACAAAGAAGTTCCTGCTGTCGGTGCCACAAAGCCGTCTGCCTGAGCTGCACTTCCTGCTGCGTAGTGTGGCCGATGCGGACTTGCTGATGCTGCGGCGCCAGGGCCGTCTGGTCTGGGAGAGGTACTTTGCCTCTCTGCAGGCGGTGGTGGACACAACGGTGGCAGTGCTGCGGGACAGGTTGGGTCTGCCCCCGCGCCCTGTCACTGACACACCTTCCTCACTGTATACTCATGACTCTGTGGTAAGTATTGCACCGCTTTATATACATACAAGCAGATTAACCGCATTGAGGCTTATCCAATACCCCTAGGCACAAAGTTTAGCATGAAACCTCCATCCTTGCGCCTGAAAATTATAACTACCACCCGGGACACCTATGTCGTCGTCTTGGACAAGATACGTTAGGCAACTGCTCGCCATCATTTAGAGGGACTATTGGTTTTCTTGGAAAGGGAGCATGACACTTTATTGTGCAATCTCATGGTATTGAGAAATATTCGTTCAACCAATGTAAAAAAAAGAAGCAAGTACCAAGAAAAATCAATAATAGACTTTTTTCCTCAAAGCCACTTACTTTCAGTATATTTTTTTAGGTTAGGTTTGATTTATCCACGATTACGATTATACACTATCACTCAGCCACCAATTACCGTGGATAATCGGGAGCAAAAATATTGTTTTTATTCAAATGGTGCATTCTGTTGAAAATATAGTGTCATCAAGGACTCAAAAATTAATCATGATTTTACTCAAATAATTAATTGTTTTCTTTCATGTAATTCATTGTACAGTAGAACTTGGATAATTCGAACCTCAAGGGACCAGAAAAAAATCTGAACTATCCAAAAATTCGAATTAGAAAAGTTTTTGCATGTGGTTGAAGTAACAATCAAATATCATGTTTTAACTTTGTATATTAAAAAAAGGTAAATGATGATATTATTGATTAAAATCCTAATTTTCGTTAAAATGTCGATTATGTTTTTGGAGGGATCCCAAAACTTAAGCTATTTCAAACTTTTTCTTAAATTCCTTCTCTACCTCCTTGATTGCCGCTATTATTCTTGCAAAGTCAGAGATTTGTAGGTTCGCTTTAGCGATGCAATCATACACACGACGTGTTAACATGAACGCAGACAAAGTCACAAATGCCAACACGAAACAAAGAGCAACCACAGTTTGACACTTATTTTTCTAATTCTATACCATTGGGATATTTTTGTTTAACTAACTCACACGCATTCATTCATTCGAAGGGGCGGATTTTCCCAAGGCGTTTCAGCCGTTGCAGCTTTTTGCGCACCCCTAAAAATTCTCTTTCCTGGAGAATCAGGAATCTTCTAGATGAAGAGACCTGAGCTCGTCAGGAGGCAGAAAACTACCCCTTACCAAATTGCCCAGAGTGGAGGACCTTACCTCTACCAGCTCTATACAATCAAAGAGTAGATGATCTGCAGTTTCCTCCTGCAGATGACATTTCCTACACAGAGGGTCGCTGTTGAAGACCCCATGCGTAGTTGGTGCTTCCTCAGATAACCGTGACCAGTGACGATACCTGAGACAAGTTTGCATCCTTCCTGCCAAGTTTCAGGAACCTCCTGGCAACCTGACGAGATGGAGAACAAAGTTTAAGCTTACTTACTCTATGCAGGGAAAGTTCAGCCCATCTTTTCTTATGACAATCCCTACCCCAGGCATTGATAGTCTGAAAAACCACAGCGCGGGAAACACCACAGAAGGGTTGAGGACCACAAAGGGGGATGATGCAGCCCTATTGGCCAGCCCGTCTGCCACTTCGTTAACATCCCCCCTGTGTGCCCTGGAATCCAACAAAGTGACTTCATTGTGTCTGCCTACACAGGACACAAGCCTAAAACAGTCCCCACAACCCTAGAGTTGAACTCTACCGAGTCCAAAGCTCTAAAAGCCGCCTGACTGTCAGAGAAAATATTGATAGAAAGGCCCTCATGAGCCAGCATCAAGATGTCTCAGGCACATTCCATAATGTCAGTGATCTCGGCCTGGAAAATAGTGGGAAAGTCACCATGGAAATACCTGACCGTACGTTGTCCTGCACATAGATGCCTACTCCTGTGCCCCGACTGCTCTTCGACCCATCAGTGTACCACTCCCGATCACAGTGTGGTAGTGGGCAGGCTCCATCCTTCCATTCGTCCCGTTGCGGAAGAAGAACTCGGAAAGACCTGCCAAAAGAAAAAGTTCTCGGAAGATAATCAGAGGGCATACCTAAAATGTCGCTCTGAACTATCCCTGAAATTCTGGTGTGACCACGTATTTCACCTGGCCTATTCCAGAGGCCCTCTCCACAGAGGCGGTGTGCACCCATTCTGGCAGTCATCCTGATGTGAATGTCTATGGGCAAAAGATCAAGTAAACAGTCAAGAGTGGCCCCAGGAGTGCTGCTGATTGCCCCTGTGATCGTGAGACATGCCAGCCGCTGAACGGCTGCTAGCCTCTTCACAGCAACACCTGAGTCCATCTTGGTCCACCAAACCAAGGACGCATACGTCATAGTTGGTCTAATTACTGAAACATAGAGCCAATACATTAGCCCCGGTTTCAGTCCCCATGCTGGGCCGACCATACGCCTGCATGCAAACAGAGACCACTTACCCCGTTGGTCAATAACCCGTTGTAAGTGAGATTCCCAGCAAAGTGTCCGATCCTGAATGATTCCAAGATACTTCACCTGGTTTTGCAGGTTGATCAAACTCCCCTGTAGTTTGAGCGGACCAACCCTGGTCAGCTTTTTCCTCTTGGTAAATGGTACAGCAACCACTTTAGAGGGATTCACAGATAGACCGACCTCATTGCACCAACCATCCACAAGCCTTAGTGCAGAGTTCATGAGGTCAGTGACTGTATTGTTAAACTTACCTATCACAAGGATGGCATATTAACAGAACCCTGATGCATTGAGGTTTTCGCGTGTAGAGGCTCTAAGCCTATTACGCATTTAGGCGAGGCATCATTCGTATGGATGTCGTTTGCTCCTATTTACGGATGTCCGCCATTCGGTTTCACGAGTCGTTATCCAGCCTACTATTGTGGCACGATGCCCGGTGTACATTTCACCGGTGCACCTTGGATTTCACTAAGACTATCCGCCTCGCCCAGAGACAAGAGACACCGTACCATAGGCAAACCTCACTCAAACAAGGGTTTTTGACAGCGTTTTACCAACAGGCCATGGATAAACCCAGGAATAAGTCCGTCCCGTAGTACCATCACCTTTTTAAGCCGGAACGGTGTTAGGCGAGATCTGTACTTTAGGTCAAAGACCGCCATTCTGGGATCTGAGGTCCGCGTGTTGTCCCACATAAGTGACACCTACAAGGATGGCAATTGTCAGCGTATTTGAGCAAAGACACCACTGTCATTAAGCCTAATAAGCTGTCTACCAAATTCCATAAAAGTGAGAGAACGCCTCCCTGTGGACAGTCGTTGACCAGTACTACCTCTACTCCCTGTAGAGAAAGTTTCACATACCTATTGCGTAGCAGTGCCTCAATCCATCGGCATTGACATCGCTGAATCCTCTAGATATAGCGGCGTTCAACATGGCATCCGGCCGTGTTGTCAAGGCTCCTGAATGTCAGGAACGCTCCAAGTGCCATCTCTTTATGGTCAATAGCTCCTTCAATCCTGCACACCAACTGGTGCAGGGCCGACTCGCAAGACCTACCCTGAATGTATTTCTTATTTTTTAAAGCAGACTAACTAACCAACACACAATGAAAATAAAATAATAAGCTGTCAAAAACTCTTTTTTGCTGGTTTTTAGCTATTTAGTTTATAGAACATGCGATCTATAGAAAAGATTCATTAGAAAGAATAACAAACAGCTGTCAGATGAACATCCACATATGTTTGTTTACATTTAGAAATCATACTATATTAAAATGTTACCTTGACATATAATTAATTTAAAAGAATTATATAATTATAATTTTCACCCAATGCTAAATAATTAAGCTGGGAATTAATTGTTAATCATTTTATTTATTTGTTTCGGATTTCGGATTTATATTTTGTCATGATAATTATTGTTCTTCTTTAAACTGAATTCAACAACCTATTCAAAGAACGGGCTTATTGTTAGTATACTTTTGTTAGTATAAGTTTGCACCTCTTCGATTACTAAATTTTCCTTTTCTGTAAGCCTGCAAAATTCTTAGACTAATTGTATGAACGAAAAGCAACTTTTTAACCTATCTCTATAATTAATTATTCATCCCATTTTTTGAAAGTAAAATGTACTTTCTTGGGCCGATATATTTTGAGAAGCCATTCAACCAGCTCTAGCAACATAGGCCTAACACACTAATTCTTATACTAGGTATAAAACAAAAATAATTCCTAAAAATACATCTATAACATGAAGTTCTGTTAAATTATTATTTATTTGCTATATTAGTCTTGAGTGGGGTTATTTCTGAATCACCATGTAAAAAACAATTTAATTTACTTTGACACAATTAATTATGAGTGCTATTGATGTTAGGATCAAAGTTAATTGCAGGTAGACTTTTTCAGTCATTTTAATAGCACTTATTTTAGAACAAATACTCCATAAACTAATAGTTTTATTATTTTACATATTTATGTTATATTTTTTCTGCCCAATATTAAAAAATTAATCAGTTTATAATATTATTTCATCGCGGTTAAGGTTCCTAACATAAAAATAATAAACAAACACAGATAACAGTCCGCTAAAAACACAGGTTATACTCCAAACATTTTTGCAAAAGCTAGGATGGACAGTGTCCGTGGGGTATTTGGCCACCAATGGTTTAAATGATCACAAGATGGTTAGTTTTAGTTAGCAAATGAATGTCATGTTGAAGTTACTACTAGAAGCCCTATGGTATCTGCTGATTATTTTATTAGGTCAATATTTTCAAAATTAAGTTTTTCGTACTTTTAATCATTCGATACGTAAAAATTCTGAAATATTAAAAAATATAGTGATTGAAAAAAAATAATTCACAAAATTTGGCATGATGAGTCTACTTAGCGTTGGGTTTGAGGTCAAAAGCTTTTATACATACTTATGAAATATAGCACTTATGAAATATTGATCTTTTTCTCAAAGTTTAGAAAATGAGTATATTAAAAATTAATCATTTGAAACAATATTTTTAGGGTCATGAGATATGGAATGATTGGGGTGATCCATTCCGTCTGTACCCTCATCTTCCCTTCGACCCTGTACTACCCTCTGATGCCAAGTTTGCAGGTAACATTAACAACTGTTCAGTGCTTTATACTTTTATAATTTTTGTGAGTAATATTTACCTTTTCGTATTGTTCGCTTTTTTCTCTTGCGTACGTCTTATACATATTGCTGCTTTATAATGAAACATGCTTTGATTAACCTCCTAAAATAAAAATTGTTTTTCTTTCATTGATAATTTTTTATTCACGTATAAGTGTCCTAATCTAAATAAAACTGGCACAGTAGGTTTTAATTTTCTTCCTAACCAAATGCTTAAGGAGGTTTCTTAAAACAACATGTTATTATATTGTGTTTTTTAGGGTCTGGTACAGGGTTCCGCCCCATTGGAAGGGGTGCTGGCGGTGCGGGCAAGGAGTTCTGCGAGAGCCTCGGGGGTAATCATCCCCGAGAACAGTTCACGATTGTTATGCTCACCTACCAGCGAGACCAGGTATCTGCTTCAATTTTCAAAATAAGAGTAGGCCCTACAGTAAATTCTGTTTTAAAAACCAGATCCAAATGATCCGGGTTCCGGCTTAACCGGATCAGGTTAAAAATAAAGTATTAACAGTTAGTTACAAAGCAAGTTTCATCTCGACCACATTCATAATGTCAGACGTAACCGCAGTAATTGCTGTTCGCGGCTAGTATTAGTAAAACCTCTCTAACTTGACACCCCATATCTCGCCAGTCCTTGTAACTCGACAGCCAACATATGACAGAAAACCTTTATCTTACATTACTAGTGTGTTTGGCTTTACAAGGTTACAGAACAGCTGAGAGGAGCTGAAATGGAGCAGTCGATCAATTGCGTGCCTTTAGACTGTTTTAAGGTCAGACCCGGACTTAGTTGGGGTGGGGTTGAAGAAATCATTGAACGAAAAACAGCTATCAATTTAGAATTTTTCTCAAAACGTATAATATTAAACATATCAATTTCAAAGGCTGTTAACTCATGTAAATACTGTACTTTAATAAATGTATATGTGAAACTAAAGTCAATTTTGTATTTCATTAAAACACTTGAAAAATTGCAAAGTTCTGGATAACTCGACGACCCCGTAACTTGACAACCATTGCGTCCACAAAGTCTCGATTTAATGAAGTTCTACTGCAGTATTTTGTGGTATTTTTCCTTACCTAAAACTAATATAAATTACTGCTTACCTTTTTGCAGACTTTATTTCAATTTTTATTTCTTAATCAAATTATTAATTAGATTAAAAACTGTTTAACTGTTTGTGTGATGTGGACTTTTATATCCTAATATGTTTTCAGACTATTCAGATATTTGGCTATCTAGATTCGGACTCTGCCACATTAATCCGGATAAACCGGACTTAACTGCAAAACAATGTTGACATAATAATTAGTATTTAGTTTGTAATACAATGTTGAACTAGGTATGTACAAAGACGTGAAGATTTAATGGAGTTCCAGAACAACTTTTCTCTTAAAGTATTTTAATGTCTAATATCTTAAGTATATGAGTCATACATTTTTAAAGTTTCTGACAAATACATATATATTTTTCAATAGATAGATTTTTTATTGTCGTTGTTAAATATTGTAAAACAATAATTGTTATAGCCTCTTATCAAATCAAATTTTTCTCCTCTTCTATAATATAGAAGAGCTCCATATACTACATTATAGTATAAGGTAAAAGAATATGTTAAGTACAAATTTTTGACTTCGAGCTGAGTAAAAATATCTGCTTTGAGAGTCCCAGAATCCAAAAAAGTTTTTTTTTACTAATGTGTGTCTGTTTATTTGTCTATGCACTGGTGCTTGAGACCATACTGCTTGTCCAATTTTTTAATGAAATTTGTAGAAGGCTGCTCTTTGGCGGTATATCCCCACTTTTACTTTTTTTTTTAACAATAGTTCAATCACAAAAACTCTAAAAAATTAATTTGTGTAAGCGTCTTTAACTGTTTTCATTAAAATTTGATGTTTTAGTTATAAAAAAACTTAAATTAAGGTTAGCAGTAAACTCTATATTGTCAGGAGATGCCCAATGTTACTAGGTATAGCTATCAAATAACGAGATTGACCTTCTGACTGCAGGAATCACAACCTTCAATATATACCCTAGATCAAGACAGCAGATAATCTTTATGAAAGTATACCGAAAATATACCATTATAGACATCCTTGTCACATAGACAACGATTGTGAAAAGCACGTGCAATATAAGTGCTGTAGACTGCATTTAACCTCTGTATAAGAACATAGCTGCGAAACAACGCAAGCATTTCATGTGTTAAGGATTTGTTTTTCATTTTATTGATAGTTAAAAAGTTATTATTGGTTTTATGTAAGAAATAAAACACTTTTCTGCCATAAAAAATTTGCCTTTTACAACCACTTATGACCAAAGACAGATTCAGTGTGCATTGACTGTAAAAATAATTCCAAAATGAACAACTACTGTACACCTAACCTCAAACATCTACATTTTGACAGTTCAGTTTTGAAATATCAAATAGTGACCGCTCGTGCTTGTGCTGAGCGCTTGTACATCTAGCCTCAAAATCAAATTGTTACGTTTTGATAGTTCAGTATTGAATTGTCATACGGTGACTGCTCCCGCATGCGCTAAGTGCTTGTAGCGATCTGCTTGGAAATACTTCCAATATACAGAGTGTGCGTTCATCATATCACGCATTCATCTGTTATTTAGATTTTTATTGCGGACATTTTCCATCACGATTTTATGTAAAACAAAGTTCCACAACATTTCGAGATCTGGAATCTGATCCCGTCCTCATTCATCGTTAGTAACACTACCCGTGTCAAGCAAGGTGCTGAGGTTGGGTCTGAAATTTTTAAGAAGCTTGAGATAAACCTGGTCATGAATCATCTTCAGTGTTATGTTGGTCACCTTGAAAACGTTGAAACCTTACAAAAACATGTGCCCCTTATTGAAGTCACTTCTGTACACTTTTCAGTGAATGATATGTTATAGTTATAGACTGGGACCGTGACTTGTCCTGTAATCCAGCTACTTGGAGGTCATGAATTGTGGATGGTTGTGGAATTAAGCGATTTTCGGTAGATGTAGTGTTCTCTTGTGTGGATTAATGTCCCCACTATTGAATAATAGGTTAATCCACAAAGACCATCCTCATAATCACACAAGTTTGTAATTAATTCAGAGGCAGTGGTTCGTCCGCCACATTAAACTGTATATGCCATTGACTGTTGGGCAATACCTTGGTAGATCGCCATATCACTAACTAATTAACTATTAGTAGTTACTAAACAAAATAACAACGTAAATGGAAATGAAGGAAATTTCGTCTGTGAAGGAAATGTTATCTGTAGGAGGAAACTGCGGATCATCTACTCTTTGATTGTATAGGGCTGGCAGAGGTAAGGTCCTCCACTATGGGTAATTTGGTAAGGGGTAGTTTTCTGCCTCCTGACGAGCTCGTCGACAGGTTGCTGCAGTTTTCCAGGTCTCTTCATTTAGAAGATTCCTGATTCTCCAGGAAAGAGACTTCAGCGGTGCGCAAAACGGTTGAAGCACCTTGGGAAAATCCGCCCCTTCGAATGAATGAAAGGAAATGAAGGATATAATTAAACATTCTTGGTTACAAAAACGAAACAAACTGCATTCGGAAGAGAAAGGTTCACAATACATAAACATTGGTTAATGGTTCTTGCACCACCTGTGGTGGTGCATGTGTACTCGTTCTGCTGGAGCGAGAGTTTCGTTATTTAATAGCTACGCCTCATTTTTGTATGATAATGCAAAATTGTCTATTTATTCCTTACTTTTCTCTTAGAATAACAAAGGAGAATGTTTGAATAATTTAAATCCGTTATTTGACAGGTACTGATGAACTCGCTGAGTCGGCTGCAGGGTCTGCCGTACCTCAACAAGGTAGTCGTGGTGTGGAACTCACCCCGGCCACCCCTTGAAGACCTTCACTGGCCTGATATCGGTGTGCCTGTTGAGGTGATTATTATTTTTTCTATGTTGAAAACCCTCACAAATATGGTATTATTCTATCATCACCAGTGCCAGATTACTGAGTTTTGTCACAAAAAGGTGTTTATTGCCAGTTTAAAATAAAAATAGTAAAAAATTATTTTAGTAGCTGGTCAAAGTTAAGTATTTTCTCATATCCACATTTGTTTCTTATTAGTTGATGATTTTGATCAAAATGTTACTAAAATAGTATTTAGGTCTGCAAATACATTAACTATATTCTTTATTTTAAAACGATCTGTGCACGGAGCATACATAACTTCTACCTATTACACTCAAACTTCGCTGAATACACCTGAAAGGCTTGTATAGAGGCTGTATAATCTGTAACCAAGAGAAACCTGCAGAAGAGCATTTCAAGAATCAAAGATCCTTATAGTAGTAAGCCTGTACATCTTGGAGTCAATATGCCATGTTCACATTAAGAAACTAGAATCAGCTAGAATTGTATCACCATTCCACCAATACAACACCAAACATTCAAAATAACTTCTGCCTACCCGGTACAGAGATTTACATCTACAAAAAAGAAGGTAAGCTACATTGGTGCCAAGATACGAAATGCCTTGCCAGATATATTGAAGATTAGCAACAAGCAAAATTTTATCTGATACCTGAAGAACTGGCTACAAAAAGGACCTTCCTACCTTCCTGTGAATTTTTTACCTGAAATTAATTTTCAACCTATAACCTAGAATGTAGGACCTATGTTGTCCTATGTATGTAATTATGACACTATACTCGTCTTGATGATGATGATGTAATAAAGATATTTTTGACCTTGACTTTGACTTTGAGTTTACAACAAGATGTTTTGGACTCAAACTTTCTATGGTTGGATTCCAAACTTGTTTAGTAGCTAGATTGTTACACTAATAGTTACATTAATAGCAGTTTTAATGCTGGGTAATGAATGTAATGATACAATGATATGTAGCTTTAATACTGACGAAGACAAGACTAGTTGCGGTGGTTCATTTACCAACTGATTCATTTTGGGCTGTTATAATAATAATTAATGTTGGGCTAGCTGATGTTAAGTGATGATAAAAGGTTGGCAGTTGAGCTAGAAATCTTTTTAAACATTTTTTGAACAATTTTTAACTTTTTTATTCAACTTACTTGATTTTGATACAATCTAAGACTAGTCTCTAGTTCTGCCTAAAACTCTAGTCCTAATGCCTTAATAAGGTTTAATATAAAGTTTAACTTGGAAATATCCAGATCCACCTGGTGTGTTCACCTTCTGGCTTTTCTGACCTATGCTTCACACTCAGAATATGTCTATGTTTCCTCAGATTGCAAACGGCATTCCCCTACAATGCCCATCTTGTCAATGACTGAGCCTACAGTTCGGTTAGAAAGTCAATCTTAGATGTTTTTCTTAAGCTTTCATGGCCAGCCTTCTTATATTATGCACAAGCATTCTTATCTGTCGCTTGCATGAAGGTCCAGGCTTTAGTTCCTTCCTTCCTCTTTAGTTTCTTTTAATAAGGAGTCATGCACAACATGGCTATAACAAATGTGTACGAGTTTGTCTGCTTTCATATCTGACATGAACAGAGATGTCCATAAGGCTATTACTAAGATGGGATTCAGGTAGTTTGACAAATATAATGTGATTCACTTAGGTCTGAATTGAGTCAAACAAGCGGAAGAGCAAGAAGATAGAAGAATGAGAATTTTGTACAATAATGAAGACAGTCTACTAGTTGGAGGGGAGAAAAATTTACATAAAAAGACTGTAAAAAGTAATTCTAACTGATTGCTAATCTCTAGAAATTACTTTTATTCAACTCTAAAAAATCCATAATTTTTACAAAACTTTTTTCTATGGTTCGAATAGAGTCTAGCGTTTAAGGCCTACATCACTGCCATAAAAATGTTTTTATTTACTTTCCTGTGGGAAATAGGTTTGATCATGGATATGTCTGAAGGGAATGTTTTCAGTTCCCTTAAACAGCTTTCATTATATCCAAATGACGCCACTAATCATATGATGTCACTGTTTCAAATTCTGGTCCCACAAATTGCCAACACTCCCCCCCCCAGAGCTACGACAGTTCCATGTCAAAAAGTAACACCGATTATTTTTTCTTCATTGTAAATGCTAGTTTGTTTACAAAGGTTTCTTATCTTGTAGGTAGTCAAGGCCAGCACCAACAGTCTCAACAACAGATTTGTGCCTTACGATGCCATCGAGACGGAAGCTGTTCTGTCTGTAGACGACGACGCTCATCTAAGACATGATGAGATCATGTTTGGATTCAGGTTAGGATTTGAATTTTGCTTTATTTACATTATCTGACATTGTGCAGGCCAAGATAATTAGAACCGAGAATCGTAAGGATCGGGTTGACAAAAATGATGATTATGACACTTAGGAGATCAGAAATATCAAAATATTTCTAATTTCGTAAAAATATTAAAACTTCATACTTTTGTATGAAATACACATACTATTTTTCTATGTTTTTACATGTTGTAAAAATTTTACATAAATACATTCCAAAAACATTCTAAAATTGTTATAATTTCTAATTTCATCTTTTTGGAAGCAAAAGAACCATATGCTTTTATGTTAAGCATTATAAGTATTAAATTTTCCGCCTATTTACAAAAAAAAGAATTAATAATAATAAATTTAAAAATAAACAAGGTTTTTTGTACAAATCAATAAAGTCTCTGGTGTCAAATTATCACTTGTTTGGTAGGCAGGGACAGATTTATACATATTTTATCCCAAGGCACTTTTCTGGCTAGGTTTTGTAACTTGTTAAATTCATTAAATACTGGATAGTAAACTCCCTACTATCTGCACATGCCAGGAAAAGTGAGAAAATATGTATCAAGAAGTATTTTAGTGCAAAATATGCAGGGTGCTTTCTCGAAATTCACACAGTAGGCTGCTGAGAAATCTAATGCCCAGTAATACCTGACTCCTCTGCTTTGTTTTCACCAACCATAACACTAAACCTGTCGATACTGAGAGTAAATTGCTGACCGGACAATGGTCGTTTTATCTCTTAACAAAACTTAACGCTTATTGCTTGTATGTTACGAGCTTTTGTTATCTTATCTGGTTTGGGTCTTTTTTGCCAATTTAAAATGGCTGAAAAAAGGACAAAGGTTGTGTTAACCATTGCATTGCACAAATTCTGGAAATGATTTCTAAATTACAAGTATAAAATAAAAGAAGACAAAAGTAAAATTTGTAGGTTGATTGTTAAATAAATTGTGAATTGCAGAATAATATTTAGTTTTTTTAAAACTTAACTATTCAGTTTACGTTATTACACTGAATAAATTGTTTAGCAGTTAAAATTACTGTTTTATGTCATTGTATCTGTTTTCAGTACTTTTACGAACTATCTAAAACTTTTACTATCTGGGGTAGCCGCGGCACTCAATTCTCCGTATGATTACTGCATATAAAAAACTAATGAGTTCCTAAACTAATTAAAAACACCAGATAAAGATTGGTGTTCAAGTGGTGTCTGTTGACAGGGTGTGGCGAGAACAGCGGGACCGAGTGGTGGGGTTCCCGGGGAGGTTCCACGCCCTGGACCTCAACTACGGCGGGTGGCTCTATAATTCCAACTACTCGTGTGAACTCTCCATGGTGCTCACAGGTCACACTATATGTATCTTGAAATTATAGTCAATTAGTGTAGTTTTTGCAGTAGAAACCACATCCCATCTTTACGGTTTTGGGACTGAGTCGTTGTCGGAACTGTTAAAGAGTCGGATATTGGGTGGAGCAAATGAAACACATTTCCTAGAATAGAAAAAGATCTATACAGTATTGCAATAATATTTTATCGCCCCAACAACACATTAAATTGAAACATCAATTTATGAATAACAACTAAACGATGGCACTATTTATACGTTAATGTATCCACAAATAGAATAAGTCTTTCATTGACAGGCTTTATACTTTACTTTATTCTTTTAACTGAAATGGCAACCTACCGATTTTAAGCCAAGTATGAATGATAAATGAGTGTAAAATGATTGTGACGTGATCAGAAATTGTAGTCATGTTACTGATTAAGGCTGGACCTGTTCCTTAGACAAAACTGTTAATTAATAGCCCAACAGTCAATGGCTCAGCAAACACAGGAGCCTAAGAATCAAGGATAGACAATTGGAGGACTATGTCAGATATTGGAAGATCAGATAAAGGAGTCTATTTTGATATTATACTCTATTTTTTCAATTACTGCAAAATCTTACGAATGACCATGCCAGTGAATAAGTAAGATTAATCTAAACAAAGGATAAAGTCTGACATAACAGTTTCGCTGAACTGGCTCTGTGTTTTCTTTTTCAAAGAAAGCAATCAGCTATTTCAATTTGACAAACTGCCATTGGTTTGTCCTTTTGCATTTTAGCGAATTTCCTGTAGAAAATCCATACAAAAAACACAATTACCTAACCTGGATAACAGCGGAACCTGGGCAGTAGCGTTTTGTGTGATGGCTCTGTGGTGCTAGCTTTTTTCTCCATTTTTAGGTCTGCAGATACCAAAAACACATCAATACCTTTTGATTTCATTCACCATGATGAGTTGATTCACCGCTCGGTGCTGAACGTGTTGTGATTGTTGTTGCAGGGGCTGCGTTCATACACAAGTACTACACCTACATGTACACCCACTGGCTTCCGCAGGCCATCCGGGATAAGGTGGACGAGTATATGAACTGTGAGGACATCGCGATGAACTTTCTCGTCTCTCACATCACCAGAAAGCCTCCTGTCAAGGTACAATTCCTTCTGCCAAGGTGCAAGATTACATCCTCATTTACTGTGATGGACAGATTCACTGTCTTTGTCTTATACATAGACTGGGATGGTGGTGTGTCCTGTAATCCACCTATATGAAGGTCACAATTTGTGGATAGTTATGGGCGATGGTCAGTGGATGTGATATTCTTTGGTGTTGATTAAGGGTTTGCAGTAAAAACAATTTTCATGTTGGTACGGTACGGTGTAAAGTTTTGTTACTAGGTTTTCAGTATAAATTTTGTACCGTTCAGTATAGTTGAAAAACATCTGATTTGGTAGTTGTGAGGTAAATGGTCTTTAAGTAAGACTCCTTAGGATTAGATAATTATCAGACTTGTTCTGTATGCTTGCAAAAACTTTCGGCTACCCTACAATATTTACATCCTTCAAACTATTGCACCACGGAGTCTTAGTTATTTATTAATTGTATCTTAATAATTTTTAAGGGTCATTTATTAAAATTAAAAAAAAAATAAAACACTCAACAAAAAGGAGTGTAAAAATTTATAAAAAGTTCACAATGGTCCGACGATGTGTGAAAATGAATTATTTGGCAACCCTTGATTGTATTACTCAACACTGGAGAATTTGTCAGTGCGATGCTGAAAATATGGTCTGTTAAATAAAATTTTAATTTTAATTATTCAGATGAAGTAATTTATTTTGTTATTGAACATTTTATCACAAAATTAAATATTAGGGCAAAATCAGCATGGTCTACTCTCGAATTGCAGATCTTCGTTACAAGATTATAATTACCAAAAACGTAGTTCTCGCGGGATAATAACTAACCGCATTGTGATACACTGCTTTACTATCAATGGTGGTGTATTTTGTATTTCGAAATGTTACATCGTGTTGAAGTATGTCGGTAACTAAAATCTTACTTTTGATGTGCTTTTGTGTTTGATCTTACTTTTTAGGCGTGCTTTTGATGGCCTACTTTGGCCTAGTCTACCCCCATTTTGCCTACGGAATAAGGCTTTGGGGTAGTTGTGCAAAATTGAGGCTAGATAGAGTCTTCATACTGCAAAAAAAGGCAGTTAGAATTATTTCCAAATTGCAACCAAGTCTTGCAGGAACACTTTCAGGGAGCTTGGACTGCTAACATTACCCAGCCTCTATGTCCTGGAGGCGGCACTGTACTGCAGGTTTAAATGCTCACTTGTACAGGGCATTCCATTGAACCATACAAATACCAGGGGCAGGGACACTTATCGACTCAGACAACCCAGAACTGTGGCGTTTGAGCATTTGCCGTCACAGGCTGGAGTCAAGTTCCTAAATAAGCTCCCTGACAGCGTCAAGCAGTCCCAAAACGAAAATCAATTCAAAACTCGACTGAAACGCCTCTTGGTGTCTAAAGTTCTGTACTCGGTTGATGAGTTCATGATGAGCCGCTGGGATATCTAAATTTTAGGAGTTTACGCTAAAATAAAAATTTGGCACTGAAGAAAATGCACATTACATGACTTTTGCAATGCAATGTATATTGTTCTGTTCCACTGCAATAAAGAAATTTATTTATTTATTACCACAACTTTAGACGTGTAAACTTCATTCTTTTGCTTTTAAAGGATAGAAGGATACTTTTTTCTGAATGTAAATAAAATAGTCAATATGTAAGCTGAACAATCTTTGGAAATATTACAATGTTTGTGTAATGTCTATAGGTCACTTCCCGATGGACGTTCAGGTGTCCTGGCTGTCCTGTGTCTCTCTCCGAGGACGAAACTCACTTCCAGGAGAGACATAAGTGCATCAACTTCTTCACCCAGGTAAAATGATCAACTCACCGCTGATAGTGACTGTGTGAAGTGAAATATCAGACAATGGCTAATTAATTGGTGCAGGGGGTCCTAGTTCATTAGCATCACTGTTGTATAGACTGTTGTACAGTGGAATCTCGATAAATCAAATCACAAGGGGAATGGGAAAACATTGAAACTTGATATTTACGTGGTTGATATCTTATGCTTCAAATGCTTAAAAATTACAGTTTATCATGGCAGCTAACCTGCATATTCTTTTCCCATGTTAATCATATAGAGAAGAGGCAAACTCCTTTATGGTGTGTCCTGTAATCCACCTATATGAAGGTCACAATTTGTGGATAGTTATGGGCGATGGTCAGTGGATGTGATATTCTTTGGTGTTGATTAAGGGTCTGCAGTAAAAACAATTTTCATGTTGGTACGGTACGGTATAAAGTTTTGTTACTCGGTTTTCAGTATAAATTCTGTACGGTTCGGTATAGTTGAGAAACATCTGATTTGGTAATTGTGAGGTAAATGATCCTTAAGTAAGACTCCTTAGGATCAGATAATTATCAGACTTGTACTCTGTGCTTGCAAAAACTTTCGGCTATCCTACAACATTCAAACTATTGAACCACGGAGTCTTGGTTATTTATTAATTGTATCTTAATAATTTTAAAGGGTAATTTATTAAACTTTTAAAGAATAAAACACTCAACAAAAAGGAGTGTAAAAATTTCTAAAAAGTTCACAATGGTCCGACGAGGTGTGAAAATTAATTTTTTTGGCAACCCTTGATTGTATTACTTAACACTGGAGAATTTGTCAGCGCAATGCTGAAAAAGTAGTGAGTTATATCGAAATAAAATCATAATAGTAATTATTAAGAAGAAGTAAATTATTTTGTTATTGAAAATTGTATCACTAAATGAAATATTAGGGCGAAATCAGCATGTTTTACTCTCAAATTGCAGATCTTCATTACAAGATTATAATTACCAAAATCGTAGTACTCGCGGGATAGTAACTAACCGCATTAAGATACACTCCTTTACTATGAATGGTGTTATATTTTGTATTTCGAAATGTTACATCGTGTTGAAGTATGTCGGTAACTAAAATAGTAACAAAATCATTCCACAGTTTTAGATGTGTAAATTTCATTCTTTTGCTTTTAAAGGATAGACAGATAATTTCTTCTAAATGTAAATCAAATAGTCAGTATATAAGCTGAACAATCTTTGTTGTGACCTTGACGTATCATGACTTTCATCCTTTAACATGTTCACTGCTGGGTTTCGTTTATCCTGCATTGCTAAACAGCGCCGTCAAGCTCAAAGAAAAAACATGTGTTAACAAAGCAAACTATTCAAAAAAGTGGAAGGCAAATTAATCAGAATAAATATTCTGTAAGGAATTTATTAAATTGGGCTTGTACCAAATTTTTCCTGAAAATTAAACTGTACTGCACCATTCTTTGGTACAAGCTCAGAACTGTAATGTAACAAATTTTTGGTGCACCACTAACCCAGTAAGGTCTGCGGACAATAAATATGTGGACCCATTAAGAAAAGGCTAAAGGGCAAGTATGATGATGTAATGGATTTTATGACCAGTAGCTTTGATACTTTGTATTTAATTTTGTTTGTTGTTATTAAGCTGAATTTTAATTTTTTATAATACAAAACAATCTACCTCTGCCAGAATTTTAAAAACATTTGGTCATAAGCAGGTGAAATTTGTCCAAACAATTTTATTTGTTCATTGTAAATTCTTGAAAAAAAGTCATTGTGAAATGCTTTGTAAAGGAAATATTACAATGTTTGTGTAATGTTTGCAGGTCACCTCCCGATGGACGTTCAGGTGTCCTGGCTGTCCTGTGTCTCTCTCCGAGGACGAAACTCACTTCCAGGAGAGACATAAGTGCATCAACTTCTTCACCCAGGTAAAACGATCAACTCACCGCTGATAATGACTGTGTGAAGTGAAATTATCAGACAATGGCTAATCAATTGGTGCAGGGGGTCCTAGTTCAATAGCATAACTGTTGTATGTATAGACTGTTATACAGTGGAATCTCGATAAATCAAATCCCAAGGGGAGAGGTAAAACATTGAAACTTGATATTTACCTTTACGTGGTTGATATCTCATGCTTAAAATGCTTAAAAATCACAGTTTATCATGGCAACTAACCTGCATACTCTTTTCCTATTTTAATCATATAGAGAAGAGGCAAACTCCTTTATATATGGACAGGTGTTTATGAAACTTAGTATAAATGGTCAAATTAAATTTTTTTATGCTAGAAATGCATACTTTCAATGTTCCTCACATCAGCAAACCTGCATACTCTTTCCCATGTTGTGAAGAGTAGGCAAATAACTCTCACATTTATTGACGGATATTGATAAAACTTGTAATACATCATCATTATTATTATTATTATTACAGTATATTATTGATTTGGAAATTCGCTGAGTACGCAGGTCTGCTGCGACGGGGTTATTTTAATGTTGAAAATAATATCCTAAGGAGAGTTGAAGTATGATTTTAATTTAAATTAAAACAGTTGTGTTTTATGTGCAGGTGTTTGGATACACGCCGCTCTTAAACACACAGTTCAGAGCAGACTCCATACTCTTCAAGACAAGAATACCTCATGACAAGCAGAAGTGCTTTAAATATATTTAAGCTTGTGATCTCTGTTCCTAGTCTACTAACCCTTTGGACGCCATAAGCAAGGTCATTCGCTCTCGTACTCAACGCCATAAGCGAGTATACTCGCATATTTCCATTTAGAGTCAAATTTAGCCATCCAAATTGACGATAGATGACAGGGCAATCCACTTTTGTCCTTTGCCAGCTCATTTCATGACGTACTTACAACATCCAGTCAATATTCATTGGTTGCTAACAGACTTTTGTGTGTGTCACTGATTACTGCGCAGCATCCTAGCACTAATGGCAAGTACACTCGCATATCAGCTGACTAATAGATGCAGACGATGTTTGTGTTGGTTGATTGAGTCTCTGGCTTTGGTGTTTAAACAAAACAATTTTTATCTTTATGAGTTAGTCTTCATAATATTAGTGGCTGTGTTTGTGTAAATATACTATATAGTAGTTTTGTGAAGTGATACAATATGGCTAATCCTAATTATTGACCTATTTATTGAATAATTGGCTAATAATATTTTTTGAGTCTATATTAGAGTATTTAATTAAAAAAATTGACTTTAAAAATAATTTTTTTCATAATTTGGCACTAAGGAGAGCGTTGCAATGAAAAACTTGGCGTTCAAAGGGCTAAAGAAGTTTTACATCATGCCATCATGCCAATAGTATTCAGCATACCGTCTTCTTGTATGATAAAAATAATTTTTGTAAATAACTCCAACACATCTCTCTTACCAACTGTACTACATGTTAAACATATCCGCTTAGTAACTTTACATGATCGTAGATATACTGTTAATAATGTAGATATTTGTATATATTTTATGTTTGTACATAGATAATATAGCTTGTATTTTGATTACATTAATAAGAATAAACAGTTAGGCTAAGAATAATTAGGGTAGAGTTCACATGTGCTATTTTTATTGTAATGAACGAAACATGTAAGTATAGCGTTAGCATTAATTTGTAAATGAACTAAGACTTCAGGTTCAGACGTAAGAATGATAGATATTTTTTGGATACAAGTCCATGAGTTTTTTAGGGCCTTCAATTGAAAACATAGGTTTTAATGGAATCCTAAAACTATTATAGTACATTTAGTATTCTTTTTTTATATTATTGAGATTTGTAAGATTTGGAAGGAATTTACAGTAAAATCCATTCAAATCCAAACAGATTGATGTTTGTTTAGATTTACCAAAATTAATCTTAATTCCTCTCTAAATAATGTTTACTACTCCAAAATAATGACCAAATTACATAAAACTTCTGAAAATGACTGACTCCTTAAAAGGACATTTTTAGAGACCAATAACATTTAAACCTCTGAAATTCAATGAAATAAATAATTATTACCTGATTGATTACATAAGATTAGCTTGAACTGAATATTACTCTTTGAAGTATGTTTATACATTTCTAGCACATTTGAACAATTTTTCAAGAGAATTTGTTGAATTGAAAAGGATTCTGTCTAATAAATTCACATCCTTGCAACCTTGACATACATACACATTTAAGGAATAACATGACATCAATACCTTTTAAAAAAACGCTTTAATTCTCACTTGCCATTTATCACTAGTGTTGTTTGTAAATATTTTAATTTTCTATAGATATTTTTACATTATACTTTGTAAATTATATTATTATAATAATCATTTGTAATATGTGTTTTGTATTGTCACTAGTCATTTTTAGTTTGCACTATTTTGTAACTGTTAGGTTTATTTGTTTTTATGAACTGTCGTAAAACTAAAGTTAAAACTTAATTGTACTAACTTTTTTATACAAAAATGTGTTTTAATTTTATGTAGGCCTATACTAATAGTTTATTGGTCTAAATGTGCCATTTATTAATAATAGTTCATATTGAACTAGCTTATTTATAATAATAAAGAAAATGATTTAAATTTATTTTTGTGTTCCAACGTTGCTTTCTCCTTCCATTTTTATGGTTATTTATAAATTAGTGTACAAAATTCAGTTGATTTATTGAAACTTGCTGCCAGATCTGAGTTTCATGTTATAAGTTTCTTTTTTCCGTTTGAAGACGTTGCTGAGAGGGGTTATCATTGGTCCATCATTTTTATGCATGATGCAATTCTGTTATCTGATCTTCTTTTATTCGTTAACTCTCATCATCCAATCTCAGAAACATGATATTTTAACAAAACTTTTCTTTTACAAAATACCATGTATATTTTTGTGAATTTTGAGTAGTTTGTATGTTTAGCTGCATAAGTTTGATTTCTTTCTATTAATTTTTTAATCCCAATGTCAACTGCTTGAAGCATCTTTTTTTGACCTTTAACAAGTTCATATTCAATTACTATTAATGCGCTTCCCATGCCTGGAAGAGATGTCAATTTATATTCACGGCTTTTTTGTCCGGCTTTCCTATATGATTTTATCTTGTAATTCTTAGCTAGGCTACATATTAGGCCACCAGCCAATCGGTGATGAAATAGTTGCTGCTCTGTTGGGAATTTCGGAATATCTGTTTTCATCAAGTATTTTTGTAACAATTTTAAATATTTTTCAATTTTATATTCTGTAAAAAGTTTTATCAGTCCCTCATACTCTTCTATAGTGGTGTTTAGCTTGTTTGAAACCCATTTTGAGACTCCGTCAGCTAACATACCTCTTATTTCTAAATTAGGAACTGATAGGTTCCACGGATGAATGTAACAATTTGATTCACAAAAACCTGAAACTGAGTTGAAAAATCCACCAAACAGGAATACACGGTGGAAAGTCTCCTCCATAGTCAAAAAGTTTATTGGCTTGTTTATTTCTTTCCTTATAATCTGTTTGTCCTGTAAAAGATTTTGTAAATATTCTTGTGGATTATCCATAGAATAAACTTGATCCATTAGATTAAAAGACGATTGGACAACTTTTCCCCAGTAATAATCAATCTTCCCTCTGTTTGATAGGCAAGAAAGAACAGACCATGGATTGTACGTTAGAACTCTATCAAAATCATAGCCGTTGAACCAGTTTTTAAGTTGAATTCGATCAACTTTAATGTTCAGTTGTTTAAGAATATAATTTACTTCAACAGCTGTAAACCCAAAAAAACTCGAAAATGTCATATCAACAATAGTGCTGTGGCGAACATCGTTTATCTTCAAAATTTCGTTGACCCAACCAAAGTGGAATGTTCCTATAAGAATGGCTCTTTCTAAAAACCAGTTCTCTTTTAAAGCATTACCTATGATACTGTACGTCATCTCAACTACTTGTCTAAAATCCTCAGATTTCGCTCCAAAAGTTAAGTATGCATTCTTAATAGGAGAGTCATAATCATCTATAAATATGTAAACATTACTTTTAAAATGTTTGAAAAGAAGTTTACTCAAATAATGTAAACTTTTTTTTAATTTAACCACATCAAAAATCATTTCTTCCCATTTTTCTCCTTCCTTAATCGTAACTGGATGTGTTTTATTTCCGACATATTTAATCAAGTAGGGATATTTCGAATATAACTTCATTATCTTATCTTTCATTGATTTTTTAAACTCATCAAAAGTCTTCCCGGAAACATCTTTTAAGCTTAACAAAATAACAGGATTGTTACCTTGGTGGTCCATTGCACTTGTGAAGTTTGAAACTTTGAGTGGTTCAAGATATTTTGTTGTTCCATGGCCTGTTCTTATATTTCCTCCGGTAAATAGTATACGATTAGTTTGATTTCTATAACTCACTGGAATTCCTAAATCGTTTACTTCTATTTCAAAAAAACGTTTGAACATATCAATGTTAACACTTTTGCCCCATTTGGTCGGCCGAGTAATTGTTAAAACTATTCCTCCTCTCTCAAGATATTCATTGATCATCTCACTTTTATCAACAAACACTGCACTGCGTAAACGTAGCTCTTTGAAATCTTCTGTGTTCAACAGTATATTTATATTTCCTGTTGATTCTGAGTTCACATTCTCATCACTCCTACGTAATGTCAAGTTTTTCTCTTCAAGGTCACTTTTTTCCGTTAGAAAGTTTACACTGTGAACCAAGTCAACAATAGTGAGGACAAATAAAAGAAGACAATAAATTCTTTGTTGTGATTGTTTCATGTGAGCCAATGTCAAGTAATGTTAACAAAAGAATTCCTTATCTCAGAGATAATCTGAACAAAGCTCTAAGGAATCTATTTAAATCTTAATTTATTTGTAGACAGCAGTTTTGTTTTTTTAAAAGAATCAGAATTAGAAAACCAAATTTTATTGCTTTGTTAACTGTATTATAGAAGCCAAATAAATATCAATGTCTGATTGATTGAGAACCCTAACTGATCAAATTTTATAAAAACTAGGGGTTTGGATCATTAAAATTAAATGGGATGAAATAGAAAAATACGATAACATGTCAAGATTAGAGTTAAGACTAAAATTATTAAAAGTATTTTTTTATATTTATTGAACCTCCTTTATAGTAAATTTACTTCAACAGTATATAACGTTTACATAGACAGTTTAATAAATTCTGGTGAAAAAATGACACAAGTATAAGTGTTCTGATAAGAACTTACATTTTCAACTTTTGAGAGGTGTAGGGGGAGCATCGGGGGAATTTCTATGACTTGTAAAATGGTACATGTAATCATGTAAAATAATCAACTAGCCTATAATTTATTTGGAGTTGTCAGTTCAAATATACTATATGCCAGTACCTGATATATTTTTTTACTTTTAATATTTTTATGTAGGTTTAGATGAGCTGCAATGTATACTAACACTATGGCCGAATTTCACCTTTATCATGCTAACGTTAGATTTATTAATCAGCCGTTAAAACTGACTGATGATTTAATCAAACCAATAATAGATTTCATGCGTTTAAGTAAACCAATAAATTGCCCATGGACGGTATTCGAACCCTAGCTCTTCCGAATGGCCAGAACGTTACACTCGTCAATGTAGAGCTCTAACCAATTCAGCCACCATGCATGGTTGTAGAAAGTGGTTAATTGGTTATAAGACATACCCTAATGGCTGTTTGGTAAACTGCGTGAGCAGGTTAGGTTGCTTGCCCCCAGAGGGCATTGTGGTCACGAAGGCGATGGTGTCTAACAAGTTCACTAAATTGACAACAGATGCCTCCACCTGCCACTTCTTATAGAATTTGTAAGTGTGTCGTGAATTACTTTGCCAGTTCTAGAGATAAAGAATAAGAAGAGCTGTTTAGATGAACAGCATAGATATGTCCAAGCTCGAGGGGTTTTTAGCGTTGTCGTGTAATGCTAAAACAACAGTGCAACGGAAGTAGTTTAGAGCTATTATATTGAATTTTTAACACAGGTGCTTCTTTAAATTGCGGCAGTGTATTAGATGGGGTACGCACAGTACATTACTGAAGTGTGTGGTGCGCCCGAACCTTGTACACTCGCTGAGTGCTTTTTAATGCTGTAGATGACCAACACGGTCACACTAAATACAGCTGAAAAGTGTTTCCGCCCCTGGCAGAAGACCTTTAGTAACATGTATGCTGTATGCTTCACATAACATGTAAAATGTATGCTTCACATACATTTGAAGCATAAAAAAAATACAAAAACAAAAAATTGGGAACAAAAATGTACAAAAATATAATAAAAATTAATTTTGGACAAAAACAATGATAACAACGTACTTTTTCATCAAAACAAAGCAAAATTTATAAAAACGGATTTTGGCCATTATATATACAGTAAAACTTGGATAATTCGAACCTCAAGGGACCAGAAAAAAATTCGAATTATCCAAAAATTCGAATTAGAAAAGTTTATGCAAGTGGTTGAAATAAACAATCAAACATCATGTTTTAACATTGTATATTAAAAAAGTTAGGTTAATAAAGATATTATTGATTAAAAATCCTAATTTTTGTTAAATGTTAATAATGTGTTTGGAGGGATCCCGAAACTAGCTATTACAAACTTTTTCAAATCCCTTCTCTACCTCCTTGATCGCCGCTATTTATTCTTGCAACGTCAGAGATTTGTAGGTTCGCTTTGACGAAGCCATCATACACACGTGTAAACATGAAAGCAGACGACGAATATCGGAACAAACCACCACCGATGATACACACAGATGTCAATGTTGTGATTTATGAGCAGTAGTCTAGCTAAAAATAGTCTGAGGACAGGAAGCTCGTCATCGAAAATCGCACACAATAACTTGTTCACTTATACACACACTATAGATTTCCGCTGTAAAAACTTCGAATTATCCAAAATATTGTTCAAATTAACCAAGATATTTTAACATTGTTTTTATATAAAATTCTAGGGACCAAGACAAAATTTCGAAATAAAGAAGTTTTCGAATTACAGAAGTTCGAATTATCCAAGTTCCACTGTATTATACAACTCCGCCAAGTACCAAACTTGGCATTTTTACTAAACATGTTTAATGAATAATGAATAAATGATTTATTTCCTTTCAAGAAATGTCATAAAATATACATTACATAAACAGGAAATATACTGGCCACTTAAATCCAGTTATGTGGCCAGTGAAGAAAAACTTTACTAAAAACAAGTAAAAATATTAACAAAATTCTGTCTAGCTCTAACATAAAAAAATGCTCCCTGTGATGTTTAACATAATTAAATTAAAGTCTGGATGTTCACGGTCACTTAAAATATTTAAAACAAAAAAAAGTAAACAGTTGCTTCTATAGAACAGTAAATAACTAACAAATATAAAATAAAACAAAAGTTATACATGCAGGCAGTTTCATGTCTGAACATATGAACAAAATCAAATCAAAATGTTATGCTTTTGAATAAAAAATAAATTTATAAATTGCACTGAGAAATTAAAAGGAAAACGGAAAAATGAAAATGAAAAAAATGTCTAAGACAAAAATGTTTGTATTTATTTTCCTGTGGAAAATAGATTAGATCATGGATATGTCTAATGTTTTCAGTTCATCTGAACAGCTGTTCTTATTCTTAATGTTAACACATGTGCGACGGCAGTGAAAATGCCAGTATTGCAGGTGCATATGACGGTAATGATGAATACATTCTTGTGACAATGAAGCAATTACATTTCATTTCATTAAAGCTAGGTTAACGGCGGTTTCAGTGTTTGATGAAATCCGGTTCTATCATTCACTCCCAAGATACTAGTCACTCTTTGTAATGATCTTGAAATAGTATATTTCATTACAAGGATGAACAGTGGTTGTTTCCGGGCCACAATTGAGTTCGTGAGGCATTTAGCCGAGGGTGGAATCAAGGTACCTACGGAATAAAACTTTTAATCTGTGTTAGAGAATAATATTTTTAATTATACTGTAATCATATTTTATTAAGACAAACATTGACCAGACCGAGACTAAGGAAAGGAAAAATACCATTAACAATGCTTCATATTTTATTACAAAATAATTTTCATTTTGAAGAACATGATTTTGACACATAGATAACATATTTGATTATTTAAAAATTACACATAAATCATTGGTGTAACTCTTTTTAATAAGACTAAAATCAATTAAGTAACCTGTATAGCAAAAAAAGTTGCTTTAAAAAAACAAAATACAAATTGATTGCAAATATTTAGGCACTTGCAAAGGCACTAAAAAAAATACAGTAAGTACAAGTTAAAAATCAAGAAAAATTCTTGGAAGTAAATTCGATTAATGCACTTCACTGTTCGAGTTGAAAATATAAGTTTAAGTCCAAGATAAAATACTACTATATTTGTCCCTTAGTTTGTCTTGGATTGACATATTTTTAAGTTATTAAAATATCATTAGGTCAATTTGTAGAGTCAGTATTTTTGGATCGTTCTTTTATTTTTGAGTGATCAGTTTTATCTTGGTCCATAGTCATTTTTACTCTCTGTCAAAAAAAGTATTTCTTGAAAAGTCTATTTCAAGTAAGTAAGCTTATACAGTAATTTTTAATTGAACATTGTTAGGAGTCTCAGGAGTATTTTACATGAAATAAAGCAAAACCATTTTAATATTTAACATGAAATGTGTTTGTGGTAATCCACTTGTAATCTTTGGTTGTATCTCTATTTAAATTATTAAAACTACACAGACTTCGCAAAAGCTTGTGTGTTTGTATTGATACTAAAAAAATAATCCTGAGATTCTTAACTACTAAACCTATTATGAAGGGTTTATAAATTCTTTCTCATAAGTGTACAAAAAACAAATTTATGTTAAAACATTATCAGAATATTTATGTTTGGAGTTGAATACAAAATTCAGGAAACCATTAAGGTGAATTATAAATTGATCTATTTTTTTGGTGATGCACATTAATGAAACTCCTAGAACAACGGCAGTAGTGAAAGTAATAAATTTACTAATCGTTACCTAATGCGATGCATTAATGTTCACTGTACAACAATATATCACAGACAAAAACATCTGACAATCTTGAACAACGTTCTAACCTCAAACAAAACTAACTGCATTTATCAGTTGCTTACAATCGAGATGAAAAACACTAAAAATAAAAATACAAACTAAATGTGATTTTGGTATAAATAAATACATATTAAAATTAATCTACATTACAATATTTCTAAACGGATAAGTGAAATCCGACTGTTGTTACGCACAAAACTATTACATGAATAAAGTAATCGATGATTAACCTGACAGCTGGTAACAGCTGAGAAGATCACATAGGAACTACAGCGGTACTACACAGATAAGAGATTTGGTTCTTGTTTTTAACAAGAACACAGCACCAGAAGAGCTTAGCTCATCCACTTAAGGAAGCATTTGTCCCATCGTTTATTGTATTTTACTTCTACGAAGCCTTTTTACTTTCTGAAATCGGTGTATCTTCATCTCTGTGTTTCCTTTTGTAGCTCTGAAAAAAATAATGCACAACTAGAATCAGAAAAATAATCTCATGATCAATGGTAGAAATTTATTTTATTCATATCAACAACTCATTATTAGCGGGATGTTTGGATTGATAGAATGTTGCTGAGAGCACCAAGAGTCTGTCTTACGTTACATTGTCAAGAAAGTGTTTGAATAAGAGAAGAAACATGTTCTCAAGGTATTAACCCTTACCAGGCGGCTGACTGCTTTAGCCGCAGCACAGTAGGATCACATGATGCGGCTAACGTCTTTAGCCACATTTACTGCGCTGTAGTTCAATTGATAGAGTATCGGTTGTTTCGCGGCTTCGTTGGAAAATTTAGTGACGGAAATCAATTGCTAGGCGACTTGGCTAGTATTCGTTTGCTCCTGTACTGCTTTTAACGCATATATACGCGAGCCATTACAGCCCGCTGTTTTCACTTTCGCTAACCTTGTTTGTTGACATGTGTCGATGTGTGTTTATTTTCATTGTATTTTAGTAGTAAATAGTGTATATTGTGTGAATATTTTTAATGTATAGGATTTATAAACTAATTATTACTAACTGAAATGGCTCAAAAACAAAATTAGTTTTTTAATACCTAAAAAATAGTTTTAAAATCTTCAATAAATTAAATTGAGGCAAATTTCTGTTTCCTGCTTAATTTACGCTACTTAAATCCAAAAAGAACATTGGAAAATAATATTTGATTTTTTGAACTAAATGAGCAAGGAGTGCGATTTTCAAAAGCACTTTAAGGGTTAATACTAGACTAACTAATTAAGTGAGGAGTCATAAGAAATAAGTTTTTATTAAAATAAATGTTACAGAAAATTAATACACCTAATTATGTTTGATGGTCCTTTCTAATCTTCCTAAAAATTTGAAATTCATCATGACGTTGGATATTGACAATTCTTATATTATTTTGTTGGACTCTTCCAACAAAAGTTTCTGTGTTTTTAGTGTAGTTAAAATTAGAAATAGTTGCTAAGTAAAATAAAATAAAAGCTCTTCAACTGTATTCCGTATAAGAACACACTAATGTTTTAAATATCTACTACTGCACAGAAAATTACAAATCATCAACTATTAGAAGAAAACTTGGGTCAGCTTTCAGCCAACGTCCAAACTAATCTAAACTAATGCGGGGAAGTAAATAGAAAGATCAAATCATTTTAGTTAAAATACTATTGGCTAATACCTCCTGTAGCACTTTTGACTGTGTTTTTGTACAATTAATTATTACTTGATTTTGATGGTTGTACCCATTATTACTGACTAATACTATAAAATAGAAGATGAAGCTAAAAACATTCTCCGGTTTCATTTGAGCAAGTTTCTGAAGTTGACTATAGACCCCCAACTGTTTTATCGAGTACTCACGGCAGCTGCGATGTTGTGCAGCAGGTCCCTGGTGACTTTGCCTGTCTGTTCAACCATCCCATACAGGACGCCCTCCTTGTTCTGCAGCAGGACGTGAGGGTGGTCGAACTCCTGAAACACATTCATTAGATGTTAGGCAAAGTAATAAGTACTGCTATAGCTCAAATCGTGCCATGATTGGTGTAAAAGGCAATGTTGTGTTCCCTAGTTTCTTGTAGCCTGTTACTATAAATAATCCTGAGTACTAAGTTGCTAAAGTCCCAAAGTCTTCGAAAAATTTGAAAAGTTTTTACTCTCACGGTGGGGATTTTTCACTCATCAGCGATACGCCTTAGCTGTTACGCCAGGTACCACTGTCTGAAAAAGCATTCAAGTAGCGATAAAACATACTGTACTCTAGCGGCAAAGCAATGAACTCCAAGAGTTAGTTTCAGCAAAAGCTCAACGGCTAAACGGCTCGGCGACTTAAAAGTTATAAGTCTTAAAAGTTAAGTTATAAGACTTAAACGACAAAAGTTATAAGGTATCTTAATGACAGATGGAACTAACTGCCTGATATTTGCCAGTTATTGGGTTATGTATATTTTATACATGTATCATACAAAGGTGCAATTATTGTGTTGTAAAAATAGCCACAAATAAGGAAGAAATATCTCAATGTTTTTTTATGGATGCATGAATAGAATTCTGCTGTTTATGTTCAAAGATGTTTTAATGCAGCACGGGAGGCAAACTCCTTGCAATTATTTCATTAACGCTGCTAGGCAGTGCTTCACAAATATTTTGTTATGATTCGAGGAAACTTGGTTAACAGACAAATAAAACTTTGATTGATTTGTTTCAAAACTAAGTTCATTCCTAATGTATACTAATTCAAATGGGTTAACAAATTACACAACAGAAGATCTAAGAAGATGATCTTATGCTAATAAATATTAAAAACAACTATATATGACTATGCTTGGTACAATAAGACGATAAAGTGTTTTGAGGTGATTCATATTTTGTTTTTTATCTCAAAATCAAAAGTGTCATCTTGTACTTAAGTGCCATGTTGAACCTACCACAGCAGTCCCGGCAGACATGACCAACACCTTGTCAGAGTCCATGACGGTGTTGAGTCTGTGCGCGATCGTCAGCACTGTGCACTCGGCGAACTTGCGACGGATCGTACTTTGGATCAGCGCATCCGTCCTGACAAACAAAAAAAGCTATATGGGAGAGAACTAGATGTATATTGTACATACTTTATATAAAACAACTACCTACAGATAGTGCTAGTATTTTTCCAAAAAATAAACTCGGATTGGAAATAAATAAATATTAACTATAGTACTAGCAAATTATGCTGAGGTCCCAAAACCAGCCGTGAATTGGTGTAGCCATTCAGTATAATAGCTAGAACAATTATGAGTTTAAACCATACCATAGTAAAAGAAGCAAAAACAGGTGTCCACTGCAATCCCAATTAAGCCAACAAATGCCATCAACTTCCACCCAAGCCGGTCAGCGTTTATTTTAGATAGGCCCTGCCGCCACTGTACCATACATTTGCAAGGAAAATTGGGATTGCTCATGGTGGGGATTCGAACCTGCGTAATTCCGTTTGGCTTCAACATTCAACAGTGACACACCTTTGCCAGTTATACTAAGTATCACCATCTAAAAAAGAAATTAAGTGGCTATAAAGCATACTCTAGCGGCAAAGCAGGAAACTCCACGAGTTAAATTTAAAGTCAAAACTCTTAGTTTACACGAACATTAAGAACGGTAATGGTTTCAGTACAAATATAGAATGCAACTTGTCGTCTTATTACAGTAAGTTTGTACCACAGTAAGAGCAATGAACAATTAATAACTTATGAGTTGTTTTTAGTTCCAGCATTAGCTCACAAGCGGCAGTGAATAGGCTAATCGGCACAGCGACTGTCTCATCAACCTAGTACCAAAGAGAACATGCCTAATTTATATATAACACAACTTAAAATTACTTAATATTTTATCTATTCTACATTTCTATTCCCTTTTAACAAAGTTGTTGAATTTGTCATCTGATTTCTTCCTTAATTCCCTATCCTGGCTTCACTCTGATACTCAAGGAAATCATACTCATGAAAAAAACTTGTCAGCTTAAGATAATGTTGGGAGTTGTTAGATTATAACTAGCTTGAAACTCTTGAACAGGTGTCTTCACTCACTGTGGGTCCACATTAGCCGTCGCTTCGTCCATCACCAGTATCCGGTTGTTGCGTACGATCGCTCTCGCCAGGCACACGAGTTGTCTCTGTCCGACGCTCAGGTTGCTTCCTCCCTCCGACATTTTGCCGTTCAGCCCCCCGGCCAGATCCTTGATCACCTCCTTCAACTCAACCTGTCGGCAAATTAGGTGTTAAAATTATTATTTTTTATAATCGTTAGAAGAACCCAATTTTCACTAATTATGATTGTATACTAATCGATTAGTTATGAAGCACCAAGTTTGATGGATTTTAATCACAAGAGATGACTTTGCTTCTTGTCACTTCCAAGAATGAGATTCCTGTATGGAAAATTAAGAATTTGATAAGTTAATCAGGTAAGTTTACATTGAGATATCATGAGACATAGGAATTTTATATTAATCAATGTGAAAGTAAGGTTATCAAAATTGGTACTCATATCCTGGTATTTATATTTTACATGTATTAATTATACATAAATGCAACTGTAACTTGAAAAGTGTGTAAAATTCTTTACCAACCTTGTGAAAGAACTTCATACACTTGTATTAAATCACCTTTGTAATATATTTTTGGATCTATTCTACTTTCACTATATGAGTTCACCGACACTATGTTGTGGTGTGGTACAAACACATTGACTACCATACCAATCAAGGCTCGATTGATGTGTCAACCCTCTACTACACACTTCGCAGAATCACAGTCCGCACTTTAACACAGTTGGCCACACTGCGCAGGGTGGCGAGCGGCTGTCTACCTTCCCTTCCCATGACCACCAAGACCGGTTTCATTTCAACCCCCAGTGCATTCAAATCGGCTCCGGGGGCGGTTGCGTACTGACAGCCCGCGTGTGTCTTAGTGAAACTTGAATTTTGAACAGCTTGCTTGTGCAAATAAATTCATTTTATTATATACTTTATACAGTGTATTGCTTTTACAAACGATTTTGTATACAAAACTTGTAAATTATAATATTTTTCATTATGGCTTAAGTCAGGCAAAGTGATGGACTTTCGCGCGATTTTAGAGGATGAGTTTGGTGCCATTAATTTCAGAAAAAAATATATCTGTATAAAAGATTTTTTTAAATGGTTACAAAATGTACAGTATAGTAATGTACAGTAACGTATATTAAAAATGTTTAATGTTGATAAGATAAAGCTAAAACATTATGTTATTTACATTTGTAATGATATTGTTAATAAGAAACATATGGTAGTTTTGTTTTATATATAAGAAGGCAGGCTGTTTTTCTAATAATATCGCTGAAAATAGTGACCATGAAAGTGAGAGTGAACTTTAGTATGGAAATGAGGATATAAATGATGAATTTAATTTGCTTAATACAAAAAATAATATTTTGTTGTAAGAATTCTAAGTGAGAACAATACATTTATTTAACTATTAACTTGTAAATAAATATTTAAAAAATTGAAATGCATAATTTTTAACATTATGTTATTACCTAAAACCTTTATAACCAAAAAATAAATATAAAGATCTAAAAAACATAGACATATACATCAAATTCCAAGTTACAGCAAATGCGGACTGACAGTCCGCGCACATGTAGTAACGTAACAAGTGGCCGTGTGCGTAGTAGAGGATTAAATTTTAATGTACTTTATCTAACTAATAGATTTTTAAGACTTTTTAACTTATTTGTAATGATACAACTATGTACTAAATGTTAATGACACAGACCTCCTCCAAAGCACTCCACAGCATCGAGTCGCTGTATTGGTCAAAGGGGTCGAGGTTCTTGCGCACAGTGCCACTAAACAACACCGGCTCTTGCGGGATGATAGAGATCTTACTTCGCAGTTCATGCAGACCGATGGAGGAGGCGACGATGTAGTCGATGTCGATCTCTCCTTGCACTTCAGCGAGGCGGAACAGAGCTGCGATCAGCGACGACTTCCCAGCGCCTGTGCGTCCCACAATACCGACCTGTGCAGGACAAATCACCATAATCATCATTGGAGGGTGAACTGAGTTCTCTACGGCGGAGCCGCTATCTGCTGAGGGTAAAGTGGTAAAGACTGTCACAAAAACACTAATGATAGAACAAGAATATTGCTAAAATTATTTTTCATCATGTAACGTAATTATAAGCTTATGAGTTTAATCTTATCGTTAACCCTACAACTGGTAGGTATTTTAGCCTTAACTGGATGATACAGTCATTAAACAACCTTTCTTTAATGTTCAATATAAAAAAAACTATACCACACCATAGTAAAAGAACCAAAACAGATCACCATATAGATGGTGACCAGTTTGAATGGAAGTAGACGGCATTTGCAGGATAAAATAATTACTAATTATTCTTAGTGGAGCCTCCCATCACTACTATACCACACATCTGCAATCAAATTGGGATTGCTCACAGTGGGGATTGGAACCCACGTACTTCCATTTGGTTTAAATTGTTTCGCTCGTCAGCTAGCGCCTTAATCCACTGTACCAAGTTCCACTGACAGAGAAAGCCCTTGATTGTGTATACAGCAATCTCTAGGTGATTGAGCGCATTCCTTAAGATAGTCCAAGTTCCTGATCCCACATAGAGGCACGTCTCACAATGATGACATCGTCTAAGAAACTTCTTAGATGATGTGGCATCTGTTGTCAGTTTAATGAACTTAATAAATTGACAACAGATTCCCTACCACTTCTTATTGACAAGGATATGTCTTAGTTCTAGGGAGGAATCAGCAATCTGTTAGACCAAAATTTGTAACAGAAGTGCTGGTAAATGTCTATAAAAAAAACTGTTTAGAGAGACTGAAAACATTCCCACTAGACATATCCATGATCTAATTTATTTCTTACAGGGAAGTAGATACAATAATTTTTTAATTTGTAAATGTGTCGTGATTGCGACTTTAACAGTTCTAGGCTTAACCCTTTAACCGTGATATAAGTTGTATATTTCAATTTTAGATTTCAAGATTATAATTCAATTATATTGGGCCATGATTCAACCTGAACTCTTATATGGAAGTGAAACATGGGTATTGTCCAGGAGAAGGGAAAAAAGACAAATGGTTTTCAAAAACAAAGTGTTAAGAAAAATATTTGGACCAGTGCTAGAGGAAGAAGTATAGAGAATAAGGAAAAACAGAGAATTGAGATTATTGTACACCGACCCGGACATCATCGCGACAATTAAAGCAAGAAGGGTTAAGCTGGATCGGACATGTAAAAAGAAGGCTGAGGGAAAGCAGGTTGTATGAAGTGTGAAAAGCCACGCCTAGGGGAAGCGTCCATTGGGAAAATTAAGATGGACTGATCAAGTCATGACATAAACTTGGCGAATGACAGAATAGATAGGAAAAGGCTGGTCTATGAGGCTGAGTATCAATTGAGATTTCTGGAGCCACGGCAGTAAGTAATATTAATACAATAAAATGAACACACTAAAAAGCACAGTTAACATTATATCTTTAGGGTACAATACTGCATTGAGAAATGAAAAAATGTAATAAAACCAAAATCTTTTATTGACTTGAATGTAGCCACCTTTTCTTTAGGAGCGATCGTGAAGTTGAGATTTTTGAGGACGGGCGGCTCATTGGGACTGTAGGACATGAACACCCTGGAGAATGTGATTCGCCCTTCATCCGGCCACGTGGTGGGAGGTTTCTTGTCTATAACACAGAGAGGCCAACTGTATGTTAGCTGGTAGAATTTTTATTTTTAAATTTTAACTGGTAAAAAATGAAACAAAATACTCCAAGAAAACGTGTTATTACCTATAAGAACTCTACGATACCAAAGTACTATGACATGACAAACTAATCAAAGGTTAGGTTAGATTCAAAGGTTAGATTCGTTGTTTAATTAAGTCATCCGCTACTGGATTCAAATCAGGCATTAGACTTACCAGCTTACTGAGTAAGTAAATTACCAAGTGATAACCACTGAGTTATACCTGACGAACTAGTGCGCAAATAAGCACTCAACCTTAACAAATCTCTTACCTAAAAACTTAATTATCTAAAAATAAATAAATGAATCTGAGATTCACGTATTCTCACTTCATTCATCCAGATGATGTCAAGGTGTATAGCAATTCCTTAAACCTCTACATAGGGAATCTTCTGACAAAAATCTGACACCCAACAGACTCACTATATGCTCCAGTTTACCTGGCGGAGACTCCAACGCAGGCTCCTGCTCCACGTCTGAGTACTCCAGCACCCTCTCCACCGAGGTCATCTGGTTCTCTAACTCCGCCGACTGTCGCATGCCCCACTGGAACATCCCCGTCAGCCCGATGGACTGAGTGATGGCCAGTCCAACATTGCCTCCGAATGTTTCTGTTCAACAGAATGGATAAGGTGTACTGTATTTTATTATTTACCAAAAATTATATCTATCTTAACAATTTTATGACATCAAATTTTAAGTATCAGATTAAAACTCTTATTCTGCTCATTTTTATTACCAATTCCAGAGTCATTTTTTAAATGACTTTGGAAAAGCAGTCAAAATCCAAATGGATATCACAGAATTTAAACCCGTGACCATAACAGTATCAAACGCTTTTGTCATTTCTTCCTTGCACAAAACTGGTGAAGTCAATCCCTTAAACAATCTACTCAATACCTTGAAAATGTATGTTGATACACCCAAACAAGATAATTTTAAAAAATCAAGTCATGTCAGACAATAGTATCGGAAGCTGCACTGAATTCTATAAAGAAACAATATATTTAGCCCTTTTCTACAGCTTTAAACTAACATTACTATACAAATCTTTACCTGAGTCCAGGAAAAGGAAACTGAATGTCACCAATGCAATGTAGATGAGGCAAACTCCATCCAGCCAGAATCCAAAAGCTCGACTTGAAGCGATAAAGATGTACCACGCTGATGAATGCAGGTCCTGGGAAAGGATTTCATTAAAACCGTTATAGGAATAATGACAACATAATTGCTTCTTCAATAATACCATATTGTAATTTATTAACATTGAAACTGCCACTACGGTCAGCATTGGTAGGTCGGGCAGATCGACGTGCCCAACCGTCCGGGTAGGCGGCGAGAGCTGCACAGTGTTCTAACAATTTTCCAATACATGTGACTGGTAGACTAAAGCGGCATTTTGACAATCTCAATCGATGAAGTACATCCCATTCCGCCTAGGCAGTCTTGCATAGCTTTCCGATGCTTTAACATTTCTCTCTTACATTACATTAAGAAAAATATTTATTTATTTTTTAATTTGCGGCAGACTAAAAAAAAACCAAAGACATGTAAAGATTAATGACTAAAGAATATGTTATAAGTTCCAAAACCCGATTATACGCCAAAAATTTGTTGCTATGGAATTAACTAAGGCCACCCGATCTAGGGACGGGCGCCGGCTCCAAAGTGTTAAGAAGATTGACAAATGATAAGAGGTCCGATATTGCAATACTTTACACATTTTTTTAGTTGATAAAGTTAAAAGTAAAATACAAAATATTTTTTTATCAAACCCTTTTAATGTTAAAGAACATTTGAACGTGACATGATGAATTAACAAAAAAAGGACAAAGATAAATGACATAAGGTTCAATATTGCAATATTTTACACCTTTTTTCTATAGGTACAGTTAAAAGAGAATTAGAAAAATTATTTTATCTATCAAACCCTCTTAATGGTGAAGAACTTCTTGAACATGAAGACATGATGAAATAACAAAGTACAGTACAAAAAAATGTATCTATTTAAGTATTAAAAAGGTTCTTGTAAGCCCTTTTACAGTGGAAGGTGATTAGAGTTTATCCGAGATTTACTCACCTGGTGGTTGTCGAACTCCTTCTCCAGTATCTGCTGGGCGTGGAAAGCCCTGATGGTGGTCAGACCTTGTAGCGAGGCGTTCAAATGGGAGAACACAGGACTGCGAGCTGCAAAAACCCATTTATAAAAATTTAACAGATAGATATTGCAAAAGAGCATTAGATTTACCTATATGCCACCGTAGTCTGATACATCGAACGCCTGCAAAACATTTATTTACTGGCCAACTATGAGCCTAACATCTTAAATTATTCACCAATTATCATCATGTGAGTATTATGTCGAATTTAGGTTTGACTTTTCTCTTTTCTCATGGTTTTTTCTCCAGACAAGATTCCCCGACACGACATATTCTTTTGTCAACATTGATCATATGTTTTTTCTTATGTTTATTTTCAAGATAGGATGTTCAAATTTTGTATACTTACACAAATATATTAAGGTAAAATGAAGATGGAAAACATCAGATTATTATTTATAATCAATATTAAATTTGTCGTATATCCGTTTTTGTAAAATGAAAATCGAGTTACAGTATTTGTTTACGGCGAAATAAATTTGATTTTGAATTGAATTGTTAATAAATATTACAAACCTTTAGAGACTCGTGACACACAACATTGCGACAGAGAAAAATAAATATTTAATTATAACAATAAGTATCGTTCCCTTTAACACTGAGTCTTACAGCTCATACCAAGGACGGGCCAACTGAAAAAATATACATAACCGTAAGATAACCACAAGCTTTTAATGTGGTGTGAGTGAAAAATCTTAAAAAACAATTTTAACCTTTTCACGAGTCTGCTAAAAGTACAACATTAAAAAAACTTATTTTAATATTACAGTAAATAAAAGAAGAAATGTTATTTTATGATTTTTACGCTTATTTGTATTAAATTCACAAGTTTTTGTAAAAAATTTTTCATTTTATTTTTCACTTTTACAGTCATTTTTTACATTTTCAACATTACTCCTCTGGGCAAATCCAAATTGGACGTCATATAACGTCAGCATTCCTTAAAGTATTAAAATTTATTTGTTGATTGTATCATAAATATGCTTAAGTATAATTTTTTTTAAGTTTTTAGTAAACAAATTTTAAGTTACAGGGTCATTAATTCACAAATTTGGCGTTTTTCATGCAGTGGTGTGGGAAAACTTGTGCTTTTGAGCTGACATTTGGGGAACGGACCTTATTCACGTAACCTATATGAAATAAGAAAAAATTCGTATTCTATAGAAAAAGATTTATTAAAGCCACATTTTTTACCCGATAATTTTATTAAATATGTCATTTTGGAGGCCTAAAAATGTACAAAAACCAGAATTGTTATCTTAAACAGGTCACTCAGGTAGCTTGTATGAAATTATCACATTTGTGTAAACAGTAAGTAAGCAACGCTAAGGCTGACCTAGCGAATTTCAGTTGTCACTAACACCGCTTGCACAGACTTAAGCTTGTATTCATGTATTTTGGTATGTATGGATTAGTTGTTTGAAGGTTTGAAAAGTGTATACTTTTCTTTAGGGAGAAGTCAATTTTAAATATACATTACCTTTACTATCCTTTTGTTTTCTTTCTGATTATATTAGAAATGGGTATAAGACCACCCGCAACCTGAGCTAGTACTTTTTCCAATCCAAAATTTAGCAAATAATCGATTTTATCGTGCTTACTGTGTCCGATATACTTCAGGGAGATCGGTCTTATATTAATATTGTTTTCAGGTAATGCAGCTTTTTTATTTTTACTTAATCACAAACAAAAATACACAAGATATGTGCTGGTAAGTAACGACCAACTGTCAAAACTCAACAGTAAGCAGTCCTACTCAAACACAAGGGGGAAATAGGTGATGTCTGAAACCTTAAGAAATTGAGTACCGGTAGAACTACCATGAACAGAAGGTAATTCTGGTATATTGTTTTTTTTAAGAGTAAGCTTTGGATGTAAAAATTGGAAACAGGTTTTAAAAGAACATTCATTAACTGAAATTACATATTTAAAATTACATATTAAGTACATTTCATGTTACCTAAAAATCTTCTGTAAGGTACCCACAGAAGAGAGAACCAGCTAAATTTATTTTAGTTTGCATAACGAACTACAGTAAACCCTCTCATATCCGGATCTCTCATATCCGGACCCTCCGATATCCGGACGTGATTTTGAAAGAATGCAAAAATTTAAAATTACTCAAGGAGTTCAATGTTTGTTAAACCAGTAGACGCGAACGACGTTTGTAGGCCGGTTAGTAGCCGATCGCCGAACGCGGGGTTGAAGCCATGTGGACAGCGGTAATGTTCAAAAGCGGAATGGGGAAACGATGAGTCACCCTAGTCCCGAGTGCCTGAGTCTCTAGCGCTACTGTCTGTATTCTGTGCTATCTGGTGCAAGGTCACTGACTTACGAAACAATAAACCTCCCTTCCCCACCTGTCCGTACCCACCCCAATAGCCAAGCCAACGCATCACGCGTACTGAAGTGACAACACCTGCCTCCGTGGTCAGTGTCGCCTTTATTTTGCTTCAGTGACCTTGTCGTTCTCGTAACGGTTCGTTTTAGTTTCGGGTAGGAATAAGTTATTATGGCCGGAAAAAGAAAAAGGGTTGTCATTACGATGGAGGAAAATTTGTATTACTCTAGTACTGTACCACTTTGTACTGCATTACGAAAACCAGAATTGTTATCTTAAACAGGTCACTCAGGTAGCTTGTATGAAATTATCACATTTGTGTAAACAGTAAGTAAGCAACGCTAAGGCTGACCTAGCAGATTTCAGTTGTTACTAACACCGTTTGCACAGCCTTAAGCTTGTATTCATGTGTTTTGGTATGGATGGATTAGTTGTTTGAAGGTTTGAAAAGTGTATACTTTTCTTTAGGGAGAAGTCAATTTTAAATATACATTACCTTTACTATCCTTTTGTTTTCTTTCTGATTATATTATAAATGGGTATAAGACCACCCGCAACCTGTACTAGTACTTTTTCCAATCCAAAATTTAGCAAATAATCGATTTTCTAAATACTTCAGGGAGATGGATCGTATAGTAATATTGTTTTTAGGTAATGCAGCTTTTTTTTATTTTTACTTAATCACAAACAAAAATACACAAGATATGTGCTGGGAAGTAACGACCAACTGTCAAAACTAACAGTAAGCAGTCCTCCTCAAACACAAGGGAGAAATAGGTGATGTCTGAAACCTTAAGAAATTGAGTACCGGTAGAACTAGTAGAATTATATGATCGGTAAGCTTTGGATTGAACATGTGGACAGCGGTAATGTTCAAAATTACATAAACGATTATCACTATACCCAAGTGCCTGAGTCTCTAGCGCTACTGTCTGTATTCTGTGCTATCTGTGCAAGGACTGATACGAAACAATAAACCTCCCTTCCCCACCTGTCCGTACCCACCCCAATAGCCAAGCCAACGCATCACGCGTACTGAAGTGACAACACCTGCCTCCGTGGTCAGTGTCGCCTTTATTTTGCTTCAGTGACCTTGTCGTTCTCGTAACGGTTCGTTTTAGTTTCGGGTAGGAATAAGTTATTATGGCCGGAAAAAGAAAAAGGGTTGTCATTACGATGGAGGAAAATTTGTATTACTCTAGTACTGTACCACTTTGTACTGCATTACGTGATTTTTGAGTTTTGATATCATTAAAGTGGTTTTATTATTTAATATCTGGATGTTTTATTCCCATCTCATATCCGGATATTTTGCTATCCGGATCGGCCGTCGCCACATTAGTCCGGATATGAGAGGGTCTACTGTACCTACATTGTTGCTATGTAGTGTGTTCTCCTTTCTGGAGATTTTTCTGACTAGGAGCTGCTGTTTCACATTTCAATACTATTGCTGTGTAATTTTCATTACTCTTCTTTATCTTGGGCATAAACTAAACAACTGATTTCTCAGTCGATTCAATATTTTCAAAACTTACTTTACTTCTGCATAGTGTGTATTTTAAGTTAATTTATTTAGTAATGGAGTATACATTGTAATTAGATGGTTTTAGATTTGCGGTGTTACAGATTTTAATAATCAATGAATGCAGAGGCATAAAACATTGCCAATTTCTTTTCTTTTTTACATTTCCAGTATAAAAAAAACTGTACAACAAGCTTTCCTAATCAATATTACATATGGCTGGATAGCATTACTGAGCTAATCTTAAGTGATAGTTCAAGCGGAAGGCACTGCTTACTGACTCCTTCCAGGCGCTTGACGCTGCGGGATGTGGACAGGTAGAAGTTGCGCAGGAAGTAGAACAGGATGCCGATGAATAACGTCGGCACCATCAGCCAGTAGTTGACGAGCCCAACTACGATGATGATACCGATCAGGGTCAGACCGATCTGTTCAAACACACCACAATAAATTGGTTTTCAGTGTAACTTTGTTCAGAGAAATATACTAGGATCTCAGGAAGTTTTTGTAAAGATGTTTTTAATTTAGTAAGTAAAAAATGTACCCAGATATAAAATTTCCAAGTGAATTCCTTAGAAAACAATTCACACTTATAAATGAAAAAAATGTAAGAAATGTTTGAGAAATTTGAACGAAACATATTTTAACATAATTTGTCTGCTGTTAAAAACTGAAATAGTTAAATAACCCAAATCTGACTCACTCACTGACTGACTGATCACATTTTCTAAAAAACTACAAGGCTTTGGAGCTTCAAATTTGGTACAAGGATTCTATTTAAGATCTAGATGCGTACTAAGAAAGGATTTTTCAAAACTCCCAAAGGGCTCTGCCCTACAGAGATACCTTATAGGGAGTAACTTTATTAAAAAATGTTCTGCAATCAAAACATTTGATTTCTAAAGCTACAGCTGTTCGTTTACCTTCCATTAGCAATGTGAATTACTATTCAATGTCTTCTGTATCAATTTAAAACTATCAAGTAAATAAATACCGTACAAATTGAACAGTTTTACTTGCCACGTTGATACTTCAGAGTTTTGGGGGTTTATGTACCTATTTTTTTATTTTGTCTCTAATTAAATGTCATATGTTAATAAATGCCATAGTATTGTATATTGATTGATCTATTTTTATTATCTATCTAAATAATAAAACAAAGTCGTGTTAGTTACACTTTTCATAAGTTGAGAACGGCTCTAACTATACCTCGACCCAGAATATCTAAATCTTTCACAACAAAGCCGTAATGCTATTTAACTGCGGAACATGGCCACTCTAAAGTTAACACATATTTACTGTAGTTTGCCGGGTCAGCTAGTAAATTGTATAAAAACAGTTTTAACAAAATATTGTATTTCTTAAAATAGTTTAAAAATATTTGTAAGGATCTAGTTTAAAAAAATTATCCGTACAGCAAAAGTTGTGTACAAATTTTAAACAAATTAAAAGGTAAAAGGTAAGCAGTTAGGTAGGTAGTTACTGTAGGTACTGTATGTATAAGTTAATAGGTTGAAAGTTAAAATCAACACATTGAGACATCGAGCATATTGGATAAACTAAAACATCTACACGTATTACACTAAACACTACTTTTTGGGCCTGTAAAAAAACCTCTGTATGGGACCAAAGAGTAGAGTATCGTGAAATATGTTGAAATGTTTTAATGTCTCCAATGTGTTGTGTCAATTTTAAGTAAAATGAATCGCTAGGCAAGAATGACCTGATGATGTGACTGTTGTCATGAAACCAGTAGTCGACACTGTCGAACTATAAAGGATATTGAAAAGGTAAAAAAATTCTATTAATTAGTTATAACCAATTTCCAGGAGTATGAACATGAATTCTGTTGTTAAAGGATTTTGTTTTTAATTTTTTTTAAAGTTTTTAAAATTTACTTACTTGCAAACAGTCGATAAGGGCAGCAGGCAGTTGTTCGTCAATGGAACCCATGTCTTTCGAGAATCTGTTCAAAATACGACCTAGAAAATTAAGATACATTAAAAATATCTTAAACAACCAAATTGAAACATAAAAGATAGTTTGAATTATTTCTGAACAAAAAAATACTGAACGATCGACTAATCAGTTGTAATGGAATATTCTGACTTACCAGAAGAGTTGGTGTTGAAGAAGTGCATCGTGGCACGAGTGATGGATGTGAACATGGTGTCGTGCAGACGACGGGACGCTCGCATGCACAAGTAGAAGAACAGCCAGGAGCGGAACAACGTGACGACCACAGTGGCGGCTGTGATGGCGGAGAACACGTACACGCACGTGTCACGTGTCAGCGGCAGACCTGAGCAACAACCTCATTGAAGATTATCCACATAAAGTAA
The DNA here is from genome assembly GCA_023375725.1 of Nephotettix cincticeps. Taxonomy (NCBI): domain Eukaryota; kingdom Metazoa; phylum Arthropoda; class Insecta; order Hemiptera; family Cicadellidae; genus Nephotettix; species Nephotettix cincticeps. The sequence goes on along the minus strand of CM041788.1, from coordinate 13,757,195 downwards.
TGGAGTTTTACAATAGTATTTAAAGTACATATGTTCTTCATCTGATATTGCACGAACAATACCGGGTGTCGACAAAATATTCATCAGGTTTTAGTTGCTTATACAGTGGAACTTCTCTATAACGAACCTCAATGTAAAAAATTACTAAGTATAATGTATTATTTTCAAATACCCTTGAAAAGTCACATAACTCAATAGAAAATTTATCCCTATGTAGCGTACAAAATATGTATAAAATCCTCTATATAACGAATATTTAGTATTTGAATACTGTGTACATATTTACTTTCCACAAATAAATATTGTTAACACACCTATAGCAGTAAAACATATAACAAACATAATGTATGCCTAAAAATCTAATTTAAATGGAAGTTGGACACGTTCAGTATTCTTTAATTGGAGGTTATAAATAACACCTATATAACGAATTCAAGCAGAATCTAACCTCAATTTAATGAACCTCTTTTTTAAGAATTCTCCTATAACAAATATATTTCTAGTCCCTTTAAATTCATTAAATCGAGGTTCCAATGAATTTAATTCATCTTTACACATACACTAATCAAGGAAACGTGTTGAAGGAACATTTCTTTAAGAAGAAAAAACATTTTTTGTTTTAAAATACGACCAAACTTTATCATTGATAACTGTGTTAGCGTGAGTAACACACCAGAGTATCCTGTGTTAGTATCACCAATTTATTGCCACAGGAAGTGTACTGAAATGTAAAAGCTCCAAGACAGTGGCTTTAATGCGCCAGCAAATGCTGGTTAACGTTTGTGTTGATCTGCAGCTTCGGTTGAAAACCTGTTTTGCGATCAATGGGCAATGTTTTGAACATCTACAGGAGATCAAAAGAAACTTTTAAGACTTTTTCTTTCTAATGGTCAAGTTAATAACAGTATTATTGTTTAACCATAAGCTCAATGAAGTGTTTTAAAACGTGATGAATCTTTTGTGGACACCCTGTATTATTAGTAAAAAAACTAATCTGAAAGCCAAAATTTACTAGAGTTTCAAGATAAATTTGGATTTAATTTAATTTAATAATGATCTTGCTATCCAAACAACAGATGATTTTAACTTTTGAGTATTTAAACAAGAGAAATTTTGACTTTTTCAGTTTTATTGTAAATAGCATAGAAAATTGACATAATTAAATGTATGAACATACATTTAAACTTATATTCAACGTCAAAGGCTAATTTAGATGCTTGAACAAGTTCTACAACAACTGTTCTTAATTGATAAAATACTTTTACAGGAAAACAGTTCTACAAAATAGAATGGATTTTTATCCAATCATAAAATGCTGAAAAAGGTTTTAGTGAACCTTTTTACACAACTACTAATTGATTTCACGTAAATAACCAACATACTTAATAGCTTAGTCTCTGTGAAATTGTTAGCGAGTGTTGGCAACATCGTAGTGGTCGTTGTGTTCAAGTTGGCAACCTGTAGAAGGGGTTGGGCAACTGACTGTATGAGTGGTTGCATCATAGGAGCTACACTCTCACTCTTTACATATCCATACTCCTCTAAGTTGACCCTGTAAATCAAAAATAAATCTGTAGGTAGAACTGTTTAATAGAAAGAAGAATCAAAGTTGAAGTGGAGGAAGGGTTGGTTTTGGATCTAGAATATAATGATTGATCAAAAAACTGTTTAAAACTTATCTATATAAATAAAATTTGAATTTTATCAGCAGCATAAATTGTGTGGAATACAGTATAACCAATCAAATCCAAACTAATTGGGGCTGAAGCCTGTTCGGATTTAGGAGTGTTAGGATTTTCCGGGAAATAATATTAAGCACTTAATTTGTCATTGTACTCGCAGTAAGCGATGGAAGACGTGGTGATTGGGGTTATATAGGCTGGGTGACTCAATATACAAAAGGGCGGTGATCTTGGAGGGTGGATGTACATGCTGTGATATGTTGCTAGGTGAGCATATGCTAAAAATAAATCACTCTCTCCTATCACTCCATCTCTTGCTGGGATGCCTCTCAAGCCTGTCTACTGTCTAGTGAGCATTACCTGCTGATAAGAGCGTATCGCTAACAGCCGAACGACATGAAGTTCATGCGACGCTGGCTTGGAATTGTGAACGTGTGAAGAATTTCTACACTTGGAAAATTAAAGATAATAGACTTTAATTTAAAAGCTTGTGTTCAAAGATTGACAACTTATTTTCAGGAGAAAGTTTGAACTGTATTAGAAATCCTGATACCTAAAAGTGTGATTATATCTAATTAAATATTTTACGAGCTCCCTTTCAGGGGTGTCCAAATCAATAAATAATTTCACCTTTAAATCATATAAAATCGATTTACCAGTAAGTGATCCAATAGTCTCCACCACTTGCTAGTAATTGTGTCAACACTGCCATTCCCAGAAAGAACATGAGAGTGCAACAGTTGCCTCCAGAAATCAGGTATGTCACATAGACTCTACCGCTGACAGTACCCTTGGACCTCATCTCAGCCATCTCTGGAGGTTCGTCCTGTATCTTTCCTTCTTCCATGGACGATGCTACACTCTTGACTGACTGCAACATCACAATAATATGAGTATCCAGACATTGTGTGCTTTATGTAGACTCTACCACTGACAAAGTCTGCCCTTGGCCCTCATCTCAGCTACCTCTGGAGGTTCACCCTTTATATTGCCCTCTTCCATAGACAGCGCTACTCCTTTGACTAACTGCAACATCTCCACAAGAACATGAGAGTGCAACAGTTGCCCCCAGACCATGTAGACTTTGCTGCTGTCAGCCACAATGTCACACATTTGACTGACATCATGTGAACTCCACTCTTTTGCGATCCTATTGTGTTGTTGATGAAAAACTTTCACACACATGAGATCATTTACCAACTAAAAAGTGATGGTTTACTTCCTGATTTCTAAAATACTGTCTTCCCTTTACATTGGAGTATTTTTAGTCTAAAACTAAATACAGTTCATAGTTAGATGAATACTTGTACTAAAGGATCTTTTCCGTTAATAAACCACCACTACTTTTTTGGCTAATTCTGTTAGTTCACCACTAATTGTGATATAGTATACAGGAAAACATATCGTCATGAGTATTTATAAGTGATTTTTTTGGGGTTTATATACAGGATTGAAGAAAGTCTTATCGGTTAACGATTATAGGACCGCACAGCTGCCAGTTTGATTGACGAGACACAACAATGAACTTCTTCGGTGTCGCGGATGAATGTAGAAATAAGGAGAGTGCAGTGTGATTTTTTTTCAAATAAAAGGGATTTATAAAGGGAGCATAATCCAAGATTATGTAGAAACAACCATTAAATGATTATTGATGTTTTTATCTCATTAATAATATTTTATACCACCAATCATCAACATGTTGGCGACCAATACATGTTGATTATTGGTGGTATAAACGGGATATTGCCGACATCAGCGACCTGCGGAGTTTGATAGTACAAAATATTATTAAAGAGATAAAAGTATCAATAAACAACCTAGATTAACTCCGCAGAGCTCTGTATGACGGCGATATGCTGTATATTACGATGGTGGTGGTGAATTAACGGAAAAGATCGGTACTAAATACTCAATCCTAATCGTACTCACACAGAGATTGAAGAATTCAAGGTAGGAAGACCTGGAGACCAAGGGAATGGGAGCAAAGGTTTGAGCAGAGTGTCTACTGAGGATTGTGGGAACAGGCAGGACAGGAATGGAGCAGGAATTTTCATTTGGATGGCAAAAACCATCATCACTGTCACCAATATTTTCATCGCCATCATCATTAAGTTTACCACCATTGTCATCACCATCATCATTTTCTTCCACTTCGACACTTTCATTGGCATCCTAACTAGAAACAAAATCCCTTAAGACCTGCACAATGGCGCCTTTAAAAACACAAGATTTATTTGTACGCTGCATAAATGTATCCTAGATCAGGTATGAGTACGATCTATAATTACAACCACAGACCTGGTGTGCAGTTCACAAAACTGTAAAGATCAGTTAATGTCGTTAATGTAGTTCAAACTGTTGAACCAATAACAATACAGTTGTTGATGTTCATTCATATGCTGCCTGGTAAAATAATTTGTCAGAGTTAGGTAAATTCTGAGAACAGGGCCATAGTACAGTAAACACATGAGTCGGCAAACTGTGAGCCTTAGATGTTTCATTAGTTGCCGATTAATAATTGGTAGTAAATAAGACAATAGAACAATCCTGTATATCCATGGATGAAATTTTCTCAGGACGCATTACTAACAACTGAACAATTTCAACAATTCACACATTAAGAGGACTAGATTCATGTTTGATATAACACATGTCTGATATGTTATGTATTGGGTCCTTGTGTCCCTTTCAATAACACAGAAGCTTCATAAATTTTATCCAATTATTTGCCTTATGATATGTCTGAAAACATTATTGCACACCACTTTATATTTATAAAGCAACAATAAACAAAACCGCAAAAACAGTACACAAGACCCATGTAAGAACCAGATGGGTTCTGTTGTTCCACTGATCCCCCCAAAAGATCTTGGATCTCAGTTGATGGAAAACTCATAACGAAACCAAAGCCATAACTCCGTCAAAACCAGAAGCATGCAACGACGTACCTACCTGGATGGAGGCATGGCGCTTGTACAACATTGTGGTGGTGCTTTCAACATTACCGGCTTCTTCTTCTTCTGAGTTACTTGACCTGAGGAACTCCAGTTTTCTCTCTTGCAACTCCTGATACGTCCCCTCACTTTCTACACTACCCTGGAAAAACCCAAAATATTCATAAATAAATTTCCCATTTTTAAGTAGCAGGGGAATCCACAAAGTAACGGCCGTTTGGGCATGGCATGATAGGCAGTGGGGCCGTTCAGTACTTCTCTTGCTGTGCAAGAAAGAGCATCATACAAGTTATTCTTGAGTTATAACCTAAAACATGAACACCGCAATAGAAAATCCCGACAAGTGTGAAATGTGTGGTGTTATAAGATTTTTGTGGTCAAAAAGCTACACAGCAGCAGAAATTCACCGTGGATTGAGTGTGTGTATGGCTCAAACATTATGAGCGAAGGTGTAGTCCGGCTATGGGTTCTTTTTTTTAAACGGAGAATGAACGTGCACAATTAAGAACGAAGTGGTGCTGTGTTAGTCCAAGATAACGCGCACCTATCCCACCTAAGCTCAAAGAACAACTGAACTTTAAAAAAAATTTAATGGGACATTTTGTTTAGTTTCATTTTAAATCCATCCATCTTCTTTGCTTTTCAAAAACTAACTTGCAAAAACATAATATTGTTGCTTTTAATCGTATATCTTACAACAGGATCAATTAATGAAAAAAAAACTGAATAGGATCACTCACGTTTTACCTTAATATATTTACCGTTTTATATTTTAACTAGTTTAAAAAAATTCACGTTTTCCACACACTACATGGCATAACAATATTAATGCCATATCTAAACATATATCAAAAAAAATTAACATATAATTGTGATTTGTACCGAGTTTAAATAATCATAATAAACAGGTTTGGCTATTGTTGGATGAGCAATTACAAAATTATATGATTTTTATTTGTGTAGTTGTTGTCATTTATATTAACATTTTAACAATCTTACATGTAAATGCAAAAAGTATCGTATTAAGTATACTACAACAGGATCAATTAATGAAAAAAAAAAACTGTATGAAACCTTTTGGGATGAATATTATAGGATGAAGTAAAAACTCACGTTTTCCAACACTACTTAATATATTTACACTTATATCGTAATTATATACGACGGTAAATATATACAAAAGTTGTTAAATTGGCGATCGATTTCGTCCAGTTACACCGAACATCATCAGACCCAAATGGAGATTCTATGGGCCTAAATGCGCCTGATGATGTTCGGTGTAACTGGATGAAATCGATCGCCAATTTAACAACTTTTGTATATATTAAATAATTTTATATACTTACTATATATTAACAACATTATATAAGTGTAAATCAATATAATAATTATGATTAGACTAGCTTTTACTTCATCCTATAGTAAAACCAACACGTATAATGCTAATCAAGATGTTATTCAGGATGAATATTGTCACATATATAAAAGGCTCAAATTTAAAGCTAAGTATATAAAAAAGTAACATTATGTTACTCATTTTTAGACAATAAATGAACCACTTACATTATTCATAACCACAATGTGATCCACTGAGCCCAGATATTGAAGCTGGTGAGTAATAAGAACAACTGTCTTCTTTTTCAAGTAACCTGAAACCAACATTAAATTACACTATTGGAAGATACTGTGTACTGCTGTTACTATTTTATTAAAAAGGTTTTTCCTTACTTTGTCAAAGGTAAACATAATTTTAAATTTTAGGCCATGGAATACCTAATTCCTTTCTCCAAAAAAATATGATGGTTTCAAGGGAAACACTACATCCTTTATACATTTTTTAAGTGTCTAAATTGAGTGATTTCATCACATTATTCAATGACTAAATCTTATTCAAAAAATTAAAAAGTAATAGTTATTCACATGTTAAAACAGTGGTAAATTTAAATATTTTATAATTTCTGCTTACATTAATCATTTTTACTGCATTAATGCTGCTTTAAGTTACTGGCTCGTGTTTGAAACCAAACACCATGAAATTTTATCCATGTCACACTGATTTATGAAGTATTTAGAACAGACATATAAAAATAGAGTTTGACTTATTTTGATCTCTCTTTCCAGATGAACTATTTGCTGTTAACTATAAGCTGCCAGCTCATATTGTCTTGCCTTTTTTAAGCCTGGAATAACGGAATAATTTATTTATGCATATATTTAAAATACTCTATCTTGCTGTTATATTTTCAACTATCTAATTTTTTTCTTTTTGAAAATTTATTTTATAAAAAACTGATTTTAATTTGTCCTATAGATATTTAAGTCTTGAAGGAGAATCTGTGAATGTATGAATGTCTGCTAGGCTATTCACTAGAACTCAAATATTTCAGAAATATAAAATAGGTTTTATATTTTTTTATTTTTATTTTGTAATTAGTTATGTAAGAATATTATGACGTGATTTTAAACCAGAAAAAACAGTACGTCTGTTATGTGGGTTACATAAATTTTTGTGTAAAAAAATTAAGGATCGATTCAAGCATTTATTGTATTTTTTCTATAAACACTAGTTAATAACAATTTGGAAAAGCTTCATCAAATTATATTTAAAAATTAAATTATACTGTTGTGTTCATGCATGCTTTTATAGCAATTTAACCTCAAAAATGTATATCATGAATAGGTTATATGTATTTAAAACAGATAGAACACAGGACAGAATCTCTGATATGTGAGAAGTTTAATGAAAGAATATCCATATGTTAAAATTAGCATATTGAATTTGCATAAACATAAGTAAAGAAAAATTGTCTCCCAAATCTTTTTTTAATACCTGTGACACAATCTTCAAACAGATGTTTGCCGACGTGGGTGTCAACAGCGGAGAGCGGATCATCCAGTAGATAAACATCTGCGTCCTTGTACACAGCCCTGCGGACGATTCATAAAATACCATTTCATAAACATTTTAAACATCAGCATGAGCCTTTAGAAATTTTATGGTTAATATAGGAAAAATCAATACAACATATTATCATTTCTTCTTGGTAACTCGGCTAGATATTTTGTTTGGTAAACAAATAAGAGCACACATTTTAAAAATTAATTTTTAAATTAAATTAATTGTTAACCTCAATTTAGTAGACAGAAAGTACTTTAGACATGAGTGTTTCATGCATGTCCTTTACTGATGTCAAACATGATGCTTTACTTTACTGTACTTTTTCTGTGATTCTGTACTATTTTTTCTTTTAGGAAAGTCAGTATTCAATATTCACTCATACCAAATCTTTTTTATTTTTTTGACAAGCTAATTTAATTTTTCCCTTAAGGTGTGCGACCAAAAAATTGACAATCTTAAAAAATATAATTTTAACGTTTATTTGTTGATTGTATCATAAATATGCTTAGGCATTTTTTTTCCACGTTTTTAGTAAAAGCCTTTCAGGTTACAGGGTAATTAATTCAGAAATTAGACATTTTTCAAGCAAGGAGTGTGGAAAAACTTCTCAAGCTTTTTGCTGAAATTTTGAAATAAGAACAAAGTTTATATACTACAGAAAATGATTTTTAAAGCCACATTTTTTTATCTGATAACTTTATAAAATATGTCATTTTGGAGGTCTATACATGTCAAAAAATGTACATAATAACAGAATTGTTATCTTAAACAAATCACTAGACTATACGTTACATAGAGGTAAAATACATTATGTAAAGGTCCAACACTAAAAGATTTGTTATGATGAGGTAAATTAGTATTTAGCTTGTGCTTCAAAATAATTTTAACATCAAGTTTTTATTTACACATTGTTTATTCGTAATATAAAAGTAAAATCTCCATTGTGTGTTATATACAGATCAAGGGGATTTTAAAGTATTCATTAAATTAAGGAATTCATTATTTAAGGGTTTGTTACACCAAGATTGAAATGTACTTTATATAAAACCTGAACTACAAGAGCTCCAGTTTTCTTTTATATTTAGAATCTAAAATGATTTTAAAACCAAGAGTGACAATGTAAATACACTCCATCTCATCTAATCCTCCATCTCAGCTAATTATTCCTCATCGTTATTGTCAACTAGCAACACACCTGGCCAGATTGATACGAGCCCTCTGTCCGCCACTGAGTGACACGCCTCTCTCTCCTACGATGGTCTTGTCTCCGTACGGGAACTGTTCAAAGTCTGCCTTGAGAGCGCAAACACGCACCACGTTTCGGTATCTGCAACATGCGATGCCAGTGAAATCATCATTAAGCTAAGTAATCAATTGTCAAACACACAAATATTAGGAAATGTCTTAAGGACTAAATTAGACCCCAGCAAAAAACAGCTGGAACTTCTGAAGAGAATTAAGAATCTATAAATACATCCCAAACAAGGCTCGTATATTGTATTACCTTTTGGAATGGCGACCTACACAGTGGTCTTATACAGGACTATTACAAAATAACCCAACAGCCAATGGCATCTAAGGGACCTACAGTTTAACGTAAGATCCAAACCACTTTTGCCTCTGAATTACAAACTGGTGTAATTATGAGGATGGTCTTTTCAGATGAGCGTAGTATTCAATAGTGCGGACATCATTCCACATAGGAGAATATCATCCACTGACCATCGCTCATGACAATCTATAATTTGTGACCTCCAAATAGTTAAATTACAGGACTTTCAACCATTTAGGATGATCTTCCTGGCCTTCCGGACAAGGGAAGGGACATAGCCCAGACTATTCCATCAGAATAAAATGAATAAAGGCAGAGCACCTTCCCAGTCCAGACAACAACAAAATCACCTTAAATAAGAATTCTTCCTTCTTGACATTTCTTCTGTCTATGTTATTGCATTTTAATTCATTAATCCCAAAAAATGTTAGGCCTGACTGTTTTCAAGCCCAGCTCCTCAGGAGAGATTAGCTACAAGAGTTTTGTGGTACAGAAGCCTAATGTACTTGGCAGCCTAAACAGTTTGATAAGATTCTTTTAACATGTTTCATTTAAATTACAGACCTAACTAAATCCACTTTAGCTGACTATGGTGGTTACCATTTGGATCCATTCTATAGGAACAGTTCAAACTATGGTTTTAGAACTTAAAAAGACATTAACCCCTCAACCGCAACACATGTGTTTATCCGTGGTAGTATTTTGTGCTCGCTACCGCGACGCACGGATTAACACATGCAACACTTTCTCAGCTGATTCTCTCATGAATACAGGTGTTCTGCTAGTTTTTTACTCTACTGCTTTTTTACTTTTTTTACTGCTAGTTTTTTTTTAGACTGTTACATTGACCGTGAGAAGTGACAGACCATTTGATGCTGCATTCTAGTGAATTTGTTATGAAACTACATCCCGCCACTTGCTCTGCAGTATCAAATGTTCCCCTTGGTTTAGTTTGTTTCATTGCGTTTTGATGATTGTGTTCGGTTTGAGAAAATAAAAGGGTTGTTTGAACAATATTGTTATTGTTATTTCAATATTTACTTTTTCAAAATATTCTCTTGTGTGACTAGACTTACACCTCGGTTAAAGGATTAAAGGTGAAAATTTTTCTAATGAAGAAATTACCTATCCCGATTGTAAGGTGTGCCGAACAGAATGTTCTGGCGCACACTGCCGGCGAACAGCCATGGCTCCTGACTGGCGTAAGATACATTCTCCGGTATAGACACAGTTCCACTTTTGAGAGGCAGTTCTCCCAACAGAGCATGGAGGAGCGACGTCTGCAACACACCACTGACAGCTTAGGTTCCAGGACAGTCAAACCGTACACCACCAAATATGACTATGATAAACTTAACTATTTCTGAATACAAACAAGCACAACTTTCAATCTTAAAAGTAAAATACACATTGTCATTCAAATAAGGTACATTGGAAAAAATAAAAGTAATTCAGTGTTCAGATCTTAATCAAAGAGAACATATTAGGGTTAAATTCTGTAGGGACAATTTTAATACGTAAGGTTTTATTTAGTAATATATATAGTTGCACTGAAATTCTTTAGAATTATGAAACTTTTTTCAGACAGCAAACATTCTCAGCAATACTTTTTTTATTTAAAACACATGTTTTAAATAAAATATTTTATAGTTTGGATTTTTCTAAAATAAAAGTATGATCTTCCTACAACAGCTACAACACTGAAAGTAGAGAAGGTCAGAAGGTTGAGTTTCTAAAAAAGGATTTACTTTTATATAAGTATTAAATCATGGCCATCTATGAGTAACTATTTATTGAAAATACCTTGCCGCTGCCCACAGGTCCAATAATAGCGGTCAGTTTTCCGGGGACGACACGCAGGTCTATGTGATTCAAGCTGTCGTCTGCCACCTCAGGAGTCCACCGAGCTGTTGCGTTGATCACTGTAATACCGTCCTCGGCCGATACTTTGATTCTAGCATCTTCCCGCCGTACTCGGAAAATCGGTTCCTCCTCCTGGTCCTTCTCTGATACCGTTCCGTTGGCCTTCTTCCCCTCCAGAGCTGGCTGCAAAGTGCTCTCATCGTAGTTGAGGAATGTCTGTAACAGTTGGATGTAATTTGTTTAATATCTTATCAAGCCTTTTGTGGTAGCTCAGGAGAAATGCAATGGGCACAATAAATGAAAAATGTAAATCAATTGTTTTGAAACCAGTTACAGATTACTTGACAGATCTCACATTAACTAACTTTGTGACTAATGCTGGAATGGTTTAATCTCGTAAAAACCATGAACGCGCCAGTGAGAACAATGCCCTTCACTTTACATTTCATTAAAAAATAATTCAACTGGGACGGTGGCGACGTCCTGTAATCCAGCTACTTGGAGGTCACAAATTGTGGATAGTTGTGAGAGATGGTCGGTGTATGTGGATTAACATCCGCACTATTGAATACCACATTAATTCGCAAAGACAATCCTCATAATTAGACCAAATTAGTAATTCAGAGGTCGTGGTTCGGATTCCACGTTAAACTGTAGGTCCATTAGTTGCCATCGGCTGTTGGGCTATTAATTAACAGTCCTGTCTAAGGAACATGTCAGCCTTAGTCAGTAACAAGACTACAAGATCGCGCCACAATCATCTTACTTTCAATCCTCATTCATACTTGGCTTAAAATACCTTGTAGTATGGTTGCCATTTCAATGATCTAATCTAATCCAATTGGGATGAGATTTAAAAAAGGAATTAAAAGTCTTAAATAACTGTAGAAACAAAATGAAATTCTGTATAAAACTATTTAAAATAAAGATCAAATACAGAACAAAGACAACCTTAAATTTTCTAAAATTTGGTCTACTTTAATTCCATGTTACTATTTTAGAATGGTAATAATTTGTAGGAGGAATCATTATCAAATCATTGATGAATATAAAAAAAATAGTAAACTATAATAACAATTATTTCCGAATATCTCAAACAATTTGGTTCTAAGAATATTTTTCAATAAAAAAAATTAAATAACCTGGAGGCGTTTTATTGAGATGAGAACCTCAGCCACCTGGCCGATGCCCTGAGGAAAGAACACGGTCATCGTTTGCCTCAAGACGTTGAAGTACGAGGTTACCACGAACACCTGGAAATGATCATATCATACAAAAAAAGAACAAAAAAACATGTAATCATTGTAGGTGTAAATGTTAAACAGCTAAAACAATAACAAAACTCCAAAAAGTAGAATGATTTTGAGTAAAACATCAATATAGTGACACATTCAATAAGACGCTGGTCCCCTGTTGGTAGAACTGCTTCTCGGAAAACACAATGAGAAAACATTTTTAAGGTTTACAGACATCTATCTGGAGGAATCCTCAAGGAACTCCTGTCTAAATTGTAATACGTTCTCCACTGTTTTCAGTTGAACTAATACACTATGTTTAGGGAAAAGTACATTTACTTGAGTAGTCGCTAGATCGATTAACTCGTTAAGTGCGGGAAATGGTTAACATTGCATCGCTAAAGTGTAACATCGAGCACGAAGCTAAAACACAAAAACATCATCAAAGCTGAATGGCTGCCACGGAAACAAAGCGTGCCAAAAGTTGTAGTAGAACACACATATAGCAGGCAATCAGACCAATGTTCCCACTATGAGACAGCTCACTAAGCAGGGTTCTTGACATCATTCAAGGACGATATTTACTCCACTAGGCCAATGGTGGTGAGAATCCTTGCCCCGTGCACTTAACACGTTAATCAGGAATCCTTGTTAAATGAATAATTTTTTACTCTAACAATTAAGTTTTGAAATACATGATAGCGATGAATTTTTCTAGAAACAACCGATAGAGTGAATGGTGATGTTGCTTTAGCCTCAATGCACTCACAAAACCAATATGGCGGCTTTGTTGTAATTTAGACTGAAATCAGTTCTTTGGCCAGTATTCGTTCGCTCCCGTACTGCTTTTAACGAAAGTATACGCGTGCCATTTCGTCCAGCTGTTCACTTTCGCCAACCTTGATAGTGGACATTTGTTGATGTGTGTTTATTTTCATTGGGTTTTAGCAATAAACAGTGTATATTGTGTGAATGTTTTTAATATATAGGATTTATCAACCAATTATTAACTGAAATGGCTTATCCAAACAAAAAAATACTTTTTTTAACACATTGAACCCTGGAGGCCAAGGTTTCTTAAGAGGCTTGTTTTACTTGGATACTGGAGGAATTTTGTATTATTAAAAAAATTCAGAACTTTTTTTATTTTAATCTAAACCTTACAACTAATACATCATTTTACAGATTAAATCAAGAGCTTTAAGAATATGTAACACTTTATGGGTCTACTTTTTAAATTTTTTTGAAATTGTTATAACAAAAAACCATAAATATTGCCCAAAATAAAAATAGCTGCATTACACAAGAGTTCATATATGATCAACTAAATATTCATTTTTACTTTTTATACACACATTTTTGAATATAATTAGTCCTATTTAAATTCTCATAAAAAAGCTAAAATAAAAACTATAAGTAATAAATTGTAATACCTTTAATTTTGTATCTTATTATAAATAAGAATCGTCTTTGTCATCATTTGATAACTCCAAGGTCAAATCATACGAAGTGTATGTTTATCTAAATGATCGCTCATTTTCACATATGCCACTTTAATACTACAAATAAATAAATACATTATAGTATTTATAGAATTGCGTAGAAAATGCAATAACAGAACTTAAACAATGACGCCATCACACACAACGCAGACGGCTGATGTCAAATCAAGCCAGCTTATATTGTGCAGTTGCACATTACGTAATATTATTATTATTAAACAGCAGGTCAAACAATAATAAATACATTATTAGTGAATGAATTGCAGAGAAAAGTCAATAACAGAATGTAAACAATGATGCCGGAAAACACAACAAAGACAACTAGCCTCAACTCAAGTCTACTGACATTGTGAAACTGCGTAGTATGTAATAGCATTATAATTTATGTTATTTACATTATTATTGCAGACATTTTCCATCACAATTTTATGTAAAACAAAGTTTCACGATGTTTCGGGATCTGGAATCTGACCCCGTCCTCAGGTAAACTAATATCTAAAACATAACACAATTAACAGGTAATCCGGACTAAACCGGTATAAAGCTGAAAACATACAAGTTTAAAACAGTCAAATAACTTACAAACAAACCACTCACTAACCATTACACATGTAAGAAACAAAACACATCCACAGATTTCAACCAGATTCCAGATTCTCGTTTTCAGATTCAAGATCCCGAATTGTCGTGAAACTTTGTTTTACATAAAATCGTGATGGAAAATGTCCGCAAAAATAATCTAAATAACATAAATCCACCATCACCAATAATGAGTTTCAAACAAAGAAGCATTACAATTACTACTAAACTTATCAAAAATGTCCAATTGACCTATTTTATAAAAGAGAATGTATTGAGGAACATTTTAATACATTAAAATATATAATTATAGCAAAAATAAAGACGTATGGAATTACAAGGTTGAGCCCGAGCTACACTCGGGATTCGTATGCAACGGCAAATGCAGTATCCCGAGCTGTACTCGGGTATAGGTCACAATGTGTTAATACCTAAAAAATAGTCTTAAAATCTTCAATAAATAAAAATTAAGCAAATTTCTGTTTTCTAATTTATTCAAGCTACCTAAATCCAAAAAGATGGGAAAATAATATTTTGATTTTGTTTACACTGAATGAGCATGGACCGTGATTTTCAGTAGCGCTTTAAGGGTTAATATTGTTATACTGGTCATTCATCTAATCTGTAGAATATTTTAATAATCTAGAGTTTGGTTGTACAGTGTACAGTAAACAACTATTTACTTGAGTTAAAACCATGTCATCCAAGATAACATCTGGTTAAATATTTGTACTTCAGCTACGTTTAGATACACAGTATAATCTTCTCACCTTTTCAGCATTGATATCGTTGCCCAACAATATGTAGACTAGAATACTGATAAAAATTGCTACTCTAGAATGGAAAATGATGAACGACAGCAGAAGTCCACGGATGTACGAAGCTCCTCTGATCTCTTTGATCTCTCTCCTGGAATTATGAAACATACAATGTAAATGGCAACCAAAATCGTTTTCATAAAAACAAAAAAAACTGGTGTTAACGCTTAGAGTGGCAGAGCTTTTGCACCTAATTTGAATTTTTTATTTTTTTACTTTGACTTCTTAAAATACTAAGTATAAAAAAAAGACGAGACATGCCTCCCCCCCTA
Source organism: Nephotettix cincticeps (assembly GCA_023375725.1). Lineage (NCBI taxonomy): Eukaryota > Metazoa > Arthropoda > Insecta > Hemiptera > Cicadellidae > Nephotettix > Nephotettix cincticeps. The sequence continues at coordinate 13,741,839 of CM041788.1, read as the reverse complement.
CAACCACTAACCACAAAAGCAAAACAGGTGTCAACTGCAATCCTAATTTAGCCTACAAATGCCGTCAACTTCCACCCTAGCCAGTCACCGTTTATTTAAGGTGGGCCCTCCCACCACTGAACCATATCATTTGCAAGTCGAATTGGGATTGCTATGATCGGGATTTGAACCCTTGTCCTTCCGAATGGCTTTAACTGTTGCACTTGTCAGTACAAGGGTCTAGACCACTATATTAAAAGGACTACCATCTGAGAAAGTGCTTATTTGGCTATAAAAGGCATACTCTAGCAGCACGACAGTAAACCAACTCATGAGGCATTAGTTCATGCGTTAGCTCTCAGATGGCAGCACTGTGATGGTAAATATTGACTATACACTATACGCATTGTTGAAAATAAAGGGCCTATATCTGCGCAGCATCTTTATCATTCAGAGAGTTAAAACAATTCTCATAAAAATACCTGGCACATTAAACTACCAGTATTTTCTGAACTTTTGACATTTTAAACGTGATAGTTTTTTTGTAAAATATTTGCGTAAAAATATAATTTATATGAAAATTGTCAAAAAAGTCATATAGAAGTGTGTTATTTAATTTATTAACACGTACTGAATGTGGTGTAAAATTACAAAAAATTCCACTAAGATCTGAAAAATTACGAAAGTCCATAGATTCCACAAAATTTCATTAGTCTGAGGAAACAACGAAGTTGCGTATGGTATAAAGGTTAGCTTCCAAGGCAAAACGTCTCAGTATCATTGATTTATGCCATCTAAAAACTTTGCACAGATAACCTTAGTCATACTAGGAAATACTATTGTGAACAGATTATGCTACAATGAGTAAAAATATAATTCATAATATACAAAGTGGAAACAAACAAGTAATTGTGATATGTTGTGGTATGTAATATGTTCAAGGTTTAATGAATAAACAGTGACTGTTTCTAGGCCACAAACGAATATTGGCTATCCAAAGGTTAATTTAACTTGGTTTGACATTAGACAGAACTCATGACCCCTAGAGAAAATCAGTGTTAACTGTTTGTTAAAAATGAACATTTGTGTGCAATATTCGGAATGCGCTAAGGCCATCGAACTGGACTGATAAAATTTTGTTAAATTAATTTGTTAAATGGACTGATGTCAGACAAAACTGACCGCGTGGAGGCAAGTGGAGCCTTCAATTTAAGTGTCAGTTAAAACTGATTGTCTGTAGGAGCTTTAGTTTATTTCCACTTTGTAGTTACAAACAATATTTGTATTTACTTATTAGCTAATTAAGTTATTAGATTATTAGTTGTTTCGTTATCAATTAAATATATTAAAAATCTCAGATATCAAGAGTAATTTCAAAAGTAGGAAAAACATCTAACTGATTTTCCCCAACCGCCAAGGTCGGGGAAAATATATTTTTTCATAGAAACAGGTAACACTGAAAATTTTCTTTTCCTGTACACTGTAATGAATTTTTCTTTTTTTTACCTAGTGAATAAAACTCTACTATTACAACCACTTAACTCCCTCTTATCTTTTCATTTTATCTTATCACGGCAAGCACTTGTACTACACTTCAAATCAAATAGAAACAATATAACTTGATCCAACTTACTTTCTAGCTTGTGACACGAGGTAAGCAAAAGGTTTCTCCCACGTATACATCTTGATCACTTGTATCCCGGAAATGATTTCGTTCATCAGTCGCACCCGTTCGTCGGTTCGCAGCGCTGTCCTCATACGCAGTCCCGATGTCATCTTACCCAGCCAGGCTGTGAAATAGAACACGGTTATAAAATCTGCTCAACCGAATTACATCCTTGATGTTATTCGGTAATAGTTGATACATAATATTGTTACCCAAACAGTAATTTGCTTACAATAATACAGTAAATTACAGTAATTTACATTTAATAAATATAAAAGAGCGAAATTATTGTTTTGTTATAATTTGTCTATACCAGCTACAGATATGTTAAGGGAAGCAAAAGCTAGTAGGCATGTAATATGTAAAGTGATCAGTACAAATAAAACCTCACTGTAACAAAGGGATCGTAACCAGATACTTCGCTACCTTCAGGTGTGAAGGTATTCACTCTACCCACTCAGCCACCAAAAAAAGTTAACTAAAAGGTTTTTTTAACACAGAACATATCTTGAATTTATATGAATATATTTTTCAGTAAAATTGACTTTTTAATAAAAGAAAGTAAAGTTTCTAAGGGGAAGAATTTTTCTCTCTTTCTAAAAGAAGGATTCACCATTCACCACTTGAGAGTATTACACCTGTACATATCATATGTCATACATGTATACTAATTAACTATAATATATGCTGGCTTCCGCACCTCAAGCCATTCACAGTTAACATTAGGGTTTACTGAATGTAAAATCAGTATGCAGCTCTTCTTTTAATAATTAATAGAAACAAAAACACAAAACAGGTGGCCAGTGCAATCCCAATTAAGCCTACAAATGTTATCAAGTTTTACCCGAGCCAGTCACCGTTTGAAGTGAGCTCCCTCACAACTGTACCACACATTTGCAGGCCAAATTGGAATTGCTCATGGTCGGGACTTGAACCTTCGTACTTCCAATTGGCTTCACTCGTGAATAAAATGCTTAGACCACTACACTAGAGTAACATCATCGGAGGGAGCGCTTAGTTGGCTGTAAATCATATACCCTAATGGCGATTGAGCGCATTCCTGTAATAGTTCAAAAATTTGCTTATAGATCGTAGCAAGTTTGACAAAGAAGTTCAATGACTCATATGTTCGCTTAGTTGTCAACAGATACCAAAACCTGCCTGAAATGAAACAATTCTTGATTTACGGTTTCCAACTCCTCCCACCCCACTACCAGATGTCATCCAGGTTCGGTTATCCCGTTCTATCGGTGGGTGCTGTATGAAGAGCAATTAATACTATACTTATCTATCATGCAACACAAAAACTATACTGATAACACAACAAATAACCATAAAACTCCGACTCAGACCGGGAAAAAAGACTAAAGGCATCAGAAAAATCTGGTATGTTATAATAGTTAACCTTTAAAAAATAAATTGGAAAAAGGTGGCCAGTTGTTCTCCCAAACCTCACAGTCCTCCTTCCCTCTCTCAATTCTCCCTTGTAAAAAATATGAACGAACCTTGCAGTGGTATGAGAGCAAGCAGAACACAGACGCCAAATACAGATGCAGGGCCGACGAAGTTCCACAGAAAATACAACACTACGATGGTCTCCAGCGGCCCGACCCACAGGAAGTGCACAAAGATAGTGCAGATGTCAAACCTGGAGACGTCGTTGGACAGCAAGTTTACAACCTGTCCGACCGTCGTCTGTCCCAAGGCTGTCTTGCTCAGTCGCAGAGCCTGAGGCAAAAACTATGTTAATATTCAATTATAATTCATACATACACATCAGATAAGGACCCGTGCACACAGCAACAGAAGCACATATGCAGACAGACATATACGGATGGGGGATTGTCTGCTGCTAGACTCAGTGCTAAGTGAGATGGCATCAAATGATGATGTGTCGCAAACTTCTCCAAAAATATTCCGTGGCTACGGGACGATGATTCTTCTAGTGGTGATTAATTGTTACTATTATATCCATTTTCACAGTCACAGGTCACATTGGGTCCGTCCCATTAATAAAAACCTAAACTTAAGGATACTGTGACTTCTCACTGCTTCTATTATTTGCTCCAAGTCAGATATACTTTTTAAATTTGATGAGTCTTTTTTTCATTCACAGTACGGAAAAAATCCTTTTTTTACCACTAAAATAAAGCAAAGGAACTAAAAAAAACCCGCTTAACCTATAAAAACATACATAACTTTATAAATTACCGTTTAACAGTACATTATTGTAAAATGGGGTTTGGTAGTGATTACTGAAAAATGATACTGAAACTTCGAGGAATGTTAACTTGTACTCATATGCCAACATTGTTCGAGCAACTGAATTACCTATTTTTTTCTATGCAAAAGTATTATTATCACAGATATTATGTTTTGATTTCAAAGTTGAGCCAAATCCAAATTATTGATTAGTAGAGGTCATTAGGAGAGATTGTTACCTTCCTGTATATAAGAGAGCAGCACGCCACCCTCATCTTCATGCCTATGTGCATGATCCCGAGCATGTAGGGGTGCATGATGAACACGCTGAGGGCAGAACACATGACCACACCCCCTGCGTAGAAGTAAGCTTCATCCTTGGTCACACGGCCGTCATCGTGTGTGAAGTACTCTATCAGCTTCCCGAGGAACAACGGCTGCGACACCCTGCAACCAATTATCAGTTTGTTGACGAAACCAGGAAATTTGGGAGGTGCTTTAGCCCTATTCAGCACTTTTTGTTACCAGTTGAAAGTTCAAAATGTAGTTCCGTCTCATGTGATGAATTTTGTTATGTAGAGTAAGGGAAAAAAATTATCAATTAATATCAATATTTTTAAAATTTAAAAATATATTTAAATTTTTAACTCGTTCCCGGCTACGTGGACGCATTTACGAGACTTATTTTAGCGTCATGAGGGTATGTTAGTGTACAATATGACATCATCACTTAAAAAAAGTAAGCTTCATCCTTTCAACAGAGCCCTAATCGGTGCGGTGGCAGTATATGTTCAAGGAAGTAGGCGGCATTTTCCAATTAAAGAGCTGATAGAGTTTTTGACGAAAAAGAAATTTGGAATAGTTTTATTTTAGTTACCAGGGTTCAAAATGTAGTTCCGTGCATGTGATTAATTTTTTTGATATAATAAGATTACATTTAAGTACCTGATAAAGAGATAATACTTATTGTGTTGTATTAAAAATCGCAAACATTATGTTATTTTTTTTCCACAATAATAATATATGGCTATTTATTATCGAATCATATGTCAAAAATTTTTGTATTTTTCTTATTATAAAAACACATAAATAACATCTCACTTAATTACAATTTCAACAGAGCAAATATACTGGTGCTTCTGCATATAGTATCAAAACACGGCCATTTCAGCTTGAGTTTTATTTAATACTTTTATAGCAAAATAATGCTTTTGGTGGTTTTGTATATTTAAGGATGGGGTGCAGTTTTTCCAATAACTTATCAACGTGAAGATACATTTTTTAAATTTATATATAATTAAAAAAGGCTTACATTTAATACTTATTTGTTACTTATTATTGTATCAAATTATGTTATTTATTTTATAACAATGTGTTTTTTTTATTTTATTTTAAAATCATACAAAAATTATCAAATGATAATTTTTACTTGATTATAAAATCCTTTGATACAGGATTAACAAATATCATTGCAATCCTTGGTATTGTCATTACATGCATGATTACAGATTAATACTTTAGATTATATTAATTGAATCATAAAATTCCATAAAACACCAAACCAAACAAAAATACTGTAACTGTATCTCTTTCACAGGGGGTATAAAGAATAAATAAATAATTCAAAAGTAACAATTATTGCGGTTATAAAAGAAAAAAATAAATTTAAAAAGTAAATAGAAATATGTATTGATTACAATGTTTTTCACAACAGTTTGAAATGACCTTGACTAGTTATCACTCTTGTACAACAATAACACAATAAGTTATGCAGCAGCTGTTATCTGCTTTCTGCTGATTAACTGAAACAACCTTGACCTGTCTTCTGATCATTTAACTATCTCTCGCATTTATTGACCTAATTTCTTTATTTTTAGCTTTTAACTTACAATATAAAGATGTACAATATAAAATTGTTTATCCCCCCCATCGTTTACCAGTTAAGCTTTGAATAGAATTACAATTTGTAACTTTAAAATATTCGTTAGAACTTATTAGTAATTATTTGTCATTCTCATTTTTCTCCGTAGTGTCATATTCAAAAATACCACTTAGTTACTGCTGAAAAGTTGATGTTGACATTCCTTAGTTAAAAAAATTAGTTTTAGTTGTAGTAAAAGACCTAAGAGATCGACAAAAGTCCCTTTGAGGTCGAATGGCGAATTCAGGTCACCTGACGCCATTTTTCCGAAAGCTCGAATGACATCCTATATCCGCCAAGATTTATTACCAAATGAAACACACTCAAAGTAAACGCAAATGTTTATTTGCTTTTTATACAAACATTACTACATTAAACGTTTATTTTACATACTCCGCACATTTATTTTTGTCCTTATGTTATTTATTTTCCCTGTGGCTCTGTGTATTTCTCCAAGCAGAAGGTTGCGTTGGTCATCTGCTTGAAATGATTGTTGTTGTAAAGGTTAGTTTTACACAATTTTTACTAAAATTGAAGGTTAAAATACCTGTAGTACTGTCTATGAGCTTCAGTTATGGAGCTGACGACCAATGGTTTCAGACTTAAAAGTCCATTCTCAAGTCTGAATACCAAGCAATAAAAATTATCCTCAAGACTAACGTAGTAAAGTCGTCTTCAAAAACACTTACACACACAGAACATCGAGACACAAAATACATTTAAAAGTTAATTAATTTGGCAAAATTAATTAACTTTTAAATGTATTTTGTGTCTTGATGTTCCGTGTGTGTCAACTGTGTCCATCAAGCGTTGAGTCGTTTGAAGTTCACGTAGCGCAGCTACTAACGTAGTAATTAGGTCTTTAGCCATTGTTCTGTTTTCCAATTATAGAAAAAGTAACTGTGAAGGTTCGCTCTAACATAAACTTGTCGCCACTTTTTGTATTCTAAATCAGAATGAGAATGAATATAAAATGATAAGAATTGATTTAATAAGTTGAACCAAACGACAAGATAAAAACGTAAACAATGTTATATGACATATTACAATATAAATCATATGTTTTATTTTAATACTTATATATAAAACATAACTCACCTGAAGACATTCTCTACGATGGCCAGCACCATACCATAGGCCATCACCTTGGGGCCAAACAGACGCAGCAGCACCCGCAGCAAGCTTGGTTCTCGCTTCTTCAACGCAGCTTGCTTGCATTCTTCTCTCCACTTCCTGTCAGACAAATACAAGGTATACAGTCTGGTCAGTGTTCACATAGCTTAACATCATCATAGCCTTCATCACTGTTTATTCTTTGTTAATTTTTAACTGTTATTGTTATTATTTATTGATTTATATTTGTTTAATTATTTATTGAAACTATGGTTAAACGTTTCAAAGTAATAAGTTATATAATGATTATATTTTAATATTTTTTTATATCATGAACGCTACCAACCTGGATGAGACATTTAGAGTATTTATTCAGTTACGTATTTTGCATGTTAGTTGTATGATATATCCCTTTGAGGGACCATCAATAAATACATTGAATTGAATAAAAATATTGGAATTTAAACCTGCAACATTACTGCCAAATTTTTCAATACCATGTCTCTATAGCCAGATCAACAAAGACTCACTCTTTAGACTAATATAGTAGATTTATTTTAAAAATTACACTTACGAAACTTGTGATTTCTTGGTAATGTTAAGTACATACATTTTCCAAAACGGTTCCAAAACATTGTGTTTTATACATCATAGCAGTTTCCGATTCAAACAACACAACAGGATAAATGTGCTACTTACTTCTCTATTCTGTCTCCCAGTACGTTGGATGTGTGCTCCTTCAGGGGAACGTAGAGGTCCTCCACTTCCAGCTCTCTCTTTTTACCCTCCCGGAACAGACCCAACGTCCATCTGGAACATAATTCTTTTGTAGGGAGAGGCGGAAGAAATGCTTTATGCACCCAGGTGGCCACCCTGTAGTGTGGGACTCCCCTAAGAAGCGGGGTTACCCGCTAAAAACACCTCCTCTACTAAGTTTCTCTAGGTTTCTAACCTGGTACTGTTTGTCACATTACAACAGGCTAGGCCTAAATTTGGCTTACGCCCTTGGGGCTCATTCCATGTCCAGGCACTTTTTTAGGTGATATGGGCCTCTTCGTAGTCCAGATCGCTTTTCTTCTCTAGAAGGACACTCCGGACGAACTGTGATAAACAATCCCAGTTTCCCTCGTCCTCAATAATCTTGTGGCAGACCGTGTCTACCAAGAAAAAACCAAGTTTTCGTGCAGCCCAATGGGGGCAGCGGAAGAAAGTGTGCTCTGCGTCATCGGGAACACCAGTGCAATCCAGTGAACTGGTTTTGCCCATCCGATACAGGTACGACTTGAAATATTCAGGATCAATAATTTAGGATCAGCTGATTGATGTAAATAATTACAAGAGCAGGTATAAATATGTTCTGGTTCTAAACTTAGCGACATTAGATTATGAGCGGTGACCTCAGACTACACTATGTGAATACTAGCATAGACACTTTTATAAAGGACCACATGATATATCTGGCTGAAATTTTTACCAAAATACATTTATGATATGTCTAGCAATTTCATAATGTATTTTTGTTGCATTCCACCTTTATATAAAATTAGTTACTTTATATGTATAAAGACATGGTGAAAAATCTACTTTTTTAAAAGTTTGTAATTTGTAAAAAAAATTAAATAAAAATAAAACATTGCGTTACAGTGTTCACAATAGTGTATATTAAGTGTAGTACAAATTTTAAAGCATCAAAACTGCATAATTTTTTTGAAAAATGTGCTCAAATTTAATATATATACTCTGTATGGGTCTTATTTACAACTATTTACAGCATTGTAGATGTGCTTGAAACCTTTATCAAAATACAATTAATTAATTCTCCATGTATTTTTAAGAAACTAAGATATTTCCAAAACTTCCATTTGGCAGTTAGATACATTTGCAAAACAACCAAAGGAAACGAGTTGGGTAACGCATGTTTTGTTGCGTTGTACATTAAAAGAGCAAACAAGGATAGTGACACGCCTAAACACACACTGTGTTGCGGAGACAACGCCCTGTGTAACCGCCGTCACTGGGTCTGCCAATACTGCTCTGATTGCAACAGTTCTAGTCTCTAATGGCTCTAATTAATTATCAAACCTCGTGCACAACACGTACGATTACATCCACCATCTGGGGGTGGGAGATTCTCTGGAACCGTATTCTCTCACAATATTAGCTTTAATTTCTATGAATTGAAGACAGTTATTAGCAATGATTAGATAGGATTACCAATTGAAATAGCGACCTACCCAGGTGGGTATTTTAAGCCAAGTATGAATGAGAAATTTTGTGTAAAATGATTGTAGCGTGATCTTGTAGTCTTGTTACTGACATATTTCTTAGACAGAACTGTTAATTAATAGCCCAATGACATATTTAAGTGACTTACAGTTTAATGTGAAGTTCGAACCATCGCCTCTGAATTACGAACTGGTCTAATTATGAGAATAGGTTTTGCGGATTAACATAGTATTCAATAATACAGATGTTAATCCACAAGAGAACACTACACCCACCGATCATCGCTCACAACTATCCACAATTCGTGACCTCCAAGTAGCTGGATTACAGGACCTGCCTCGAAACCTGCCTGGAACCTACTCCACAGAGGACTGTATGTCTGCAGCTAAGTGGTATACGGCTAATACCAAAGTACCAAATACCTACCTTGTGGTAGTGTCGCCATTTCAATAATCTAAAAATTAATCTTCAGTTTCAGTTGCTAAACACCATTCGGAATTGTAATAGATTTAGTTCTTACCGTACTAAAATGATTGTATTTATTTCCCAGTGGGAAATAGGTTAGATCATGGTTATGTCTAAAGGGAATTTTTTCAGTTCCTCTAAACATCTGTTCTTATAGCCAGATGGCGTCACTAAGGATTTGACGTCACCAAGCATATGGCGTCCCCATTTAAAATTTTGGTCTGCCGTACTGCCTAAAACCACCCCTCCCCAGAAAAGACATATCCATATCATAGGTCTGAAGAATATGAACTTGTTTAGTTAAACAAACTAAGGCTTGTAGGATCCAAGTCTTCTACGTGACCTGCAGATTGATTTCTTGATCGATAATACTGAATCAATTATTTCTCTCTATAATCACAATAGCATTCTCAACTTGTCAATCTTTACTTACTTTCCCTAATTATTTGTTTCATCGATGAAGCAACCACTTCAAGGCAGCCTAAAAGACGCAAATATAACTATATAATTCTGATGGTTACAAGTTTATTTTTTGTGTTGATTCCTACCTGAAGTCGTTCCTAATATTTAATTGACTATAACCGTTACAATCCGAAATTAGTTTTCTTAGTTATGTAGAGCAACTAAGAATGAAATATCTTTAAATTAATTCTCAAATATCAGAACGTTTTAATATTTAAGGACATTTTTGTGGTTTCCGTTTTTCTAGAATAAAGTTACACTGAACAACATTTTACACTGAAAGAGACAATGAAAGAATTATTAAATAGGTACCATAAAAGCTATAAATACTATAGTGTTAAGTAGTAATAGTGTCTCCCTTCAAAACTAGTCTCTGGATCGAATCCCCCAAGTGTGGAATCTGGACAATGTTGTCATTTAGACATTGAGCTAAATGACAACTGTTTCCATTTCTCAACTAATTGTGCTGGTGGTGTGTTAGAAAGATGGTTGTGTGATAAAAGATAAATGGAATAACTAAGCCGTGGAAATAATATGATTGTGAGGAGTTTAAGTATGAATCATTGGTGTTAACTATATTGACTTTCTTGAGGTGAATATACAGTACTAATACAGAATCTTTAAAATCCATAATGCTTCTACTTTCGTTCTCAGCGCATGCTATCTTGTGTCACCCCACTAGCTCGGAGGCTGAGTATTGTGATTATTTAATGCTTTATCAATGCATAATTAATATCTGTAACTTAAAAATTAAATTGTTAATATGCCATTAGGTAATCACTTGAAAATGGAAGGAGTTTCTCCACCTCCAGAAACGTTGTGTAGTCAAAAACACAGACACGTTGGAAAAGTCCAATAAAAGATATTGAATAATACTAATACATTACTGAAGATTGGAACTGTGATATGATGTGTAGCTAGTGTGGAATAAATTATTGTAATACCCAGAACCAAGATTTTCTTGCTGAACCAACCTTCTGAGCCAGCTTTGATCCAACTATAGAGCGTTCCCACCATGTACCAAAACACCTTGCCAAGGTGCAGATTCTAGATATTATTTGAATTTATGTCAAATGTAAAAGAACCCCTAACCTAGCTATTTTCCCACTATTGCTATTATTATTGATACCTTATGAAATAGTAACCTACCAAGGGACTTAAGGAAATTGGTGTAAGATGATTGTGAAGTGATTTTGCTGTCTTGTTACTGACTAAGGCTGACATGTTCCTTAGACAGGACTCTTAATTAATAGCCCAACAACCAATGGTATCTAAGGGACCTACAGTTAAACTAGGGATCTGAACCACTTTTGCCTCTAAATTGAAGGATGGTCTTTGCCGATGAACATAGTATTCAATAGTGTGGATGTTAATCTACACAATAGAACACTACACCAACCGACCATAACTTAACTTAACTTCTATAGAACTTTGTATGCAGCGTAATGTCACTGACAAAATCACTGTAAAAGGCTTGGTATTATGGTATCATAGGAGGCTAGTCACCCCCTTGAAATTCTAACAGTTAATTTAATTTTATTTCTCTTGTTATTTTCAGAAATTGGATTTTTTTATACCATAAATTATTAAATGATATTTAGATACACGTTTAAGAATAATATGGTTTTATTAAAGACTGCCGTTTAAGTTTATTTTAAGTTAACATCGCAGCGGTGGCAAATGGTAAGTCAGCTGTAGTGTAGAATGTGAGACATTTTAACGAACACATCTGATAACAGTATTTCAAGGTTTTTCTGTGTTAAATGAACTTGTAAAAGATAACACTACGAGAGTGGGCCTACCATTATCAGGAGGGCAACTTGCAACAGGAGAGATAAGAAACAGTATGATAAGCGGAGATTGGGTAACTGGAGTAATTAGTCTGAATATCAGATATGTAACGTGAATCTACCAAGATATGATAACAAATGTAAATATTTGGTTTGTCATAATTTAGGTTAGTAACAACCTTGAGTGTAGCGTAGCTGCATGTATAATCAATTATTTTTATTACCTTTCACAGCCATTTCTTTGCACAGTTGAATGTTTCATCTCCAACGCATTTCACCACGATTTGGCATCTATTTATTAGATTACTATTTGAAATGGCAACCTGCGCAGTTAGGTAATTCAAGTCAAGCATGAATGAGAAATGAGTGTAAGATGATTGTGGTGTGATATTGTAGTCTTGTTACTGACTAAGGCTGACATGTTCCTTAGACAGGACTGTTAATTGACAGGCTTACAGCCAATGACATGAAAGGGACCTACAGTTTAACGTGAAATTCGAACTACTTTTGCCTCTAAATTATGAACAGGTCTAATTTACGGATGAATGTAGCATTCAATAGTGCGGACGTTAATCCACGCCAGAAACTAACACATACAAAAGTCACATACACGGCGAAAAGTCAAAAATAGTGGTCGTTCAATATTTGGATAAAAATACCTACCAACAACAAAAGTTATCGGTGCATAAAACAACAAAGAGTCTAATAAAATTTGTATAAAAATAAAACAAAACATGAAACAACGATACAAAATAACGTTATGGGGGTTGAAGGTTGTTACGGCCATTTTTGAACACATTTATCCAATGTATTTACAATTTACCTGACGCAATTCGGAGTATATTGACGTGAAAACGAATGGTTTAAAATAACAAAATATTTCCACACGAGGTGCAAAACGTGCCCACCACCTCCACCACTGGGCTCTAGATAATCCTGTAGTGACGTCAGCGTGGAATGTTGTCACAGAAATTGACTAACGTTTGTTTATGCCATCGTCCAAAACGATTTATTATGTTTTAAGTTAAACTACCCTCGTCGCAGCAGACCTGCGTACTCAGCGAATTTCCAAATCAATGATATGACAATAATAGATTAACACGAAACAAATTTTGATCAATATCTGTCGATGAATAAGATAGTTTGCCTATTCTCCGTGAGATTAAACATAGAAAAGAGTATGCAGGTTTGCTGATATAAGAAACACTTGGAAGGAGACATTTTTACCATAAAAGTTTTATCTAACCGTATACCAAGTTTTATCAATATCTGTCCACAAATAAAGGAGTTTGCCTATTCTCTACGTGATTAACATGGGAAAATAGTATGCAGGTTAGCTGCTATAATAAACACATACACTATGATTTGTAAGCATAAATGTATGGATCTAAACCATATGAAGTTTCATCCAAAAATATAAATTGATACGTGAAATATTAATTTTGACATGGATACGTCTTAGCTCTGGTGGGTGTTGGCGATTTTTAAGATGAAAAACGTGTAACAGGTTTCCATAGAAACTACCAGAGCTATTGAATTGAATTTTTATTATAAAGTAATAAGACCAGCTGTTTGGATTAACTGAAACCATTCCCTTTAGACATATCCATGATCTAACTTATTTCCCACAGGGAAGTAAATACAAACATTTTTCCTTATTTTTCCTCCCTAAGATTAACATTTAAGTTCCAAAATACAAAATAAAAAAAAATTAAAATATTTTTACGTTATTCCTTAGTGATGATTTAGTGGGAAAGAAATTTATTTTATCTTTGTTGGATTAACGGTTTGTCAGAGTCAATATTGGACTCCTTACGTGATTCGCCCTGTATATTGTGGAGATTAAAATTGTGAGTGACGTCACCGTCACGTCATGAACTGATAGCGCACCGCCTTCTCAGGACACGTACTCAGCTGTTGGAATTAGAAGAGGGAATCCCATGCATCGACCAGCAGTACTTTCCAGCGCGAGTTCCTGGGTCGGCCCTTCCATGAACCGGCAACTTGGGAGCGAAGCAAGAACAATCTATTTACCACAATAATAATCGAACTAGACGGACCAACATGTGGCATAATTTACATCAATATAAATAAAATTAGAGTTTTGTCTGAACATTGCTCAGAATCATTCATGTTTTATCAGTCATGAAACCGGTCTTATCTCAATTTTTGTCTGTGACGCTCCAGGAGGCATTTTACGCCGTCTTCTCCGAAAAAACGGGAGAACTGATTACAATGAAACTTATTTCATGTATTCTCTACATTCCAGAGAAGGTTTATAAATGCTTGAAATCGCCCGCCGCCCCTTGAAAAGTAAATAATGAGCATTTAAAACCCCACTTTTTACGCGATACTAGTCGTATTTTGCTTCAGTTTTCAATAAATAGCCTACTGGTAATACTAAGCTGTCTTTGTAGTTTAAATATTTAATAGAAAGAAAAATAAACGGTACCAGTGGACTGACACATACTTTCTCCTTAAGTAAATTTAAAAAAGACAATCTGTAATAAAACTATCATATTCTACAAAGTTATTCTAAATATCATTTAATAATTAATTGTTCAAATTGTATGGGGGACCCCCCCCCGGTAATACCAAGCTTTTTTGAGCTGGTTTTGTTCGGTGATTTGACCTTACACTTCATACCAAGTATCAAGGAAGAAATTGATTTTTTTTATTCTCCATAAGAATAACATTAGCGCTTTCAGCCAATGTACTGAGTTTATCGTGGACAGTAAAATTAACTTTTCTCTGTGGTCGTAGACAAATAAATTTAAGATATAACTGGGAATTAGTTTTTTAAGCTGGTTTCAATGGCACCAGTCACATTATACTTACAACTTTTTTATTGTTTTCGCTGAAAATTTTAAAAACTTTGACTTTTTTGAACGATTTTAAAAAGCCCATAACTTTTGAAACCGTCATTTTTACAGCGATTGCGGGTGGGTGTCAAGATTATTTATGCTCACTGTGCGCACTATCAACTATCATAATTTCTTAATCAAAATCGTTAGAGCGTCTTATGTCAAAAATTGGATTTTACTGTTTTTTAAGAATTATTGAAATTTGAACTACCCTTAAAAATCAAAATTCAAAAAAAATAGAAAAAAACGAGAATACATGGAGATACGGAAGTAGTTACATAAGACAAAAAATAAAAATATGCTATAAAAAAAACTCAAAAGTTAACATTTCTCGTAAATCGGATGAAACCAAAAATAAATCTAAAAGACAGATCAGACAAACAACAAAATCGTTCGCAGAAAACCAACACCAAAAAATATTAAAAAAATAACATAAAAATAGGTGGACAATCTGAAACAAGGGAAAAAAAGCAACAGGGTATAATTTTATCATTTTTACAATACTCATAACAAAAAAAGAAAAAATTCTATGATACTATAGAGGAAGAGGAGATATCAATATACATAGAAGCATTGTTGACAATCTTTATTGACTCAGATTGGCTGCAATGTACCCCAAAACAAATAATAGACACAAAAGATCACGTCTAGAAACCCACTTTTGTTGATCAGGGATAACGGATAACATAACACCTCAAACAAATTTCGAAAATTTGACGAAACAATACTTTCTCCATATACCTATGTATAAGGGGAGAAAGATAACTAAACAGCTGAAACGTTTGCTGTTGATTGTTGCTAGAAACAAATTCAATAAATGTATCAACTTGATCCGTTTTCTCAGCGATATTTAGAATAAATTTACATTTCTGACAAGGATAAAGTCATATTAGCTCTGAGGGGAGTTGTTGACAATTTGCGAGACCAAAATTTGAAACAGTGACGTCATAGGTTTGTCGTAAGAACAGCTGTTTAGATGAACTTAAAACATTCTCTTTTGACATATCCATGATCTAACCTATTTCTCACAGGGAATTAAATACAAACATTTTTCTGAGAACATGTGATCATTAAGTGATTTCACAGAAATAAAGTACCAGCTGTCAAATAAATATAATTTTTATAAGTTTGTCTACATCTATCATTGTTTTACACCTATTTTAAACTATACTATGAATTAAAATGTTATCCTAATTAATGTTTTTTAAGATACAAATTTTTAAATTTATTTACTCGTCAACTCGTACAAACCCCGGGCTTATTGCTAGTGTACACTAAACGCGTCACCTACACTATCTTACATCGTACAAGATTTTTTTATCTACCACAAACAACCTCCCTCAAGTTTAATCGGTCGAATCCAACACAATCGCTGTTGTATTCGAAACTACACGTACGTTATTGGAGAAACTCCGTCCAGCTGGGACATGTTTAGTCACCTGATTGGGACAATATGACATCATCGACCGATCAGCTGATCAACAATGCGAAACGACATCCAAACACCGGAGCCGGCGCTAGCGGGGCGTGTACCTATACCCGTCACTTCACGTGACCGGCCATGCTAAGCGTTGCTTATGACGTGATATGCATCCTTGTGCGGCGACTGAATTTAAAACAGCTTATTACCGTAACAATACATTTTATTAATAATCTCATCATTTAGACTCATTCAATTCTCCTAAATCTATTCTGTATTAAACCATTTCTCCCCCTTTAAACCTTGTGTATTTTAATTTAAACTTACTAACATATTC
The DNA here is from genome assembly GCA_023375725.1 of Nephotettix cincticeps. Taxonomy (NCBI): domain Eukaryota; kingdom Metazoa; phylum Arthropoda; class Insecta; order Hemiptera; family Cicadellidae; genus Nephotettix; species Nephotettix cincticeps. The sequence continues at coordinate 13,725,394 of CM041788.1, read as the reverse complement.
ATTTCCCAATAATAAAAATTATAAACCTCAGTTCAGAAACTCCAGATTCAAAATTACCTAATCACCCTCCCCCCAAAGGTTTAAATTAATGTAGTCCAATTGCGTTGCTCTATGAACTCTTTCAAGATATTACAGAAAGGAACAACTCCACAGAATTATCAGACAATAATTGCGCCCGTTTTCGTGATGAGACATATAAGCATGTACATAAATATATAATTTTGAATGACCAAAACGTGTTCAGGAGGTTGAGTTATGAACTTATATCACGGTACCGGGCTTACCTGCCAAATGCGGATCATGTAAATAGCTCACCTTTCCATCGGAAAATCGCTAAAAACTGTACCCACTTGAAGCGGCAATATTAAAAAATTTTCATCGTTTGTGTTAAAGCATAAAATGTGAGTATTGCTTTGCCAGTTGGAAAATCGATTGTAAGTTGTTCACGTAGCAACTGCGTCAGACGAAGGGATGGGCCGATGGGCTGCTTGTAGAGCAGATACAACCTTGACACTATTAGGCGTCGTAAACACGTGTGACAGACGTCATGTCGAGGGGACTGTGGGGAGGTGGGACCCTCGTCCGTCTGTGGAGAATATCACACTTGATGCTTTGATGGGTATGAGAAATAAAGTACGCTAATACGGGGCTAACACGGACTTTTAGAACTTACAAATTTACTCTAGTGCGGATACAGAGGCCCAATCAATGAAGGTTCGGACCCAAAAACCGCGTCTTAATGTTTCACGTGAATTTACAAGGTAAATTGATCCAAACGAAACTTTGCATCAAGATTGAAAGGTGTAAAACTTTTTATTTAAATTTTCTTATAAATTAACTTATTCAACTATTATTTAATCCATATAGTATTTTACGTAAACCCAGTAATGACTATTACAATTTTTCTTATTCTTATTATTTCGATTTCGTGAACAAGAAACATTTTAGAATAAATTTTCGTTACGTAAATCTAGGTCTAAATCGTTGTCATGAGGATGACTAGATCATCTGATGGCGAGGATCTAGGATATCGCCAGAATTAATCCATCAGTCAATCAGTCAACATCAGGTGTTCACTACCTATGCAAAAATCATTGAAGTCCTGCACTAGCTGTGCTAAAGACATTGAAGTCTTACACAACTTCTGAAAAAAACATTGAAATCTACAGAACTTCTGCAAAATAACTGAGATCCTGTACTTTCTGTGTAAAAAACATTGAAGTCATGCACTACTGTACTAAAAAATCATTGAAGTCCTGCACTACTGTACTCAAAAATCATTGAAGTCCTGCACTAACATGCATTAAAATAATTGAAGTCCAGCACTACTGTACTTAAAAATCATTGAAGTCCTGCACTACTGTACTCAAAAATCATTGAAGTCCTGCACTACTGTACTCAAAAATCATTGAGGTCCTGCACTACTGTACTCAAAGATCATCGAAGTCCTGCACTACTGTACTAAAAAATCATTGAAGTCCTGCACTACTGTACTAAAAAATCATTGAAGTCCTGCACTACTGTACTAAAAAATCATTGAAGTCCTGCACTACTGTACTCAAAATCATTGTAGTCCTATACTACAAAAAACAGAGGGCCTGCATAGTATCGATTACAATATTACAATAGAGATTACAATACAATACAAGATTACAATATCGCGCCACAATCAACTTATACACGTTTTTCATTCATAATTGGTTAAAACACCTTCCAGGATAAGTTACCATTTCAGAAAGGTAAAGGTAATACAGGTATTAAGGATTATTTACAGTAAAAACAGAAATGACGGGTTGTTAAAATGGCATCACGCTTCCTTTGCAGCGGGTGAAAGTGCAGTTAAAGGAACAAGACACAGGAAACCGGTCGTTAGACTTACCTACTCATTACTCGGTACGTTTACGCTCACTCATTACCGTGCTATCTGCGACCCCGGCGTGGTGCCGGCAGTGTTGCCAATCGTGGGGAAATATTACGAGCACTGAGGTAAATTTGGGATGATTTTGATCACGTCACTATACATTTAAACATAATTAAATAAATTATGTTGTCCTTAGTTTTGCAAATAATTTTGGAAATAGCGTTTGATGAAACCAATGGTGTACTTAGGGAGTCAGTTTGAGGGGACACGGCTAAAAACGGCTAATTTGAGGGTAATTTTAAGCAGAGTGTGGGGTAAAATGTGTGTGGGGCGTTGGCAACACTGGCTGTCCAAGCACGCTGTTTCCGTTCTAAACAAACTTGAACGGAAGGAGTGAGAGGAAGGACGACAGCGTCTCACGACATCCGCTGACGGTCGCGGTGAACTAAAGCTACAATAAGGCCGCGTTTAGAAAGAGTTTCAGGAATCTCTCAAGGGTATCTTCATAGTTGACCTCAAACCGTCGACAAAGCTGTCGTTAAACGCAACACTTGGTCACATGGACGCTTCGGTGAAGGTCAAGAATACTATAAAGAGCGTTCGTAAAGTAAGGCGGGTTACACACAGGAATCGTCGTCACGATGCCGTCGACATTTCTGATGTCGCAGGGACGTACTGGCGACCCGGAGAGGAGAGGAGTACGGAGCTCATTTGAGAAAATGTCGTCATCTGAGGAAGATGCTGTGTTATTGCTCGCGATTTAAGGAAGGAAGGCGACGACAAAGTTGAAAGTCTGTGAGTCTCTACACTCCCAATAGTAGAGTAAAATGCCACTCTTAAGAGTCTGTAGTACCCTGCTCCATCTGGAATTCTAGCCCCTTAAGAGCAAAAGGACAACTTTTTCTAAACTAGGTGTGCTACTATAGGTGTATTCCCAGTATCTGTAATAGCATTGGTCTGCCGATGGAGAACACCAAATATCTGGCGAAGTGAGAAGACAAAAGATTATCAGGCTGTGCGCTTATGTACACTTATGCTACAATGGGAATCTATAAATACCCTGTGAATGTGTAAGGCCTAGCCCATAAAGCATTCAAAAGGAAATAGTGAATAGGTCTCTACACTCCCAATAGTTAAGTATAATGCCACTCGAGTCGTGAAAAGATCGTTTGGATGTCAAATTAAAGTTAAAAAAGTTGCCTAGGGAATTACACTTTTTTCTTTACCGGGAATAAATGAAAAATTTAACTCTCTTGTCCTAGATGACTTAGTTACCTTTAATTTGACACGTCAGCCGTCTCTTAACCACTATCGAGTAATGCAGTCACAAAAGAACCATTATTGTTGTTATGGGACGGTGGAGTGTCCTGTAATCAGGTCACAAATTGTGGATAGGATTTAAGGAAGGAGGAGGCGTCGAAGAATAGTTTTTGAAAGAGAATTCTGGACACATCCATACACAAGAGACAATGCTTATCCCGCCAACAACGGCAATCACAGTAATCAGACAATTATTTCGGCATCCAAAAAAATTCCAAAACTATTTTTAAATGACGCCTACAACTTATATTTAGCCCTGCCATATGTTTAAAGAGAATCGATAGTAATTTTATCGATTAAACCAACAATCGACAGTAAATATTTCTCGAAGAAGATCTCTTTTTTTTCATGTTGAATCTCGAAGCCAATAGTGACCATGTTGACTATTGTCTTGCTGTTTACGATTCAAATTGTAGTTGTAGAATACTCGAAACCCTTCTACTACGGCAATAAACTATTTGTCTACTCATTACCGTACGGCCACTCAACACTGCAACCTGCCACCACGACTCGTCTCGAACATGATACGTTGTATACAAACCACCAACCCCTGCCCCGAAAGAAGCGACATGACGCACCAAAACAATAGATAACATGACTTAGATTTCGAGCGTCATGTCGCCAGTACGAAAATAAACCAGTCTAGGCCCGGCCTCCAATAGCGATTTCTAATCGCGAGATCTTTAGATCGCAAAAATGTAACACATTGTTTCGAATACAAGTGATACAACTTGACATATTTCTGCCACGACTCGGTTGTCGCTCAGTGACACATTCCAAACAGGTATGGACCTGCATCCACTTGCGAGAGTTCAGTATCAGTTCTCAGATAATTATTGAGGTATGTAACCAGTTATAGATAAGCACTTTGCCTTCAATTTGACACCTAAGTCATCTTTTCGCCATCATAATTATATAATGTGTAATTATATAATAACACAATATAATTATGTAATACTTATATAATAACCAATAATGTTATCACAAAATTTACATTATTCGCCGGTTAGGTAGCCTCGTTCGCAGGTGACAGTCACGGATAGCCTCGCACCGCCCTCCATTCACGTCCCAACAGGCAGCGATCACGTGGTTCGCCAGCTGCCGCCGAAATGTGTAAATAATTGCCACTGCCGTCTGTTACACAACCACAACCCAGCCTAGAGCCTGAGGTCTGGTCAGGGGCAGGGAACACCGCACTCAGCACTCAGCAGATGCAGCACGACGCAGGTGGCCGAGGAAAAGACACGTGACGAAAGAGGGTCGACTCAGGAGTTTGTAAATAAAGCACACCTGACGTGCCTACACGAACAAGATATCTCCGTCAACGTAGCACTTGGTCTGCGAGTTGGGAGACGTGTTAATGTGGTGCGAGCGAAAAAATCTATATCTTAAAAAAACACAATTTTAACTTTTACTTGTTGTTTCTATCAGAAACATGCTTTATCATACTTTTTTCAAGTTTTAGCAAAATATTTTCGAGTAACAGAGTGATTAATTCGCAAATTTAGCGTGGGGAAACTACTTGAATAATGTTTTTGAACTGAAATTTTGGGATCGTGGATGAATAACACATAACGTTTTTCACGTAGTCTATGTGAAGTTTCAAAATAAGACAAACAAATTTACTATACTGTAGGGTACTAGAGGAAAAGATTTTTAGAGCCACATTTTTGATCCGACGATCTTATAAAATATCGTCTACAAATGGACGACTACAAATGTTTAAAAATGTACAATACTAATACTGAAATGGTGACCTATACGCGATCTGTAGTTTGTTAATAAGGTATATAAACAGTACTAAAGCCATCAGTCAATGTTTAAAATGAAAACGTAGTATATTGTTTGTAAATTGTGTTGAGATTGAGTCTTGTAATAGATTGTGTAAATATTGTCTTTAATTTTAATTAAACATATTTAAAAGATGTACTAGGTTTTACTACTTTTTAACGTGGAGTCCGAACCACTGCCTCTGAAAAACGAACTGGTCTAATTATTTGGATGGTATTTTTGGATTAGTGTAGTATTCAATAGTGCGGACGTTCGACCATTTCTCACAACTATCCACAATTGTGACCTCCAAGTATCTGGATTACACGGTCCCAGTAAAGGAAAATTTTAAATTCAATTTTAAAATAAACAGCTCAATTTAGTAAAAAGCAAAGTTCGGTTGTACAATACGTGAATTTACAGAAAATTAAATTATTTAGTCTAAATAATTGTCCTGTGAGTTCTTATCTTCGTTATCGAGACTGATGTACGACTGTACGGCCAGCGCTAACACTACAGGATGTAGACTGTTCTGACATATGATTAAGGTTGACACACGTTTTTACGTACGTTACGTACGTTTTTACGTACGTTATACCGAGGTCGAGTCATAGACCACACGTTATATAAGGTAAAATATGTTATGTAAAGGTCCAACTCTCGTTATGTAGAGGAAAATTAATGTTTACCAGTACAACAGAGCCCCGGTAATCCGGACCAGTTGGGACGGAACCCTGTTCTGTTCGGATTACCGAATTACAGTACTGTACTAATAAAATCCATTATTTCAGACCCAAACAGTGTATTTAGACCAATTAACTTGATAAGACGTATGGTCTTATCAAGTTCACATATAAGTTTGTCCACTAAATGATTTGCTTGAACTGCATCAAGTGTTCCTGCAGAGACGTTCTACCCGTTATGTACTCGTCATTAGAAATATAAAATACCCCCGTCGCAGCAGACCTGCGTACTCAGTGAATTTCTAAATTGATATCATAATAATATTAATATATGACAAGTTTTATCAATATAAATATATCAATGAGTTATTTGCCTATTATCCATAAGATTAACCTGGGGAAGAGTATGCAGGTTTGCTGTCATAATAAACACATAAACTATGATTTTTAAGCATAAATGAATGCATCTCAACCACACGAAGCTAAATATCAAGTTTCATACAAAAATATTGGTTAATAAGTGAAACATTAATTTTTCCTTATCCTCCATAATATTAACATAGGAGCCCAAAACACAACGTACTGTGTTTACAATTTTTAATAGCTCGGTAACCGTTGGAGATAAAGTTTAGGAACTAAATTGTGTAGCTTTTAAAGCTGACTTAAATGGCGAAAGATGAAATTTGAAATTTTTAAAAATTGCATGGGAAAAACGCAAAAACCCCATTTTTAAGGTAAAAACCCCCAAACTACCCGTTCCGATTGACCGATATGTCTGGTTTACGAACTCGTCCGAGCAAATGTAGGAATACACGTCTCTACCAAATTTGGTCTCGATCGGACCATTTTTACGAGAGTTATCGTGTTCACAGACATATATTTAAATATTAACGACTATTCTTTAGGTCTCTGGGCACCTAAATACAAAAGATAACACGGTCCCGGGCTTAAGTCTGACCATGAGACCTACGGTAATAGCTTCTTCCTTATGGGAAATTCGCTAACACGACACACACACATTGACACATAAAAACGCACAATGACAACATAGTAGGCTAACCTTATACACGATCGCGGTCATTGCTGGAGTTGAACTCAAATGTTCGAAAAGTAGTTCGTCGAAAGCAATAATGATTAGAGTCGGACAGTTAATCAAGTCTATTGTGATGTACTGTGAGTATAGGTAGACAACGCCCTACGCTATCTCGTACAGTGTACTGCTACAACAGCATACGTGATGTTTACGAGGCGATGACGTAACTGAGCATTGCCTGTCAGTATTTCTTTGTTATGTCAAAAGAAAATAACTGAATTACTATGTTCCAAAAAGTAAGTTATTGTGTTTAATTGACTATGTGTACATAGTGATGTCTAATTAAAGATACAGTAGTTAAAGTGGTGTAATTCAGGGTACATTGCTTCGTGTTAAGTTTGAACTCGGTAACATTTTTCCCCACTACTACTGTACTATAATGTGTACTAATGAAAATTTGGAATTAGATTAGATTATTTGAAATGGCGACCATACTACAATGTATGTATTTTAAGCCAAGTATGAATGAGGATTTAGTGTAAGATGATTGTGACACGATCTTGTAGTCTTGTTACTGACTAAGGCTAACATGTTCCTTAGACAGGACTGTAAATTATTAGCCCAACAGCCGGTGGCAACTAAGGGACCTATAGTTTAACGTGGAATCCGAACCACTGCCTCTGAATTACGAATTGGTCTAATTTTGAGGATGGTCTTCGCGGATTAACGTAGTATTCAACTGTGCGGACGTTAATCTACACCAGAGAACACTACACCCACCGACCATCGCTCACAACTATCCACAATTCCTCCAAGTAGCTGGATTACAGGACGTCGCCACCGTCCCAGTCAATCTTTTCCGTTAATTCACCACCACCAGCTTTTGACCTTGGAATTCCATTTATTCACCACCAATACTATTTATACTTTACGTTAGGTTGGTTATTGATATTATAAAACATTATTAACGAGATAAAAATATAAATAACCAACCTAACTTAACTCCGCATAGCACTGTATGTCGGCTAAAATTTCTACATTCATCCGCGAGACTCAATAAGTTCATTGCTGTGACTCGTCAATCAGGCTGGCCGTGTGCCGGCTGCGTGGTCCTGTTATCACTAAGTGATCAAACTTTCTATAATCCCGCAGAAAAAAACCCGAACTAATCACTCATAAAAACTCATGACGATATTTTTCCTGTCTACTATATCTTTAGTGGTGGTGAACTAACGGAATCACCCAAAACAGATGATGGTGGTGAATTAACGGAAAACATAAAAAATTCGCAATATAAAGGTTTATACGGCGTTAATTTGTAATATAAAGGTAAAATTTCTATTGCGTGTTCAAACATCTCAAGAAGTCGGTTTTAAAATTTTCGTTAATAATATTAATTCCGAATATTTTTCTGAAGGAATTTGGTATACACTAAGGTAGTACACTATTCATCTCTACAATATTTTTGTGGAATTTTTAAGTGGAGAATGCAATCTAACATTGTTCTAATGACACGAATCCAGTATGGCGACACTGAAGATAAAAAAAGTTCTGGTGTGGGCCCTACAAGGCGTGTGGAACAAAACGTACAAATTTATCGACAGTGTTGCAAACTTTGACAAACAAGACGTAAATTGGACTGGGACGGTGGCGACGTCCTGTAATCCAGCTACTTGGAGGTCACGAATTGTGGATAGTTGTGAGTGATGGTCAGTGGATGTAGTGTTCTCTTGTGTGGATTAACGTCCGCACTATTGAATACTACGTTAATCCACAAAGAACATCCTCATAATTAGACCAATTCGTAATTCAGAGGTCGTGGTTCGGATTCCACGTTAAACTGTAGGTCCATTAGATGCCATCGGCTGTTGGGCTATTAATTAACAGTCCTGTCTAAGGAACATGTCAGCCTTAGTCAGTAACAAGACTACAAGATCGCGCCACAATCATCCTACATTCATTACTCATTCATACTTGGCTTAAAATACCTACCTGGGTAGGTCGCCATTTCAGTTAAAAGTATAAAGTATAAAGTAAAGTAAGTGTGGACAGCAGATTTGGCACGACCTTCGGGTACATGGAAGGCTGGCGACAAGTTGAGACATTTGGACGGGCCACAGACTTGTCCCGCTGGTTTTGCCATATGTGGGGATTTTTTTCCCTACACTGGCGATTTTTTTAGCCAATAGATTAGAAATATTCCGGATTATAGGACACGCCACCGTCCCAGTCAAAATCAAAGCAAAATGACTACGTTTTCGGCACACTTTGACCACAAAAGGACAACTTTTTCTATACTCGGTGTGCTACTATAGGTGTATTCCCAGTATGCAGAGAACACCAGAGATCTGGCGAAAAGAGAAAACAGAAGACTACCAGGCCAATTCCGATGTGCGCTGATGTGGACGGACCCTATCCAGAACACAAAGGAGATATATGTACCCTTATGCTACAATGGGAATCTATAAATACCCTGGAAAGCGTAGGTCCTAGCCCATAAAGCATTCAAAAGGAAATAGTGAATAGGTCTCTACACTCCCAATAGTTGAGTAAAATACTACTCTTAAGAGTCTGTAGTAACCTCCTCCATCTTGGATTCTAGCCGCTTAAGAGCAATGTTAATGTTATGAAAGCATTACTGTCCACTCCATAGTCGTGAAAAGATCGTTTAAGTGTCAAATTAAAGGTAAAAAAGTTGCCTATGGAATTACACTTTTTTCTTTTCCGGAAATTAATAAAAATTTTAACTCTCTTATCCCTGATGACTAAGTTACCTTTAATTTGACACATCAAGTAATGCAGACAAAAAAGTATCATTGTCCTTATGGGACAGTAATGTGTCCTGTGATCCAGACACTTGGAGGTCACGAATTGTGGATAGTTGATGCATGTGATATTACAAGTATTCTCTGGTGTGAATTAACGTCCGCACTATAATAGTAATTACATCTGAACATGCCATCCTCATAGACTTGTTCGAAATTCAGAGGCTGTGGTTGGGACTTCACTTTAAGGTCCATCAGACATGATATCAACTGTCGTTCTTACAGTATTTAACAGTTCTGTCTAATGAACATGTCAGACTTAGTCACTAATTTTTCATTCACATTTGGCTTAAAATACCTACCTGGGTAGGTTGCTACTTTAGTAACTAGCTAACCAACTAAAATGGAAATATTCGATCAGTAAGGCAGACTCTTAAGAGTCTGCCTTACCATCCGCGGTCTTGCATACATGTAGCTGTTTTTTTAGTTTTATTTTTATTATTGACACAATCTATCCGACATTATTGTTCAACCACTACCACTTAAATATTCAAATAAGTAATAAGAAGCTGTCTGAACTGAATTTGCATGGTTAGTACTGTACAATAAATGACCCGTTCCCTGTCCATGTCAAAGGTTGAGAAACGGCGGTAGTGAAGATGCGGACATAGGCTAACTGAGATGAGAACGAGGAGTGAAAGAGCAAAGACAAAAGAGGAGTGGAAAGGACCTTGACCCGTCTCGGAGATTCGTGAACGACTAGAGAAGAGACGTTCTGGCACTGCATCACCATGGACGCTCTGTTGGGGACTATCGCCATATACGAGCAAACGAAAGTAACCAAAATAATATTAAAGGATTCCACCAGCGTTTTGTATAATTCGACTTGTAAAACGTTGAAAACAACACTATTCTCTTAACCGTCCGTGTTGCCTAACAATACAAAATTTACTGGGACCGTGGCGTGTTCTATATTACAGCTACTTGGAGGTCAAGAATTGTGGATAGTTGTGAGCGATGTTCGGTGGGTGTAGTGTTCTCTTGTGTGGATTGTCTTCCGCACTATAGAATAATACGTTAATCCGCAAAATACCATTCTCATAATTACACCAGTTCATAATTTAGAAGTAGTGGTTCGGACTCCACGTTAAACTACAGGTGTTCCTACATTTATCTAATTAACTGGGACGGTGACGTGTCCTGTAATCAGCTACTTGGAGGTCACGAATTGTGGATAGTTGTGAATGAAAGTCGATGATTGTAGTGTGTAACATCGGAATTATTGAATACTACGTTAATACGCAAATACCATACTCATAATTAGACCAGTTCGTAAATCAGAGGCAGTGGTTCGAACTCCACGTTAAACTGTAGGTCCCTTAGATGTGCAATTGACTGTTGGGCTATTAATTAACAGTCCTGTCTAAGGAACTTAGTCAGTAACAAGACTACAAGATCGCACCACAATCATCTGACACTCATTTCCCATTCATACTTGGCTTATAATACCCCCGTTTTCGCGGCCAACAAGACCACAGATCTGAACGTGGGACGTATCAACCGGAGATAGGGTCAACCGACACTTTGCTGGGCAGCACTGATAACATGTACAACATTACGATCGTAACCAGCGACTTGTAGCACATTGGCGTGAGTAGAGCGAATTTTACAGAACTTATATTATTCCCGTCATAGTAATCGAATAGTACTGAGTATGGTACTGCAATAAGGGTTGTTTCACAAGCTTATCTATAATATTATAAAGAAGAGGTGGTTTCTGTATGTTTGTTTGTGGGTTTGTTGTAGCAAGTAAATGCGAAAAATACTGAACCGACCGGTTTGAAATTTTACAGAAATGTAGATCTTAAACTCATGCAACACATAGGCATATTAGTTCCCTTAAAATACCCTCGGGCTACGCCCCATGAACGTCCTAAATTTCAATGTTTACATTTTCAAAGAATGAAAACAAAAAATTACTTGAATGTCAGCTGTGAACACTAAAATTTGACAGTTCGGGAAGAAGAAAGAGCTGCCGTGACCGTCCTAGGTTTCAATGTTTACATTTTTTAATGACAACATCCGTTTGCACTATATTTTGAAAGTTTGAGAAGAAGAAGAAGAAATAAAGTTGATTTTTTCAGATAAACTGCTGGATCGAAATTAGTGAATTATTTGAAATAGTGGAATGGTAGATTTTAAGTTTTTTTCCGACGACTGTCTCTATTACATTAATCCTTATCCTCTCCCAATATTTGACAGATATTACTTTGAAATGTTGTAGACACTCGTGTTTTGTTATTTTGTAAACAATGAAGAATTAATTAACAATAACTTAAACGTATCAGTAGAGCCTACACCTTTCAGCGTTTTTAACCCGTGCGAAGAACGGGTACTTTGGTTAGTGTGCTTATAAGACTGTTCACAAAGTAAAAACACAATCAAAATTTTATCAAATTATGTGAATAACTAAGCGAGTTATACGAATTTCCATTCTTTTCCAATTCTCGGTAAGAATTACGATTCATTTCATTCAATTTCAATTAATTTTTCAGCAATTTCATTTTCCATTGTTGTTAATTCTTTGTAAAAATGCTAGTATTTACTTCCTATGGGAAATAGGATAGATCATGGATATGTCTAAAGGTAATTATTTCACTTCATTAACAGCTGTTCTTATTCTTTTATATTAAAAATTCAATACAACAGCCCTGACGGTTTCTATGGAACCCTGTTACATAGTTTCCATCTTACAAATTACTATCCATATCCATGTCAACAATATTTTTTCCATATTACCCTCTCTTAACACATAAGCTTTTTCATTTAAGTATGAGCAGGTTTGAGGTTTGGGCACGGGACGACGACATGAAAGGAGCTTGTCCAGCCGGTCACACTAGGACACATTTTGGATCAGCTAAAGACAAAGCCTGACTGGGACTGAGACATTTTTCCTTTTGCAAAGGACCGGACAACAACCCGGGACAAAAAGTCACTCAGATTGACCGGTTTTGTAGTCTTCAGGTTTTGACACGTTTCCTTGGACACCCGTTGGATACACAAGACCCAGGACTCCTTAAAAGTCAAGGTTTCTGGTAGAGCAGCAGGGACGCCTAGATGTCGACTTTGATCTTAACCAACAGGCCGAGAAGCGATTTTGGATTTTTAAATGTAGAGGTGATTTGATCCGATTAAATTAAACCCTGGGACCCAAACCAAAACTTAAATTGCTCACTTTGTAATTTAAACGAAATAGAATATACCTACCATCTTGTTGCTAAATGCCCAATTCTACGTGAATTTAGAGTTAAGTGTCTTAGAACTCTTGAGATTTCCCGGGAGGTTTTTCAAAATTATTTAAACAGCCTTGATTGGTGGCGGCTCGCCCGATATCTGCAGCAAGCGTGGCAGTTTCGGTGGCAGTTAATACAGGAGTACAACGTCTAAGGCTTGAAAAATACATATAAACTACTAATTTATAATAAATGTTTAATGTTCTTTGATTTTGTTTTTCTATGGTTTTTCAGAGCACTCACTTGTATACTTAGTAAACTACCAGCCTGGCTGACGGCCATTTGACCAGTCTAGGAATGCGAGGAAGGTTGTAAGACATTCTAGTTATTATTTTTTTTTTGCTAAGTGTATTTCTTAAGATTGTAAACTCACTATTATTATTTTGTAAAAATATATCCATGGAAATGTTCTGTTGTTAACTTCAGTGTCAATAAAGCATTATTTCATATGTCGACTTTGTATGGTCAAACGACCTACAAGCCTATCCTCACCCACCCCACCATTCTAGGTCTGGTCACACAATAAACCTAGCTTGAAGTACAAAAGACGGGAGATTTTCCTTTGGGATAAAATCCGACATCAAACTCCCCCAATCAACAACTCCTGGGGCGTGTTCCAACTCCCGCTCCAACGTGGAGTAGCGATAATGATAGTGATTCATTACAAACTAACGTTCAACACTTGACCGACTTAATCTCAGTTACAACTTATCACTGAGTTGTTTGTAAATGTAACGCTATATTTAGAAACCAATCTCATCCTATAACTTATTGTGTTTCATTCTCACTTGTGCTTGAAGTACGCCCAGCTGTGTGGGGCAAAAGCTTAGATTATACAGTACAAAATGTGTAACAGATATTTTATTTGCGCGTTGGGGCGATTGTTGTGAATTGAAATCACATTATAAAATACTACCGTCGCAGCAGACCTGCGTACTCAGCGAATTTACAAATCAATAATATAATAATGATATACGTCAAGTTTTATCGATATCTGTTGATAAATATATGAGTTAGTTATTTGCCTATTCTCCATAAGATTAACACGGGAAAGAAGTATGCAGGTTTGCCGCTGTGAGGAACACTGAAAGTAAACTTTTATAGCATAAACAATTTTTATTTTGACAATTTATACCAAGTTTCATCAACATCTGTCCATAAATAAATGAGTTTACCTATTCCCTATATGATTAACATGGAAAAATATTATGCAGGTTAGCTGCCATGATAAATACATAAACTATGTCTTTTAAGCATGAATAGTTGGATCTCAACCATATGAAGCTAAATAACCAGTTTTATCCAAAAATATTGATTGGTAAGTGAAATATTAATTTTTCCTTATCATCCATAAGGTTAACATTGGAGCCCAAAAATCAACATACTGTATTTAGATTTTTTTAATATCTCGGTAACCGTTGGAGATAGAGAAACCCCTTAAGAAACCAAATTGTGTAGTTTTTAAGCTGATTCTAATGGCGAAAGATAAAATTAAAAAATTTTTAAATCGTTATGAAAAACGCAAAAAACCGCTAAAAAACAATAAATAAAGTTGAATAAACAATTTTTTAAAATTTAAGATAGCTCAGGTTCAATATCCAGGTATGTAGTGTTGTGTTACCAATACACACACCAGGAATTAATTAGTGTTTCCCCCTTTTCCCCCCAACCATCAAAGATAGGGGGTGTTTTGTTGTTAGACTACGGATCAAGTAACGGATATCCATTATTTTCATTAGTCTATGTATTATCACACATGGTGCGATAAAGAACGATCCAGACCTTTACACATCTTTTTCTCATTGTTACGTTACATTATTATAAACTAGTTGACCCGGCGAACTTCGTAACGCCTGACAGTAATAAATACATGTTAACTTTATGATTGGCCATGTTCTGAAGTCGAATACCATTACGGCTTCACTGTGAAAGGTTATATATTCTGGGTCGCGGCATAGTGAATAACAATACTGAAATGATAAGACATATTAATATCATTCCCATAAAACAAATAAATCTGAGTGGATTAATTCACAATTTTCAAATCCAATCCAAACCCAAACGAAACCTAACTGTAATACGGCTTTTATAGGAAAGATATACAACAGCTGATTATTATAATAAACGTAATATGTATAAACATTGTAATTATTTTTTATTTGGCCAAAATATAAACACGTGACTTTTAATCAGACAGAAAATAAAAATATAAATACATGATCCCCCAAAACCGTAAACTATTAACGTGGCGAATAAAGCTGTTCATTTTGTACAGCACATAGGTCTATTTACTTCACAGTTTTACATTAGTGAATGATTCAGATGGCACTGGATAGTACAGAATATTGCTAATGGTAAGTAAACCAATCAGCTGTAGCTAAGAAATCAAATGTTTTCATTGTAGAAAATTTGTAAACAAACTTACTCTCCATAAGGTTAACAATAGAAATGTAAAACGCCATAAAATGGAAACTTATGGGGTTTTCGAAAATATTTTTTCACTAAAACCTTCCCGGACACATGTAGAGCAACTTCCTAAAATTTTATGGCGATCGGATGAGTAGTTTGGCAACGCATAAAGGACATACATACATACATTCAATTTTATATATAGAGATAATCCAATTATGTTTGGCGATTTGTTCTGGATTGAATATGTAATTGCGTGACTTCGTTACGACAAACCCATATTGCATTTCATATTTTTGGAACGATCTCCTAAATTATTAAAATACATTAAAGCGTCGTTAAGCGTTAAGGAGCAAGAAACTGTTAACAAATGACCAAAGTCCACGATGGAATTTACGTAACACTGTCTCTATAAGAACCTTCCAGACAATTGAGAATTCAGAGGTTTTTGCGAAGGAAGTTACGCAACCCTCCCAATACTGTAATTGGTGAACTCACGCGAAGGTCAGAGCGGAGAAGACGTTGGCAGACTCCCTCGGGTGCGGCGGCTTGTCCTCCTTCTTCTTCTTGCCATCATCCATGCCTTCGCGTCTTCACGCTTCACCTGGAAATGCCCACATGATTTAGAACAAGTGAAATAACAGAACACAATACGTTATACTTATACTTAATACTTTTATCAACTCCAATTATGAACCAAGAACCGATTATAATCATTTTAGAGTGTCCAAAAAAATGTACGATGATTGTGGCGAGTATCTTTAAGTGGATGACACAGCCCGAGTAGACCACTTGCAACTGTACCGTCAAGCGAAGGTGACCTGTCCCGAAACTAATTTAACGCAAAACAGATTACATTGACGGAGATGTTTAAAAACTATGATTTTTATTTCTAAACTTGTAAGTACATTTTATTTATATTTAACGTAAAATACATGTTTTCGACATTTAATTCGATAAAAAAAACATGATTCAAAACGTATCTTTAACAATTTTAAAAAACTCCGTCCGAATATTTGATTACAATGGTCCCGTTCTTTAACGGATAAGTGTTCAGTATCTAAACCAAACCATTCATATAGGTATTTTAAGTGTGAATGAGGAATGAATGTACGATGATTGTGGCGCGATCTTGTACTCTTGTACTGACAGGCTGACATGTTCCTTAGACTCTTAATTAATAGCCCAGCAGCCGATGATCCATGTAGGTATTTTAAGTGCGATGAGAAATGAGTGTAGTACGATTGTGGCGCGATCTTGTACTCTTGTTACTGACAGGCTGACATGTTCCTTAGACTCTTAATTAGTAGCCCAGCAGCCGATGATCCATGTAGGTATTTTAAGTGCGAATGAGAAATGAGTGTAGGACGATTGTGGCGCGATCTTGTACTCTTGTTACTGACAGGCTGACATGTTCCTTAGACTCTTAATTAGTAGCCCAGCAACCGATGATCCATGTAGGTATTTTAAGTGCGAATGAGAAATGAGTGTAGGACGATTGTGGCGCGATCTTGTACTCTTGTTACTGACAGGCTGGCATGTTCCTTAGACAGGACCCAACAACCGATGGCAACTAAGGGAACTACAGTTTAACGTGGAGTCCGAACCACTGCATCTGAATTACTAACTAACTTACTACTATGACTATACTATTACTTACTAACTATGAGGATGGTTTTTAGGGATTAACGTAGTATTCAATAGTGCGGACGTAAATACACACAAGAGAACACTACATCCACTGACCATCGCTCACAACTATCCACAATTCGTGACCTCCAAGTAGCTGGATTACAAGACGACGTCACCGTTCCAGTTCTTTAACGTTAAGTTCGTCTACCGTCCGCTGAGAAGCGCTAGTTGCTCACGGGGTATCGTAGCGTGAAACCTAACCTCCCTCAACACGAGTTTTATGGTCACGCGTTGTAACTATACATAGAGACCAAGGTTACAAGAATCTAATAACCGTGTAAGAGGCAGGTGGCGCTGACACGGTAACCGTCAGGTTTTTTATCCCCCTATTCTGTGAAGTGTTGTTTTTTTTGCGTAAGCGCTGAGATGTTTTTAATCTGCAGTGGCACACACTACTAATGTCCTCTACAAATTTTTGAATTTACTTCCCTGTGGGAAATAGGTTAGATCATGGATATGTCTAAAGGGAATGGTCTCAGTTAATCTAAACAGCTGTTCTTACTATTTTATATTAAAAATTAAAAACAATAGCTCTGGTAATTTCTATGGAAACCTGTTACATGTTTTCCATCTTAAAAATCACCAACATCCCCCCCAGAGCTAAGACATATCCATGTCATAATTACCCAACCCCTTGTCTTACCTAAGAATTCATCTTAGGTATGACAGAAATGTTTCCCAGCTGGGAAACATTTATGATATTTATGAAAGTTGCGCAAACCCTCTTTGCACTGCAAAACTTTACGATCGTCCCATATAAATCGCTTTTACTACAGTTTTTACCAAAGAATTAATGAATACTGATTCAAAATACCAGGTGTCCGCAAAAGATTCATCAGGCTTTAAAACATTCTATTGAGCTTGTAGTTAAACAAATACTACTACGAGTTATACCATTGGAAAGGCAAAGTCCAAAGTTTCTTTTGAACTCTTATTGTTCAATGTGCAGCCCGTAGCATTCTGCTGTGTATGAGCAAAAATCCTTCTAAAATGACAACAGAACTCTCTCCTTACCAGTTACCAATCATAAATTTTGGTCATTTAAACTATTTTTAACACTAGACATCATAACCTTAAAAGTGGCAACAATGAGGGTTAAATAAATGGTAATAAAACTTGAAAAACTGCTATTTCAACATGTATTTCCTTGAATAGTGTAGGCGGGAATATCAATTAAATATGAGCAACTAGAACATAGTGGATATTTTATGGACACCGCGTATATTTGTTGAGAAAAAGGTCTTACTCACAAAAAAACATAAAACGAACTATCTGTCACTTGAGACAGAATCACGAAACCCACTTTTGACGCTTCTCACAAATTAAAATACCAAAAAAATACGTACTAAGAATGTAAAAATATGAAAGCAAGATAACGCTTATCGAAGTAGGTTTGGGCTATGAACCACTCCAAGCATGCGAGATATGACGGGGTTAATAGAGCACTATGTGTAGCGGTGACAACATTGGCTATTCTCAACTGTGTAATGGTCTATTTAACTGGTATTTAAAGCATATAATATGAGTCGTCCAGATAACGGTCGCAATTAATGTATGATCATTATAAATTTCTGTGTTCTTGTTCCTTTCTGTAATATATTGAACGAGTTCGTTAAGCCCGCAATCAGTCTACATTAACTACACTTTTGGGGGGGTTTTGTACCCCCGAAATAGTGGTTTTCTATATATTTATGTATATTTTTACAGCAGCAAACCTACATATTCTTTGTAATTCTTAGGGAAAATAGATAAATTGGTATGACTCGCTTAGTCATTCACATGATTTGATAAAATGTTGTATGTGATTTTACTTGGTGAACAGTCTTAATATAAGCACATTATAATGTAATACACGATATTGCAGCGATAATGTTCTATTATTGTGAGGGCAATAATTTGTTCTGTGAAATTCGCTCTACACACGCCAGCGTGCTGTCTCGTCTAGTTTGCCGTCGTCATTCTTTTATATTAACAAATTTTACCATTGCAAATCTCTCACAACGCATTGACTGGGACGGTGGCGACGTCCTGTAATCCTGTAATGTTGTGAGCAATAGTCGGTGCGTGTAGTGTTCTCTTGTGTTGATTAATGAGCATCATCAAGAACATAAGACAGAACCGAAAACATGTAAATACATTTTCTGAGTCTACTATTGACATAGGGACTAGGATGGTGGCATCATCCTGTAATCCAGCTACTTGGAGGTCACGAATTGTGGATAGTTGTGAGTGATGGTGAGTGGATGTAGTGTTCTCTAGTGTGAATTAACGTCCACACTATTGAATACTACATTAATCCGCAAAGACCATCCTCATAACTAGAACAATTCGTAATTTAGAGGCATTGGTTCGGATTCCATGTTAAACTGTAGGTCCATTAGTTGCCGTCTGCTGTTGAGCTGTTAATTAACAGTCCTGTCTAAGGAACATGTCATTGTCAGTAACAAGACTACAAGATCGTTCAACAATCATCCTACACTCATTTCTCATTCATACTTGGCCTAAAATACATACCTAGGTACAAGTTTACTATTTCAATAATCCAAACCAATTCACACTATTCAGTGGTTAAAAGTACACACACGTGTAATTCATAGTTGAATCATTTTCTTATATTTTATCTAAATGCCTTGACGTACGCTATGATGCTGTGTCAAGGTCTTTCACTGATAAGCACACGTCGCGATAAGGCGAGGGGGCGTGGTCTGCATGAGCTACTTCTACTGATAACACGTCACTCTCGTGGGGGACAGGGAACCACACAAATTTACTGTCGGCGTCGTGTCGACTGTGTTTCTACATAAAGTAAGATGGAACTATCGTTTCTCGTCCCACCTTGGCTTGGTCATATATAAGAGCCTAATAATTCAGCGTGTGTGATAATTTATATTTGGTAATTCAATTATGTACTTGAATTTCAAAGTGAGTGCGTGATTTTTTTTTCGTTTACCTGCTAGACCACACATATAAATAAGATTAGAATTTGTCCATACATTGCTTTAAGTTATGATTTTTTTGTATTTTTACGTTTTATTTCCCAGATAAACCGAAATGGGTATAATCTCAATTTCCACTTTCCTGTTTTACCTGTAACTCTGAACAAAGTCTTATGTAACGCCTCTCTCTCCTAACGAAGCATTTTGTGCATTTCCTACATACAGTATAAAAGTTTTTTGTAATTACTTCCCTGGGGAAATAGGTTAGACCATGGATATGTCCAAAGGGAATGATTTTAGTTCACCTAAACAGCTGTTGTTATAACCAAACTATGACGCCACTGTTACAAATTTTAGTTTCGCAAATTGCAAATACCCCCCTCCAGAGATAAGACATGTCAAAACTGTTTAAGATTGGTGGAAAATTCAGTAATTTGCAAACGGAGATTATTACACACAGTATTAACTATTTGAATTGACTTGCAGCCTTAGTCAGTAACAAGACTACAAGATCGCGCCACAATCATCTTACACCCAATTCTCAATTATGCTTAAAATACGCCATTTCACCAACTAACAAAAATTCTTCACACATACCTTTTAATTACAAATTTCTATGGCTAAAGATTAGAGCCGTCTAAAATATTTAGTAGCCATAAACATTTATCATTTCAGAAATGACTCATTCGCTGTTATATGAATGTGAGTATTCGACTCAAGTTTCACGGATATTGACTGATAAAGATAGTTAAAGAATACTCAGGAATTACCTACTCAGTCATAACTCATCGTACGAACATCTTCAAGGGGGGTGACCGAATCTCCACGAATATTTTGGGTTCTGGCGAAGGGTCGAACTTAAACGCTCATTAGAGGGGATTAAGAAGGGTCAACTAGGAGCCCCCGAGAATGATCAATTCCCACGGCCGCCCGGCCAGGTAGCGGACTCAAAACTAGGGAAAAAGGGAATTTTGAATTCCCAGGAAACCCACATGTATAAGATTTGTGATTTGATAAGACATGTATAAGGAAATAATATGTTACGGATTAGTAAGTTGAGAACGATTTAAGAGCCATATATATAATTATTTTTATAACAATATTGGCCAACAAAATGAATGTTTATATTATTAGTACCTGGTGACCGAGCATTGTTCGGTGAAATATATAGGACTAGACCTAAACGTGTATTTAAAAATAACACAATCTTTAAATAATATTTAATATATAAATATTTAAATAATCCATCAAGAAATCACCGAATTGGTAGTTCTCCGCGCTACCAATCCAGACACAGCGGCCGCTTGGGCCAGTGAGTTTAGGTAATTTTAACTGGCCTTGGTCTATTCATATTTTGTTTTCTGTCAAAATCAAAATATTTTGTAATATATAAAGTAAGGTGCGGGGACAAAATAATTCCCATTCTCTCCCTAAAGGACCCAACCTGATTGCTCCTACCTGGCCGGGCGGCCGTGGAAGTTGATCATTCTCGGGGGCTCCTGGTTGACCCTTTTTAATCCCCTCTAATGAGCGTGTAAGTTCGACCCTTCGCCAGAACCCAAAATATGTGTGGGGATTTGGCTACGGCCTCTTCAAGGAGGTAGCCAATACTAGGGTCAATAACAAATATCTAAAAATTTAGATACTAGCATGTGGAAAAATGCTGTCACCCCTTGCAGCCAGACCATCAACCAAAGACATGACGACGACAACAGGAGTATCTTAAAACTTAATTTTCATTGTGGAAGCGAGAGTACATTTAAGAGTTTGCTGTTGTTGTGCATCTGTATCGTAGATACTCAAGAGAAAAAAACTTCTTGGGTGGATCGATGCTTTTAGGTATCAACTGATGTGACTCTCAAACGGATTATTATTTTCATAACTAGTTTTAACCATTACTAGCGAATATTTCGTTTTAGACTGATAAATACAATGTTAATTTTTTAACACTAGAGTAAACCGCACGAAAATGGACCGATGAGGTCTTGGACAGCTGGTCCCCCCTCACCCGCTGTAGACCAGTGTTGCCATTTTTCATTTACCCTACCAGCTGACGTAACCATATGTTATAATAGAATAGGACGATTTGGCAATACCAAACTGACTCTCATCGGACTTTCAAGCGGTTTACTCTACTAGTTTACTCTACACGATAGTAAAGAAATATGGTTGAGGAATTAAATTAAAGATTAAGTGGTTATCTAAGGAATTACATTAATAATTTTTTTGACATCAATGTGTCTTAGCTTTGGGGGGGGGTGTTAGCAATTTGAACGACCGAAATCTGGAATATAAGAACACCTGTCTTGATACAAATCCATGATGTAACCTATTTCCCACGGGGAAGTTTACGTTGTTTTTCAGAAATATATAACTGTTGTACCACGCATATGTATACCCGTTTTAATGGAGAAAAATTCAGTTATGTATTTTTATTGAGGAAAGACATTAATTTACTCAAACAACAGTTGTTTGAAGTAGTTATTTTTCAGATGGAACAAACTCAGATTTCCATTGAAAGGTATTTAGTGAATAATGAGTTTTCAACCGGGCTTTTAGACTAATCGAAATTCCAAGGCAAACGTATGCTAAACAGCTTAGTATATAAACCATGGGGAGGCTTCTACTGATTCAATCGCGTAAGTCACTTAATTACCGTACGCTAACTATGCATCAAGTAATACCATAAACTAGATCTGCCTGAAGTGAACTACATGAGAAGGCTAGCTTCGTCCGAAAGCAAACAAGGGAGAAAATCCAGTCGGTAAACAGCGGAGAGAATAACAGAGCGACATTAGCATACATTACCAACAGTGACGCGGACCTGGACATAGGACGGATCAAGGGGTTAATCACCTAGAGCAGAGTTTCTCAAAGTGTGGTCCGCGAAAAACATCCCAATAACATTTATTTTTGATCACTCACTTCAAACTCTCTGCAGCAGAGCCTGTGACGACAATATACTTGTAACGAATATAACTTGACAAGGTTTAGCCTACTTTCTTACGTTTAGGTTTCAGAACTTGCCAAAAAAGCTCTGGAATATACATCTCTATATATTCTAATCTCTGTTCCATTTCGTACAGCTTATTTCTGTGAAATCAAACTCTCTGAAATATGCCACCTGAAGCTTGAACAGAGAAAAAAATACTTAAAACAAATTTAAAAACGATTTAAGATTAAAACTTCCGTACTGTAAGAAAAATTCCAACATTTTAGAGATTATTAAAATCAAAATGTTTGTATTTACTTCCCTGTGGGAAATAGATCATGGATATGTCTAAATGGATGGTCTTAAAAATTGCTAACTAAGTCAAAAACAATACTAGTGTCACAACTTCATAAGTTGTTGAGTCATATTATCCCAGTTGATAGGTCAAACTTACTACAATATACAGTATTTCTGTAGACCTATGAAGTTATAAAAACCAACAGATTATATATTTTGTAACCAATACCTTATATAATAAGTTTTGAAATGATAAATTTAAAAAAATAAGCGGTCATCGAGAGGGTAGGGTGTGAGGGTAATTGTTAGCGGCCCTCATTACATTGGATTAGATAAACCATTTGAAATGGCGACCTACCAAGGAAGGTGCTTTGAGCCAAGAATAAATGAGAAATGAGTGTAAGATGATTGTGGCGCGATCTTGTAGTCTTGTTACCGACTAAGGCTGGCATGTTCCTTAGACAGATATTATAGACAGAATTAATAGCCCAACAGTCAATGGCATACCTAAGGGACCTACAGTTTAACGTGGAGTCCGAACCACTGCCACTGAATTACGAACTGGTCTAATTGAGGCTGGTCTTTGCCGATTAACGTAGTATTCAATAGTACGGACGTTAATCCACACTAGAGAACACTACACCCACCGACCATTGCTCACAACTACCCACAATTCATGACTCCCTAGTAGCTGGATTACAGGACACGTCATCGTCTCAGTCCACACTGATTATAAGGACAGTACGTTAGAGGAACTGAAAACACTCCCTTTGGACATATACAAGATCTAAGCTATATCCCAAAGGAAAGTAATATAAATTGAAAATTTATGTTTTATTGGTCAACTACAAAGAATTTGAACGCAGCCACATATTTCGTAGTTATGGTTCCATACTGTATACAATTTCAACGAACGTTGTAACTGATTCTATAAATATAAATTTCAACATATGTATGCAATTAACCTCTTTAATTGGCGTCCAATCGACTTTGTTTGTTGTGCTAAATACTAATCAAACTAACTGAACCGAACTTTTTGTTGAATCATTTCATATTTCGTAACAATGGTCTTCGAACCTTCAAATTTTTGACATGGATGTCTTAGCTCTGGAGGGGGGTATTGGCAATCGTCAAACCAAAATTTGAAACGGTGACGTCATATAGCTAGTTATTTGATTACTGAAATGGCAACCTATCCAGGGATTCCATGTTTCTTAGACAGAACTGTTAATTAAATACAAAGGGACCTACAGTTTAACGTGGAGTCCGAGCCACTGTCTCTTTACGAACTGGTCTGATTATGAGGACGGTATTTGCGGATGAATGTAGCATTCAATAGTGTGGACGTTAATCCACACCTGGTAACATCACAGCCACCGACCATCGCTCATATTTATCCACAATAATTCGTGACCTCCACAAAACTATCACAATAGCTGGATTACAGGTCACGCCACCGTCCCAATCCACAATGGTTATAAGGATAGCAGTTTAGAGGAACTGAAAAACATTCCCTACAGACATAAACAAGATCTAAGCTATATTCCAAAGGGATGTAAATACATCATATTTTGGCATGAATTCTTCTAGGCTCTGGGGTGGGAAGGGATGTTAGCAAATGTTACGAAAGTGACATCATATTGTTATGAGATTAGGTGTTTTGAGGAACTTAAAATATTTTCATAAATATCAGTATACTTTGTTAGGTTCTAACTAACATTCGTTATAATTCAACAGTCGTTATCTTCAGATTATGCATGGCATGCTAATAGAAAATATATCAAGCTGTTAAATTTGAAACGAGTAATAATTTATAATACCTTATTACGTTTTTTGGGGTTATCGTGTATTTATTAAAACAAATAACATCGTTATTTTCTACAGCTCTAAGGCAAGACACTAGGGACAATTGAAACCGATACAGTATTGAATAGAGGTTATCCGAAGACGGTTTTGTCAAAATTTATCACTCCTGTCACTTCGAATCGATCGCCTCACAATCCCATGAAAGCTTAAAATGACATCTCAGATTGGCATTTACAAATTTAACTATTGTCAACAATTATATTAATCTAATAACAATTAAAATTGTAGTTTTGTCTGCAAACTGCTTGGAATTATGTTTTTGTTATTTTTACGTTTCACAACCCAGAAAAGCCAAAATTGATCTTATTTCAATTTCTGTTTGTCTGTCTCTCTTCCTGTGACACGTTTTCACGAGAAAATAAGAGCACCAACACTTATGCAACTCATTTTCCTTATTCTAAAACTTTTTAAGAGGGTTTTTGTTCACTCTGAACTGACCCAAACACCATGAAAGTTTTGAGCAATATTGGACATATTTTTTCGAAGTTTAACTCACTTTCTATAAAATAAATTTAATGGGAAGAAATAGCATTATAGCTGTCATACTACTAGTTAATCTATAATATTATAAAGAAGAGGTGGTTTCTGTATGTTTGTTTGTGGGTTTGTGTGTTTGTGTGTTTGTGGGTTTGTGGGTTTGTGTGTTTGTGGGTTTGTTGTGGCAAGTAAACGCAAAAAATACTGAACCAAACAGTTTGAAATTTTACACAAAGACAGATCTTAAACTCATGCAACACATAGGCATACTCATTTTCTTAAAATCCTTTCGGGCCACGCCCTGTGAACGTCCTAAGTTTCAATGTTTACATTTTTAGAAAATGAAAACATAAAATTACTTGAATATCAACAGCTGTGAACACTAAAATTTGACAGTTCGAGAAGCAGAAGACATGGTTGCTGTAAATACCCTGGGATTCAATGTTTACAGTTTTTAATGTCAACATCCGTTTACTTTACATTTTGACAGTTCGGTAAGAAAAAGAAATAAAGTTAATTTTTACACATAAACTGCTGGATCGAAATTAGTGAATTATTAGTTCGAAATAGTGGAATGGTAGATTTTTAATTTTCTCCCGATGCCTGCCTCTATTACGTTAGTGCTTATCCTCTCCCAATATATGACATATGTTACTTTGTCATGTTTAGATATATACCTAGACACGTGTTTTGTCATTTTGTAAACAATAAAGAATTAATTATCAATAACTTAAATGTATCTGTAGAAATAATCTCTCATTTTTTACCCTGTCACACTACTAGTTAATGAATAAATAAACTAAAGCTTTGCGGTTATTTTTTAACTATAGAGGTCACATTTCCTGAGTATTATCTCACATGGAGAAGGTCGAAACGATTTAACCTTTTTTCTTGAAACAGATGTCTCAATTTCCTCTAATTTGACCCGCTACATTTTCATATGATCATCAAGAAAGAAATCAGCATTATCTCCAAGGACTTATTTATTTGTAACCAAGGACGCAAAGTGAAGTCGTTATATGAAACGACAGTTTATGTAAAAATTAATTTTACAATCTAGAAGTTTACCAGCAATAAGCAAGCGTGTATTTGTGTTAGGGGACACCAGTCGACAAGATTTTCTTTTACAACATTGAGAAAAATAATATTGAAACTTGATACACTACCTGAAAGGCAAGACAATTTATTCACCTTAGTTGATACACGTTAGATGTGTTTGACTCTAAAATTAGATGAAATAACAGCAACTAAGATGCATTTAATGAAGTCACATAGAAACAATCACATATGTGTAACGAATAAGCGACACTAGCGCCGACCTAGCGGATTTCTAGATTTTTACGTAGATATTTATTTGCGTACATTATTTGTCTTTTCATAATTTCAATCAGTTTTTGAACTGTTCTTGATGATTTATGTGATTAAAGTTTGTATAACTGAAGGCCGTATCAGTATCAGACACAGATTGTGTCAAGTGCACGAGACAATGACGAAGAGTCCAACAATTCAATCATCAACAGTCGTCAACACCTAAATTGAACCACTCAAGATCATGAAGGCCGCACGTGAACTGCTTGCCCTGTTTAAATGGTTGGCCCTCTTTATCTCAACTGTCTACATTCAACAGCCAATAAAAACTTAACTCAGAAATTATTATTAAAAACTCCTAAATAGGTTTATTAGATTAGATTAGATCAGATTAAATCATTGAAATGACAACCATACACAATGTAGGTAATTTAAGCCAAGTATGAATGAGGATTGAGTGTAAGATGATTGTGACGCGATCTTGTAGTCTTGTTACTGACTAAGGCTGACATGTTCCTTAGACAGGACTGTTAATTAATAGCCCGACAGCCGATGGTAACTAAGGGACCTATAGTTTAACATGGAATCCGAACCACGGCCTCTGAATTACGAATTGGTTTAATTATGAATTATGAAGATGGTCTTTGTGAATTTACGTAGTATTCAATAGTGCGGACGTTAATCCACTGAAGATAACACTACACCCACCGACCATCGCTCACAACTATCCACAATTCGTGACCTCCAAGTAGCTGGATTACAGGACGTCGCCACCGTCCCAGTCAAATAAAAAAGTAATGTCATATAAAATGTAGTAACGAGATTTGTACAAATTTACTAATAATAATAAGAAAGGAAAATACTTGGCGGTCATTGTGAAATAGCAAATACAGTGCTTCTAAGATATGTGTTCTATAAGCGGATTGCTCATGGATAAGTGAGCTACAGTATTCATATGACCCGCATGGTGACGGATAAGTCCGGGTGATATAAGTCCATATTCGACCCCCTGAACACGTTTGGAGGGGTCATTTAAAATGTTATATGTCGTCACGAAGGTCGCAATTATTGTCTGATTATTATAAAACTCAACTGAATTCTTCCTTTCTGTAATATCTTGGACGAGTTCGTTTTGCAACGCAATCGGACTACATTAACTACACTTTTGGGGGGTTCTGTACCCAAAAAATGATAGGATGTATGTGTTTTTCACTAAGTAAACATTATTGGATTCAGCTAAAAAACACATAATTTGGTATTTTTAATCATGATTCTAGATGAATTGGTTACTGAGATTTTTAAAATGGTTAACACAGTACGGTGTATAATTTTAACTTATTGAGAACAGCTAAAAACAACAACTCACTTATTCAATTAAATATTCTTCCAAACCTTTTTATGCAAGTCCATCTCGTTCAGTTTTATCAATACATCCATAAAACCATAAATTTAAAGTTTCTTACGGCGACAAACATACGTATTCATTACCAATGTAATTCTTAAGGTAATTAGATAAATGGTATAACAGGCATAATTATAGACACAATTTGATAAAGTTCTGTATATGTTCTTACTTAGTGAACAGCCTTAATAAAAGCACATTATAATGTAAAACGACTCTTGTTGCAGCAAACCTGCCTACTCAGTACTATCAAATTACTATGATGGGAATAACGGGACGGTAGCGCCATCCTGTAATCCAGCTAATTGGAGGTCACAAATTGCAATGGCAAAAGGCAATGGTCGATGGGTGTAGTGTTCTCTTGTGTGAATTAACGTCCGCACTATTGAATACTACACTAATCCGCAAATACCATCCACATGATTAGACCAATTCGTAATTCAGAGGCAGTGGTTCGGATTCCACGTTAAACTACAGGTCCCTTAGATGCCATCGGCTATTGGGCTATTAATTAACAGTCCTGTCTAAGGAACGTGTCAGCCTTAGTCAGTAACAAGACTACAAGATCGCGCCACAATCATCATACACTCAACCCTCATTCATACTTGGCTTAAAATACCTACCTTGTGCTACGGTCGTCATTTCAATTATCTTATCTAATCGAAGTTCTTGAAATTCGCTCGACTCACGCCAGCGTGCTGCGTGCGATATCGTTTTAATTATTACAATGGAAAGCTTAAGAGTCTGCATCAGTGGTAGCCATCTTGGATTTTAGTCCCGTAAGAACAATGTTAAATTCTGGCGGAACATACCTTCACTATGGCGTCTGTAGTGGCGTTAATTATCAAAGTATCGATGTAAAACTTTGGAAGTACATTGATGAGATGTGGCTCAAGGGCATGACCTTTTCAATATGTTATATATTTTCAAAAATTTAACTTGATATAAAAACAAAACAAACAAAATATTCAAAAACAAAATATTCCTGGATTTTTGTTTTTATATCAAGTTAAATTTTTTAACATATTGAACATATTGAAAAGGTCATGCCCTTGAGCCACATCTCATCAATGCACTTCCAAAGTTTTACATTGATACTTTGATAATTAACGCCACTACAGACGCCAAAGTGAAGGTATGTTCCGCCACAATTTAACATTGCCCTTACGGGACTAAAATTCAAGATGGCTACCACTGATGCAGACTCTTAATTGATGATTCATTATTTTCCAACGAAGTTCACTTTCACGACCCTAATGTTGACAAAATTAAGCGAATTACCCAGCTGAGTTCGGTTTGTTGTGATGATCAATAATTGTTGTCGCGAGTTGTGCATGATTCATCTTCATTCCACACTAACAAACGTCATTCATTTGTTCATCTTTGTTAGAATTCCATTGCATAATGTTGAATCTGTCGTGTCCAATGATCATGTACGTATGTACATAAGTAAAGGAACAAATACTAAAACAACTCTTATCGAGTCTCTCCAAGAACTGTTTATTCTGTTTTACGTCTTAAATACTTACGTAAAAAACTATTGTTCAACTGTTTATGTCTCCCCTATACGACAGTATAAGGAGAAAGTATTTTTTCACCAGATTTTTCAAATTTGAGTTTTCAATGGTGCTATTTTAGTACACCCCTGAATCGAGTAAAGTGGTTTTTAGAGGGACGTCTATCTGTGTGTGGCGGAGGGGGGTGCAGAAGCCTAGAGACGCGACTATTGGTCCGATTTTCATGAAATTCGGTATGTAGAATTTTTGATTTTTTGTTTATAAGGGTATTTCACCCCTAAACCCCCAAAAACACATAAAATTAAAATTTAATCAAAACTGCTCTAACGATTTTGATGAAATTATACGATTTATAGCCCACTATGAGATAGGCTAAACAAAATAAAACCCCTCGCATTTCTAAAAAGTTATGGTCTAGATAACTTTGAAATGTCATAAAAATTCTTTTAATTTTTCCGCGACAATAAAGTATTATTTGACTGCCACCATTGAAACCAGCATAAAAACTATAAAATAGTATTTTGAATTATTTGTCTACGACGGTCCAGAGAAAAGTTAAATTTATGATAAACGTAGTACGTTTTTCTGATATAGCCCAGTGGTATATAGAGAATATTAAAAAATTAATTTATTTTATTTTTTCACAAACGTTTTCTATGAAACTTGGTATTACCCGGGGAGGGGGTTCCCCATAGAATTTAAAAAATTAATTTAACTTTGTTTCTCTTGTTGCTATTTTCAGAGGTTCAAAAGCATTAGTAGTTTTCCCACACTCCTTGCATGAAAAACGCCAAATTTGTGAACTAATCGCTCACTAATTCGAAGTTTTCACTAATAGTACATGATGTAATGATACATTCAACAAATATACGTTAAAATTATATTTTGTAGATAGTAGATTTTTTTGCTTGCAACACCTTAAAGAAACGCAAAATAATGACTACTCCTAATGAGAAATGCTAAGAGTCATGACTTCCGTTGAGAAATTGTCATGGCACAGTTTTTACACTGAAATTCTTGAATAAGATGTGACGAAGTTATGAGTAAAAAGACAAGTGACCTTGAATGATTCCTGAAAGTCATCCGACTCGGTCACACGTCTGTGTTTTTGCCGCTCCGCTCAGCGTAAGGCTAATTTCTCTATTGTTCGCCTCCGCTTTGTTGTCCTGACACAATAGTAGATGATTCTGTCGTACCCACAGTTACCTTAGTGACAACTGCAGAAACACTTAACATTCCACCGGCGTTATTTGACGCATGCGTTACATTACAAGCTAGTACCTGGTGACCGAGCTTTGCTCGTATAGAATAAGACATGTATTATACAAGTTAATTAGAAAAATTAAAACACATTTATTACTAAATGAAAACATTTATGTGGTTTAAATAAAACCAATTTAATACACCATGATTAATATAGCACTGAACAAAAAGCAATGCCCCAGGCGGGGATGGAACGCGCGACCTTCGATATACGTAGCCAACACGCTACCACTAGGCTGTGGCGAATGTTATAAAATAACGCCGTTTAAGGTCTTTTAGCCAACCTCAATCATTACTGTTTAACTATCCATACAGTTATTATTATACATAAAATAAATATTTATGAAAAACCTCTATTCACATATTGTTCCCTACCATCTTCAATCAAGAACTGTGAAACGGTTATAAACAGATGTTTTGATTTGTATTGTTTACATTTGATTCTCCATAAGCGTAATGTTAAATTTTTAGATTTTAAACTGAATATTACATGAAAACCAGAATTTTGCTGGACACTAGACCTATCTAGAACTTATTTTCTACTCGGAAATTAGTAATTTCAAAAATTTTAAGAATTTCCATAGTGCCGTTTTCGAGATCCGTGTGCAAATATATATACACAAACCTTGCTCGTATTATAGTATTGGATGAGAATTGTCTGATAATTTATACCCACAAATAAATCAAGCATTAGACACTCATCCCGTCCGCACTATTGAATACTACGTTAATTCGCAAATACCATCGTCATAATTAGACCAATTCGTAATTCAGAGGCAGTGGTTCGGAATACACGTTAAACTGTAGGTCCCTAAGACACACCACTCTTGGGCTCTTAGTTAACAGTTCTGTCTAAGAAACACGTTACTCTTAAATTAGATTAGATTATTTAAATGACAACTGTACCACAAGGTAGGTATTTTAAACCAATTATGAATGAGAAACGAGTGAAGGATGATTATGGCGCGATCTTGTAGTCTTGTTACTGACTAAAGCTGGCATGTTCCTTAGACAAAACTGTAATTAATAGAACCGACAATGGCGTATCTAAAGGACCTACAGTTGAACGTGGAATCCGAACTGACGCCGTAGTATTCAATAGTTAAGGTACGTAAATTTCCGCCTGTTTCTCCTCGGTCTAAAATTAGTTTCCAGGCGATTTTTTTGGGGTGCTGAGTCGATGTTTTGAATGCACCTCTTAGCAATATGATTTGAACTCCGTCTGTATAGTTTTCTCTCGTTCCAATTAAGATAAAATCTTGGGTTTACCGTTTACCTTTCTTTGATCAAGAGCCCGATTTCTACGAGTTGATTTCAACTGAGCAACCGGTGGGTGGAGGCTGGGCAGGGCTTTGTACATGTTGTATGATTAAGTCTTGAGAAGCAAGATCCTTATTAACGTAAATTCTTATTAACCCTGAAATTTTAAACAAAGAAATACTGTACCAAGAATTATTAGAATTAGAAAACGTTTAACATTGTTAAAAACGTTATACGTTTATCTAATATTTCAATATAGGCCCTAATATAATTTTAAAATAAATTTAAAATCAATGATCAATGTAACTAAATTAATATTATTTTAATTTTGACATCCTATGGCTATTTTATTACATTACTAGCTGACCCGGCGAACTTCGTAACACCTTACAGTAAATACATGTTAACTTTAAGATTGGCCATGTCCTGAAGTCAATTAGCATTGCGGCTTCGTTGTGAAAGCTTAAAATATACAACAGCTGATTATTATAATAAACTCAATATGTATAAACATTGTTATTATTTTTTATTTGGCAAACATATAAACACGTGACTTTTAATCATACAGAAAATAAAGAAATATAAATACAGTACATAGTTCCCAAAAACCGTTAACTATTAACGCGGTGAATAAATCTGTTCATTTTGTACAGTACACATTTACTCCATAGGTTTACATTAATGAATGATTTAGATGGCATTCGATAATAAAACATATTGCTAATGGAAACTAAAACAACAGCTGTAGCTTAAGAAATCAAATGTTTTTATTGTAGAACATTTGTAAACAAACTTAGTCCCCATAAGGTTAACATTAGAAATTTAAAACGCTATAAAATGGAAACTAATTGAATTTATGGAAACTGAATATGCCTAAAGCATGACCGGAGCAGAGACGAATCCAAAAAAATCAAAGATCATTAAAATCGGTCCAGCCGTTCTCGAGTTATAATGCGTGTAACTAACACGACTTTGTTTTATATATTTAGACAGATCAGATATTTTGTAGATGGCTGGGGTTTTGAGAGCTCATAATTTTCGTATTTTCGTGTCGGTTTTAATAAGCAAAAACCTTCTGTAAAAGGTATAGAATAGTGAAAATAAGTTTCGTCGTAATAGTCCGTTTTCAAGGAACCAAAAGTCCTTGTCTAGCGTTACGGAAAGACAATGAGACAGAAATTTACATACATACGTAAAAATAACCAAAAATAGCATAATTCCAAACGATGTACAGAAATACCTCTAATCTTATTTATATAGCTTGGATTCCATTCTAAAATAAAATTATCAGAAGAGGTTAACTTTTATCGTTTTTCCAAACGATAGTCGGAAACAGTGGTGAGATTGTTTTGTTCGACGGAAACTGAATATGCCTAAGTCGAGATCCGGCGCGCTGGAAAATTACGTTTTGTGAGTTTGTCGGACAATGCGTCCAAAAAATCTTGTAGATCCAGATTGGCGCGAAAATCGGCCGGTCTGCGTTCTCGGGCGAGTTAACAAATGCGTGTAACTAAAGGTCCGTTGTCACTGGTGCGGCTGGAACGATGGTCGTTGAACGATTATCGGTGGACGATCATCGCTCGGCGATGATCGTTGCAGTGGTCATTGTCACTGATGCGATTATAAAATAAATGCGATAGTAAATAAACATTAGTTCAGTTGAGGTTTGACTGTTGCTAAGTGAAGTACTGAATGATGAGTTTAAAGAAACGGCTACTGAGTTATTTATGAATTTTTAAATATTTTAAGAGTTTATAAAAAATATATAAATTACATATAAAAATAATGACTTTTATCAAATTTTATAATTTTAATCAATTAAATTGTCTTATATTACGTTTAATTTATTTAAGTAAAAATTTTTAGTTTGATTACCCCATACATTGTAATAGGAAAAATTAATTAAAACAATTATAAATACATTTTTTAAAAAAAATAAAAAAAAACACCTGAAATTCAAGAATATTCATAATGTATGAGAAGGAGTTGAAGATTTAGAAGATGAAGATATTTTAGAAATGTTAATTCTCATTAACACACATAATATATTCACAAAGAGAAAACAGAAGAAGGTTACTTCAAAATATAATAAACAATCATTTGCAAGCTGAAAGAATGTTTTCTGAGTTCTTCTTAGAATATAAACTAAAAACTGAATAAAATTCTTCAGATTAACCACCCAAACATTGTATTAGCCCTTTGGATCCATAATTGTTGGGGATTTCTCAGGTCATAAATCAAAGGGTGATGAGAAATCGCCTCCACTAGTTTCTCGTCTTCCTCAGGTGTAAATTTTAATGTTGGAGCTGTTTTGGATGACATTGCACAAACGCACTCACCACTCAATCAAACTCGCATGTGCACCCCTCGAAAATCGGCCAACGACTGCGATTATGACTGCTCCAGGAGCAGACCCGTACGACTGCAGTCAGCGACTCTGGTGACAGTCGCGTCAGTGACAACGGCGCCATTGAAGACAATGCACAGCAGGCGCTCTACGATTATCGTCCAACGACTGTAGTTCAACGATTATCGTTCCAGCCGCACCAGTGACAACGGACCTTAACACAGTCTGGAGTTTGTATTATATATATTTAGACAGTCAGTTATTCTTGTAATGGCTGGGTTGAGATACTCATAATTTCATCGTGTCGAATAAGCAAATATTCTGATATAGAATAGGGAAAATACATTCGTCCGTAAATAGTACCGTTTCAAGTGAATTCCAAAATCCTTGTCATAACGTTACGGAAAACATATTAAGAAATTTACCATCTAACGTAATAGAGGCAGGCTCGGGAGAAAAATTAAAAATCTACCATTCCACTATTTCGAACTAATAATTCACTAATTTCGATCCAGCAGTTTATGTGTAAAAATTAACTTTATTTCTTTTTCTTCCCGAACTGTCAAAATGTAAAGTAAACGGATGTTGACATTAAAAACTGTAAACATTGAATCCCAGGGTATTTACAGCAACCATGTCTTCTGCTTCTCGAACTGTCAAATTTTAGTGTTCACAGCTGTTGACATTCAAGTAATTTTATGTTTTCATTTTCTAAAAATGTAAACATTGAAACTTAGGACGTTCACAGGGCGTAGCCCGAGAGGATTTTAAGGAAATGAGTATGCCTATGTGTTGCATGAGTTTAAGATCTGTCTTTGTGTAAAATTTCAAACTGTTTGGTTCAGTATTTTTTGCGTTCACTTGCTACAACAAACCCACAAACAAACATACAGAAACCACCTCTTCTTTATAATATTATAGATTACCTTATGAAATGGATATGCCTTAGCTCTAGGGGGTCATAACAATGATGTCATAGTTTAATTATAACAGTTGATTAGATGGTCTACCCGTTTCCCACAGGGAATCAAATAACACATTTTGGAATGGCGACCTACCCAGGTAGGCATTATTTTAAGCCAAGTATGAATGAGAAATGAGTGTAAGACAATTATGGCGCGATCTTTTAGTCTTGTTACTGACTAAGGCCGACATGTTCCTGAACTGATAATTAATAGCCCAACAGGCAATAGGATCAATAGGACCTACAGTTTAACGTGGAGTCCGAACCACTGCCTCTAAATTATAACCTAGTATCTGGATGGTCTTTGTGGATGAATGTACCATTCTATAGTACGGACGTTAATCTACATTCGACCATCGCTCACAACTATCCACAATTCGTGACCTCCTGAATTACACAACCACCATCCTAGTCCAGTGTGCCGTCATAGTTGTATACATACAGGATCAAAAAAATAGTAACGCATTAAATAATTGTTTCGATGACAGAGACTATTTGCACGTCTGACGTCCGCCTTGATCGCACACGTCCGTTCCACATTACGTCAAAGTACGTTTTTGCTCCAGTCCCTTCTTAGACGCAGACTGCTCCTCGACATTAATCCAGGAACAATGGAGGTTAATCATTTTCCAAAATGGTTAACGGAATATTTTATAACCAAACAAAGAACCTAACCAAACCCGTGTACCTACAAGTACCTAATTAACTGGGACGGTGACGTGTCCTGTAATCCAGCTACTTGGAGGTCACGAATTGTGGATAGTTGTGAATGAAAGTCGATGAGTGTAGTGTGTAACATCGGAATTATTGAATACTACGTTAATCCGCAAATACCATACTCATAATTAGACCAGTTCGTAAATCAGAGGCAGTGGTTCGAACTCCACGTTAAACTGTAGGTCCCTTAGATGTGCAATTGACTGTTGGGCTATTAATTAACAGTCCTGTCTAAGGAACTTAGTCAGTAACAAGACTACAAGATCGCACCACAATCATCTGACACTCATTTCCCATTCATACTTGGCTTAAAACACCTGGTTTTGGACATATTGCTATTTCAGTAACTAACTAATTTGGCCCTGTGAGTAATCACTTCGATTTTCGATACTGCATAAAATCATCAAAATAGCATACAATCTAATATTATGAAAATCGCATGTTAATATAATTTACAATTTATTTACCCAGTTTTCTATATCTCTATATATAAAATTGAATGTATGTCTGTCTGTATTTATGTATGTATGTCCTTTCCATTTTATGGCGTTTTAAATTTCTAATGTTAACCTTATGGAGAGTAAGTTTGTTTACAAATTGTCTACAATGAAAACATTTGATTTCTTAGCTACAGCTGATTGGTTTACTTTCCATGAGCAATACCGTATGCTTTACTATCCAATGCCATCTGAATCATTCATTAATGTTAAACTATGAAGTAAATGTGTACTGTAAAAAATGAACAGCTTTATTCACCACGTTAATAGTTAACGGTTTTGGGGGATTATGTATTTATATTTTTATTTTCTGTCTGATTAAAGTCACGTGTTTATATGATAATTACAATGTTTATATTATTACGTTTATTATAATAATCAGCTGTTGTATATCTTTCCTATAAAAGCCGTATTACAGTTAGGTTTCGTTTGGGTTTGGATTGGATTTGAAAATTGTGAATTAATCCACTCAGATTTGACTGCAAAATGTGTTTGAGTATGTAAAACATGGTTCAGTTTTAAAAATTACCACTTCAAAAAATTACAGGTCTGAACAAGGATGTACGAAAGGATTAACAGTTTCCAACGACAAATACAGGAAAAATATATTTTACGTAATTAAGAACTTCTTGAATCTGATGTAGTTCATTGGTGTTAACATTAAAATAGTAAATAAGCATTGATAAAAATCTCACATCATAATATATGATTCTGAAATTCGATTCAATGATGTGGAAAATAACAATCGATAATATTGAAAACTATTGAATGGGATGTATCTCTCAGACTTCCTATCATCATGTTGTCGAAGATGCAAACCTTGTACGGAAGGTTAGAGTTATTAACTTTAACCGTTGCACACGACATAATCTACTGCACATCATTGCCTGAGCTAACCTTTTCGGTTCATTGACGAAGTGTTTAAACGACAGAAGACTTATCTCCCAGACTTCCTGACATCATAATGTCGAAGATGCAAACCTTGTACGGAAGGTTAGAGTTATTAACTTTAACCGTTGCACACGACATAATCTACTTCACCTCATTGTCTGAGCTAACCTTTTCGGTGCATCGACGAAGTGTTTAAACGACAGAATACTAGTCTCCCAGACTTACTGACATTATGTTGTTGAAGATGCAAACCTTGTACTGATGGTTAGAGTTAATAACTTAGCTTAACGACTCTAAAATAATAAAAAATATCACGTATAGCACCGCTCAGGGATACGTTTTCTGCATCGAAACCAGTGGCCTGCAACTCCTGTCAGATCATGGTCGAGTACCTCTTTGAGTTAGCATATACAGTACCTCTTATGGTACTTCACTTTATAATATAGGATCTAGGGCCATAACGATGTGAAGTATAGTGATCTATTGTATACCTCAGTCTAAGCTGAACCTTTCGGTTCATCGAAGAACGCCCGCCAGTCGACAAGGTGTAAACCTGAAGGCTAGTCTCGCACTTCCTGCCACGTAACAGAAGATGGCCACCTTGTATGGAAGGTTAGTTTATCCTCGAACATAACATATTTCACAGCACATTCACCGCCGTAATAATTGTCCCGGATATCGCCGGCCGCACTATACCGTTGTGTTGCGCCATGCCGAGGATGCTGCATCGGCACGACTATGATAAACAGTCGAGGATCCGCTCAGCTATCCTTGCTCTCAAGGCCGAGGTTGGACGTGGACGTGGACCATCCTATCATTTCGGTACGTTGGGTTTGAACTGCTGACAAGAAAATACCAGGCTTGTAACTGGTTCAGGAGGTAACACATACTACTGTAATGGAAGCCCGTTTTCTGATCTCAACAATTACTGTTATTAGATTAGATTATTGAAATGGCGACCACACTACAAGGTAGGTATTTTAAGCCAAGTATGAATGAAGATTGAGTGTAAGATGATTGTGGCGCGATATTCTAGTCTTGTTACTGGCTAAGGATGACATGTTCTTTATATAGGACTGTTAATTAATAGCCCAACAGTCAATGGCATATCTAAGGGACCTACAGTTTAACGTGGAATCCGAACCACTGCCTCTGAATTACGAATTGGTCTAATCGTGAGGATGGTCTTTGCGGATTAACTTAGTATTCCATAGTGCGGACGTTAATCCTCACAAGAGAACTCTAAACCCACCGACCATCGCTCACAACTATCCACAATTAGTGACCTCCAAGTAGCTGGATTACAGGACGTAGCCATTGTCCCAGTATTGATAAGGAGAATACCCGATACAGCTTGCAAGTCTGTCTCAGATGGACGAATCGTTGAGGAATTGAATATCTATGAAAGGAAAGGATAGAAAAGGGGCAGTTCACCAACTTGGCCTTTCGGAGGCCAACTTTCCCTTTGTGACAGCTGTGTGATTATCAGGATAACTCAGGTGAGACTCCTCTGACCTCCATCAACATAGAAAATGGTCGAGGGACAAGGTAGGAAATCACTGTACCATACCATAGACCAAGTATTCCAGACAATCAATTCCTGGGCTAGGGTTTGCCATAAGAAAAGAGGGGCGAAACTTTCCCCGCATAGAGTAAGTAAGCTTAATCTTTGTTCTCCATTTCGACAGGTTGCAAAGAGGTTCCTGAAACTTGGCAGGAAGTATGGCAAACCTTTCACAGGTATCGTCACCAGACTATCAATTCCTGGGCTAGGGTTTGCCATAAGAAAAGAGGGGCGAAACTTTCCCCGCATAGAGTAAGTAAGCTTAATCTTTGTTCTCCATTTCGACAGGTTGCAAAGAGGTTCCTGAAACTTGGCAGGAAGGATGGCAAACCTTTCACAGGTATCGTCACTGGTCACGTAAGTCTGAGGAAGCGTCAACTATGAATTTAGGTCTTTGACGGTGACCCTCTGTGTAGGACATGTTATCTGCAGGAGGAAACTGTAGTATCATGTAGGCCTAGTATCAAACTGCAGTAGTACCAAGTGCGTACACCCCCGCAACATCAAAAAATGTAATCACACACAGAGAACTTAACACAACAGAGAAACTTAACTAGAAGCGAATAAATTTAATCGATTTTAAATAAATAAAATCAAGGTGAAAACCCACATAACGTATAATAAGCTGTTAAACCAACAACAGTATTAACTCATCATTAAAACCACAGAGAAGCGAAATAGTAGCTTATATTATTTCTCTGATATGTTCTCCGGCCAATTACGTCACTTAATCAGCTGTCAGTAAATCAGTTGCGTTGGTCGATCAGCTGGTGCAAAACAATGTCAGCAGTTATTGTTGTTTGCTTGCGATTTCATCCAGAACTATCATCGTCATTCGGCGCAAAAATGAGCAGACTTGTTTTCATTGACTTTTATTCTATATAAAAATTTGTCTAATATTGCAGAAAACTGGGTTCTTGAAAGTAGATTATTTTATTTTTATCGTGCGTGGGTAGTTTAAAGTAGACAAAAACTTTCTCAAAAGGGTACAGAATATAGGAAAATAAGTTAACTATGTATTGGTGATATCGTTTACATGGACAAGACGAACACAAATTAAATGTCTTGTTCCTTACAGACAGACAATAATTGAGATAAGACCCATTTCGGCTCTTCTAGGTTATAAAACATAAAAATAAACAAAAATGTCATACTTCCTAGCAATGAACTCAGAAAACTGTAAGTTTATAGATGATAAAAATACAACCACATACAAAAATAAATAAAAAAATCACAAAAGTATTTCTCGATGCAAATGCCTATGAATGGAGAAATTCATGACCTCATGAAATTCATAACTTAATGATACCTACATGACTTTTGTGGGCTACTAAGTTAGGATTTTTATAATTTTTGTACAGGCATTATTATTAAAAATCAATTATTTACGTGTAACAAACTCCAGTTACCTTCAGGAGTAACTTATGATTATAATGTTCGCAAAGTAACTAGTTGGCAACGACATGAATATTGGATGAGTGACAATTCTTTGAAGGGAACGAACCTTGCAGAAATAGACAATGGGATTGTGACGTGGATGACACCAGAGAACATCAGTTCACTGAGTTATTCTCTGTGTATGTGTACCAACCAAATATTTCTGTGATTGAACAGGACACACAAACATTTTGACATGGATATGTCTTAGGTCTGGGGTGGGGGGTGTTAGTGATTTTTAAGATGGATAACATGTAACAGGTTTCCATTAAAACTACCTGAAATATTGTATCAAATTTTAAATATTAAGAACAGCTGTTAAGATTGAAAATATTCCCTTTAGACATATCCATGATCTAACCTATTTCCAACAGGGAAATAAATACAAACATTTTTGACATGGATATTTCTACATGTAGCTCTGGGAGGGGGGGTGTTAGTAGATTTGTGGAAACACAGAGTGCGGCGGAGGTGTTTCATGGAAGTGGAACCATTATAAGGTTTTAAGAACAGCTGTTTAGATGAACTGAAAACATTCCCACTGACATATCCATGATCTAACCTATATCCCACAGGGAAGTAAATATAATCATTTTAATTAAAGGTTAAATACTATTACAAAATCTTGCCAGGCAAACCCTGGCAATTTTAAACACCACTTAGAAATTTCAAGAGTTGGTTAAAAGTGTTGAAACTTTGAATTTTATTTTTTTAATTAATCCAAAAGATTTCTTCAAACACACGCCCATTGTTAACTTCTATTACGAACTTCTAAACTTCTATTACGGTCCCATGCTCATCTGTCACTATGCGGGTCATGTGAATAGCTCACTTTTCCATAGGAAATTCTTATGAAACACGATTTACCAGGTCAAAACTTAATTTATAAGAAGGAAGGAAAATAAAGGATCAGCAAAATGTAACAAATGAGCAATTAAGATTAAATTGTTCAAAAATTAGAACACAACTGAAAGTAAGACTTTAATTGACATCAACTTCATGAAATTTGGTTAAAATTACTATCAGGCTTTTATCTACTAATGTTTTTGGTGTTTCCCTATCAGACATAATGTTCCTTGCTTTTCTCAATAAAATGTCTCTTCTTTTTCACTTTTCGACTTTTAAACCAAAAAAGGATGAATGTTATGATTTTTAAATGCCATACTATGTGAAAATCCGGTGATCTATGATTTCTTTTTAAATG
Source organism: Nephotettix cincticeps (assembly GCA_023375725.1). Taxonomy (NCBI): domain Eukaryota; kingdom Metazoa; phylum Arthropoda; class Insecta; order Hemiptera; family Cicadellidae; genus Nephotettix; species Nephotettix cincticeps. The sequence continues at coordinate 13,683,689 of CM041788.1, read as the reverse complement.
TCCGCATGCTTCTTAAGGTTAACTTCTAAAATGCTTGAACCTTCTTTTATGATGTTTTACAAACATGTGACTGAATGAAAATATTAAGACCCCTGTCACGATGTCTTACTATATATAAGAAAATAAAGATACTCTTTAACCATTTACATATCAACATAAGTACGTTAGTTTAATTTCATAGATGGTGCTCAAGGACTACTAACATTTTAGAATCATAATTTGATACGATAGAATGTATATAATTCTAATATTTTCTTAAGTTTTATTAGACCTACTAAGCAGATAAAAAATTCAACAAGTATTAAAGGAACAGAAGAACACATTTTAAACATTTAAGAACACAAATAAAATGACAACTTCTCAAATAAGTAAAAACTGTACTGAAAATATATTAGTCCTAAAATATTTTGAATTTAATTAGGTGTAAATTTTGAAACTCTTACTTATAAGCCAGACACTTAAAAACAAAATTATCATTCATTATTAAACTAGGATAAAAAGTGTTAAAGTGATGAGAATATTTTGGAAACTTTAAGCTTATGATGGAAAATAAATACATGGAAATAGCACACATTGATCAAAGACAGTCAACAACAACAACTGTGACGGTTGCCATGGAGACGATTGCCTTCCAAGGCATTCAACTTCAATAATTAAACAAAATTGTACTAATGTTCAAGTTTACACCGTTCTACTAACATGATGCTTCTATATCCAGATGATCTTTCTCCTTCTTTTTTGGGGGGGGGAGAAAGATTTGGAGAAGAAACACATTTTTTGTTGATAATTCGAAAACTAAAATGGATATGGATAAGGTTAAAATTTGAAAGTTGCTTGGATTTGCAATACCTTTAAATTTATAGGCTATTTCACGTATGATAATTGAACTGTTTGAGTTTTGGCCATATACATATTTTTTTAAACTAATTTTTTTTACATTTTTATTTTTGAAATAGTATTGTGGTTTTGCATATCAGAATAAAGCTTAGCTCATAACGAATCCAATTGTTTAATCAGAGCAGAATAATCTACATTTTTAAGAAAAATACAGGGTTTTAAAAAAATTTGGATTTTTTCACTAAAAGGGCTGCAATTTTAAAATGAATATTCAAAATCTGACTGCAACAAAATGTTTGTATTAGCGAGAGCTTTAATATGATGCATAAAATGATATATGTTTGTATTTTATATTTCCGAGATTCGAACTAGTGACCCTTATTTTCTGGAACACCCTGTATTTAAAAAAGATTTAAAATATTTTTACGTTATTCCTCGGGGTTGGTTTAGTGGGAAATAATTTTATTTCTGCATTGTTGAAACGGTTTGTCTGGAGTCGATATTTGACATCTTACGTGATTATGTGAGTGTCTGTTAACATAATAACTCACCTAAAAATGGTCCGATCGATACCAAATTTGGTAGGGATGGTTACATCTACTTTTACTACATTTACTTAGACAAGTTCGTAATCCAGGCATATTGGTCAATCGGAACGGGTAGGAAAAATTAATATTTCACTTATCAATCAATATTTTTGCATTAAACTTGGTATTTAGCATCATATGGTTGATATCCATCCATTAATGGCTACAAATCATAATTTATCTGTTTCTCATGGCAGTTAACCCGCATACTCTTTTTAATTATATATTGAGAATAGGCGAACTCCTTTATTTATGGACAGATGTTGATGAGACTTCGTATGAATGGTAAAAATAATAACATTTTATACTAGAAATGCCTACTTTCAGTGTTCCTCACAGTAGCAAACCTGTATATACTTTTCCACATTCATCTTATAATGAATAAGCAATTAACTCTCATATTTATTGACAGATATTGATAAATCTTATCATTTATCATTATTATTATATTATTGATTTGGAAATTCACTGATTAAGCAGGTGTGCTGTGAAAGGGGGTATTTAAACATACTGTAGTAACATTTGATATATGGCTTAACTTAAAATCAAGCCTAGGCTGGTTTCTATCATTTTAAATGATGCATAAATAAATCAAAATTCATTGAGTACACAGGTCTGCTGCTATGATTTTTTTTCTCCACAAATTGGAATTTTCAGTAAATATAGGATGAACCTCACTTTATAAGAGACTTAATTATTTATCATCTTATACAATTTTATATCAAAATTTAAAAAAACATCAAACCCAAAAGCAATAATTCTCAGAGTAGGAAGCCAGACAAGGTTACAAGTGAGAGCTGTAATCTACATTGGCAGGTAGATAGTATGTGTTTAACACTGGCAGTCTACATAGAAGCTTATAAATAAACCACTGTGCCAAGGTCCCATCCATTGAAACCTTCCTAGTGTCTACAGACTTTGGATGACACATTTTTATGATAATTTAGTGATAAATGGTATTTTTATGTGCTTATTAAAGTGAAATTTAACAAATGTATAGATTAAAAATAGCCCAAACATTAATTAAATTTCTGTCACACACCCTCTTTCTATTCTATAAGCTGAACAATTTTGTGGGACATAAACATCCTGCTACCAAGGTAACAAACAACTTTTTGAACAGAATTTGCTGATGTGACCTGACCATTCATAACAATACCATGTTTCATGACAAACTTAGAGGTTGGCGACAACCATTTTTGGGAACCATTCCTGTATTCAGGAATGACGAATTATTAATAAATATGGTCACCACTTTTATATTATTAGGTTGTATTTTGTTTTGTGTCTTGTGTATTTCTACGCCTCTCAGCATTTTTTACCGTATTGATGGTGAACGTTCCAAACCGCGGTCTTGTTACTACCTAACCTTGACCTGTTATTATGAAGCATAATTAGTGAGATGTTCAGATTCGAACCTTGCGGGATTTGATCCTGCATCCTTCAGTTTTAAAGGCAACCACTCAAACACCCTACCAGTAAGTAAGTGTTGAAAGTGTTTAATTAACTGTCAATTTATATCTCATATTACAAAAATATGAGTGATTAGGCCAAAATTAAGCAGTATAAACTTTTTGCACAAATTGTGTAAAAAAAATTAATACCTATCTTATATAAGTTGAGCGCTAAAATGTTAAGTTCAATGTGCAATCTTAGAATCCTGAAATTTGTTATGTAAAAGACTTGAGCTGATAAAATTAATAATTACCATTAAATATTTTCACTTCAGTATGTTCTGAATTATATACAGTAAACTTAACCTATGAAATATGAGCTGAAAACAAAATTTTGGCTATTACAGCAACCATTAACTATGCTATATTAATAACAATTAACTATATTAATAACAAGCAACACTAAGGATATTATGCTGGTAAAATGTCTTGCTTAAACATGAAAAAATATCACATGATTGGTTAATGAACAAAGTTGACAAAATAGAATATGACCATTTACTTTTAAAGCTAAATTTAACACAAACATTTTTTATACAATGTAGATTACATAAAAACATAAATAAGGGTTTATGATATACTTTTCAAATATAACTCACTTTTGTCGATAAAAAATAAATTGATGGTTCTTGAGATATATTTCTGTCAGATACCAGCAAATCGAGGAAACTGGTAAAAGGAAGTAAAACTGCACAAATTAACACTTTTAATCCAACGATATACAAAAGTTCACTAATGAAAGAAAGAACACCGATTTTTCTCTATCACCGCACCATCCAAACGTCAACGTACAGATACAGCATGCCCGTTAGCCTTCAACTATAATGATCGGCAATGTGATGCTCTCGCGCTCTACTCCCGGCTCCCTTAGCAGCTGCAGACAACCTCAAACGAAACGAGTCAAACAGAGAACAGCTGAAAGTTTAACCTCAACCGGTGTTGTTTACGATCAGCTGATATTTAACAATGCTGCCAACACAATAAAACTATAAGTGTACGCATCCATATAATCGTATAGATGCTGTACCATCATATTTGTGGTTTGACAAAACGAAATATGACGATACTTAATAGGATTTATTAGACAAGAATATATCACGTAATACATACGTTTAATAGTTCAAGACTATTGAACAATTCGTTTATTAAACTATCGCACTTACCAAAACAATATGAAAATTAAAATCATTTAATAAAAAATAAATAAGTAATATAAAGTACAATTATACAATCCTGACAGTCATAGTTCTTGAAAATATATGTTTACTTCCCTTTGGGAAATAGCTTAGGTCACGAATATGTCCAAAGGGAATGTTTTCAGTTCATATATAAACAGCGACTACCTATAACCATATATGACGTTACTTCTATCCATCCAATACTATAATACAAGCAAGGTTTGTATATAAATTTGCACAAGGATCTCGAAAACGGCTCTAACGAATTTCTTTAATTTTGGAATAACTAATTTTCGAGTATAAAATATGTTCTAGACAGGTCTAAAGTCCAGGAAAATTCCGGTTTTCTTGTGATATTAAGTTTAAAATCTAGAAAATTAACATTAAGCTTATGGAGATCCAATACTATAATATGAGCAAGGTTTGTATAAATATAATTGCTCTCGGATCTCGAAAACGGCTCTAACAAATTTCTTTAAATTTTGGGAAGAGGTGTACCGGCGAGCGGAGGGTGGGCTGCGCACTGTCAAGCAATGGTTCACTTAGAACGGCCTTACAGTCAACGTGGGAAAGACTAGATACATGGCGGTCTCCCTGATGGCTGCTACCGAACCCAATAAATAAACAACTGATAATGCACACATGCAATCTTTCAGCTCCATGTAGCTGTGAAGTGATTGAGCGAGTGGATTCCTATAAATATTTGGAAGTTTGGTTTGCTAAAAGAATAGCCTGGACCACTCATTCACTATATGATTAGATTATTTCAATAGCGACCAAGGTAGGTATTTTAAGCCAAGAATGAATGAGGATTGAATGTAAGATGATTGTGGCGCGATCTTGTAGTATTGTTACTGACTAAGGCTAACATGTTCCTTAAACAGGACTGTTAATTAACAGCCCAACAGCCGATACCAATAAGGAACCTACAGTTTAACGTGGAATCCGAACCACGGCCTCTGGATTACTAATTGGTCTTATTATGAGGATGGTCTTTGTGGATTAACGTAGTATTCAATAGTGCGGACGTTAATTCACACAAGAGAACACTACATCCACTAACCATCACTCACAACCATCCACAATTCGTGACCTCCAAGTAGCTGGATTACAGGATGATGCCACCATCCCAGTCCCTATATCAATAGTAAACTCAGAAAATGTATTTAGATGTTTTCAGTTCTGTCACATGTTCTTGATGGTGCTCATTTAAAAAACAGTTTATTACGCTTATGTTTAGTCAATTTTGCAATATGGCATTCTTGTCTGGGGGGATTACTTGACTATGTTGTTAACCCACTACAGTTTACTCAGAAGTCTATAATTAAATCATCACTTCAAAAAGCCCCATAGGTTTTCTTCAGACAGACTGCTCGACATTTTCAAAGTATTACATATTTATAAAAACGGTTGCATTATTTAGTTTCAAAAGACAATATAATTTTATTGAGAAAACTTCACATACATACCTAACACATCATGGTATGAACATCGGTATAGTCACACCAAAGATCGAAAAATCTATAAACTATACGGTACTGCCCATGTAATTTATACAAACTTACCTGATGAATTAAGGAATATTGCTCCATATAGCATTGGTGTGTTCAGAAAGAAACTTATAAGATGGTTAATTGGCATTGGAAGGGAGGCTACCATGGGGTTGGTTACCACCCAATACCGTGTTTGACTGTGAGCACGTTACACGGTGCAATCTTTCCTTATACAGTTTTTGTTAAGACTTATTACTCCATCTCCATTTTGACATGGATATGTTTTAGCTCTGGGGGGTGTTGGGGGGCGAGGGGGTACCGTAAGGCCCCCAGGCAGAAGTCAGTGCCACTCGAGTTTCGTGGGGCATACTGCTTCTGCAAGACCGCTGTGAAGCAGCATTTTTGCTGCCCGATTGGCCTGGTTGCCGATCGTGCTGTGTGCTTGCACACAGCCTACTTGGGGTGCCCCTGTTTTTAGCAGAAGGCAGCGGATCTAGACCTGGCGGTCGACAAATTGCCCGTGAGACGGGGAGCAGCGTCTCATGTAGAGTGTTGGGGCGGAGGTGAGGTTCACTGGAACGGCCTAACACTCAGTTAGCGGAAGGGCGGAGTGATTGGTAATTACTCAACGGCCACCGCACTGCCGACTGGGACAGGTATGTGTGCAGCTGTTTCAGGACTGAGCTGGGGACGATGAGGGGTGCAACTCCGAAAGGGCCCAGTCTTCAGATATTGGCGAGCGGAGCAATATTTGCGGAATGGTCGTCAAACTGCTAACACAAAAGATTCTCAATCCTCGAAAAATGGCTGATGGAAAACAAACGGATATACCCCAGGTGGGTCGGTGCACTGGCACTCAATCCCACCCCTCTTTGGAGGGCTTGCCCGTGGATTCTGGGGAGGGCAAACAACAGCATATTTTGGAACCCTTGGAGGTGTTGGAGATGGCGCACAGGGCTGTCCAGGCACCTTCCATCGCTAATGATGTCGATTCAGATACATCGAAGGCTGATGTGTCTGGTACGACGACATCAGAAAAGCCAGAGCAGGAGTCTGCCCTGGACATCTCAGACGATGTGATCTGGGCCTCGCTCACCAAGGAACAGCGGAAGGGGCTGCACGCTCGAAGGCTGGAGCTGGTGAGGGAGAGAAAGACCAAGGATGGGACTTGGCTTCCGAGAGAGGAGTACCGCAAGCTGATGAAGAGGAAGCGGCTTGAAACCCCCAGCCCCAAAGGGGAGCTGAAAGACAATAAAGGTGTGTCACCTATGCGCAGGGCAACCAAGGCGGCAGTTGCTCCTGTGAGAAAGAAACCCCGATGGGATCTCAAACCCCCGGCGGAGGGTCAGAACACGCCGGCTCCGATGGTGTCAACGTCTGCAGGTGGTTCCTACAAGGATCGCCTAATGATGACGAAGATCGCCATTGTCCCGGCATCGTTTCCGGAGGTGAAACTGTCTGCCGAAGATTGTGGTCTGTTGCAGGGAATTATGTTCGATAGGGTTATCGAGCAGACAGAACCGGTTCAGATCCACAATACTTATCAGGAGCTGGGAGCTCTTGTCATCGCCTGTGGCAGTGATGCGACGGTGTCCTGGGTCAAGAGGTCGTTTGACGGGCTTGAGTTCAAGGAGGGCGCCAAGGTGGTTGTAGGGGACTACAAGGATCTCCTGCGGTCCGCCAAGGTTCTTCTGCGGGCGGAAGGGCGCGCCTGCGACCTCGAACCCAAAAAGATTTTGGAGATTGTGCAGGTTCAGAATCCTGGAATCCTGACTGGGGGCTGGCGGGTGGTCAGCTGCAGGAAGGAAAAAACTCATCAATCATTAGTTATAATCATTGATGAACGCAGCGCTCTTTTGTTGAAGGAGAGGGGCTGGCATACCTACCTGGGGATCTCGAGAACTACCTTAAGGGTGCTCTCGGGTGTGGGGTTCGCACCATCTGGGGATGACACTAAACCTCCTCCAGGTAAATTTGCAACACAGTAAGGCTGCGACTGCAGTCCTACACAAGGCCACAGCTAGAGGAGTTGTGGATGTTGCTCTCATTCAGGAACCGTGGGTTCGGAATGGGAGAATTTCAGGACTAGGTGCCCTTGGGGGGCAACTAATCTCTTGTTCTGCTTCCAACTCGAGGGCTTGTGTGTGGGTCAGAAGTGGCCTGGCCCATTCGCCAGTTCTCGAGTTCTGTTCCAGGGACGTCGTTGCAGTTTGGACGATATGTGGGGCTTCTGGCAAACCGCTCCTCCTTGCGTCCGTTTACATGCCCGGAGATGCAGACGCAGTCCCTCCGGCTGAAATGGTGGCGCTGGTGGACCGTGCCGCGTTGGAGGGGGTGGACCTGCTTGTGGGGTGCGACTCCAACTCCCACAACTCCATCTGGGGTAGTAGGGAAACAAACCGCAGAGGTAGGCAGCTTCTGGACTTTATAGCATCTAGCAGTTTGTTTATAGCCAATGTTGGCTCTGTGCCAACCTTTTCTAGTCGAGTTGGTAACTCTGTGATAGACTTAACACTTTATTCTGAGGGGCTTCAGGACAGGGTCATAGGTTGGCATGTCTCTCCCGAACCCTCTCTTTCTGACCACTGTCATATCCTCTATGCTATAGGGGACTTTGTGCCTGTTTTGTCTGAATTTAGGAACCCTAGGAAGACGGACTGGGTTGTCTTCAAAAGAAAACTTGGTGAAAAACTCGATGGGCAAGCTCTACGAGCCAAGGATACGGATGAACTGGATAGGGCTGCAAGCCTTCTAGGGAACTCGATTGTCTCCTCCTTCGAGGAGAGCTGTCCATTAGCAAAGGCTAGGTCCGCCAAATGCAGCTGGTGGAATTCTGAACTGGCCAGCATGAGGAAACGGGTAAGAGCTCTATTCAGAAGGGCGAAGTCCAACAACAGCTGGGACTGTTACCACAGCATGCTAGGTATAACCTCGCTGTCAGAAGGGCAAAGAGGAAGTCATGGCATACTTTCTGCTCGGGGCTGGAGGGCACTGAGGAAACTTCCAGGCTACGCAGGGTCTTGGCCAAGGATAGAACCTGACTCTGCTCCGTGGAAGGACTAATGGTGAGATACAGACCACAGGAGGTGTTGGAACGTATGGCTGAGGTACACTTTCCTGGATGCATCAGGTGGAGACTGGTGAATTAGGTGAGTCTGCGTCGCGGAGGGCCTGTGCAACCAGGTGGGGTGCCGCCAGCAGGATCATCACCTACAGCAGGATTGGGCTATAGGCTCTCTAAGTCCTTTCAAGTCACCGGGTCGGATGGAGTCCGTTTTTCAAAGGGCGTAGAGATCATTCTGGCCCTTTGTAGTATTTTTAGAGCGAGCTGGAGGGGACATGTTCTGCTGCATGGAGGACTTCCAGGATAGCGTTTATCCCAAAGGGTAAGAATTGGTGGACCCGAAATCCAGGCGATCATTGTCTTCTTTCGTTGAAGACTGGAGAAGTGGTGGTAAGGTATATCTGGGACTCTTCGCTGAAGTCTCTTACCCAAAACCAGCATGAACATTCAGGGTAGTCTTGCGAGGCCTGCACCAGTGGTGTGCAGAAGAGGAGTATTGACCATAAAGGGTGGCACTTGGAGCGTTTGGACATTCAGGGAGCCTTGACAACACTTGGATCCATGTTCCCGTGCTAGAGGATTCAGCGATGTCATCCTGCGACAACCCAGGGTATTAGCTTACAAGAAGAATCCTCGGTCCTTATATCTTTTTCGCTGACTGCCCCTTTAGTACACTTGCTCAAGGTAGTATGAGGGTCTGCCCCCCACCAGTTGGTGTGCAAGAAGGAGGCTATTGGCTTGCACTTGGAGCGTTCCTGGACATTGGTTTTTGAACACGGTTGGATGCATGTTGAACGAATAGATCTAGAGGATTCAGCGATGTTGCATCTAGATGGATGTATTGTGTTTGAATATAAGTAGTAGGGTAGTAGGGTAGTCAACAAGGGGCTGTCCACAGGGAGGCGTTCTCTCACCCCTTTTATGGAACCTGGTGGTTGACAGCCTTATTAGAAGGCTCAATGACAGTGGTGTCTTTGCTCAAGGATACGCTGACGATATTGCCATCCTTGTGATAGGTAAGTTTAACAATACAGTTACTGACCTCATGAACTCTGCACTAAGGCTTGTGGATGGTTGGTGCAATGAGGTCGGTCTATCTGTGAATCCCTCTAAAGTGGTTGCTGTACCATTTACCAAGAGGAAAAAGCTGACCGGGGTTGGCCCGCTCAAACTGCAGGGGAGTTTGATCAACCTGCAAAACCAGGTGAAGTATCTTGGGATCATTCTGGATCGGACGCTTTGCTGGGAATCTCACTTACAACGGGTTATTGACCGGGGTAAGTGGTCTCTGTTTGCATGCAGGCGTATGGTCGGCGCAGCATGGGGACTGAAACCGGGGCTAATGTATTGGCTCTATGTTTCAGTAGTTAGACCAACTATGACGTATGCGTCTCTGGTTTGGTGGACCAAGATGGACTCAGGTGTTGCTGTGAAAAGGCTGGCAGCCGTTCAGCGGCTGGCATGTCTCATGATCACAGGGGCGATCAGCAGCGCTCCTGGGGCCACTCTTGACTGTTTGCTTGATCTTTTGCCCATAGACATTCACATCAGGATGACTGCCAGAATGGGTGCATACCGTCTCTGTGGAGAAGGCCTCTGGAATAGGCCAGGTGAATTACGTGGTCATACCAGAATTTCGGGGATAGTTCAGAGCGACATTCTAGGTATGCCCTCTGATTATCTTCCGAGAACTTTTTCTTTTGGCAGGTCTTTCCGAGTTCTTTTTCCGCAACGGGACGAATGGAAGGATGGAGCCTGCCCACTACCACCCTGTGATCAGGAGTGGTACACTGATGGGTCCAAGAGCAGTCGGGGCACAGGAGCAGGCATCTACGGGGTGCAGGACAACGTACGGTCAGGTATTTCCATGGGGACCTTCCCCACTGTTTTCCAGGCCGAGATCACTGCCATTATGGAATGTGCCAGAGACATCTTGATGCTGGGTCATGAGGGCCTTTCTATCAATATTTTCTCTGACAGTCAGGCGGCTCTTAGAGCTTTGGACTAGGTAGAGTTCAACTCTAGGGTTGTGTGGGACTGTTTTAGGCTTGTGTCCTATGTTAGCAGACACAATGAAGTCACCCTTTGTTGGGTTCCAGGGCACTCAGGGGTGGATGGTAACGAAGTGGCAGACGGGCTGGCCAATAGGGCTGCATCATCCCCCCTTTGTGGTCCTCAACCCTTCTGTGGTGTTTCCCGCGCTGCGGTTTTTCAGACTATCAATTCCTGGGCTAGGGATTGTCATAAGAAGAGATGGGCTGAACTTTCCCTGCATAGAGTTAGTAAGCTTAATCTTCGTTCTCCTTCTCGTCAAGTTGCAAAAAGGTTCCTGAAACTTGGCAGGAAGGATGCCAAACTTGTCACAGGTATCGTCACTGGTCACGGCAATCTGAGGAAGCACCAACTACGTATGGGGGTCTTCAAAGGCGACCCCCTGTGTAGGAAATGTTATCTGCAGGAGGAAACTGCAGATCATCTACTCTTTGATTGCGCAGAGCTGGCAGAGGTAAGGTCCTCCACTCTGGGCAACTTGGTAAGGGGTAGTTTTCTGCCTCCTGACGAGCTCGTGGACAGGATGCTGCAGTTTTACAGGTCTCTTCATCTAGAAGATTCCTGATTCTCCAGGAAAGAGAATTTTAGGGGTGCGCAAAAAGCTGCAACGGCTGAAGCGCCTTGGGAAGTCCGCCCCTTCGAATGAATGAATGAATGGGGGGTGTTGGTAATTTTTAAGATGGAAAACATGAAACAGGTTTCCATAAAAACTACCAGAGTTATTGTGTTGAATTTTTAATATAAATGAATAAGAACAGCCGTTTGGATGAAGTGAAATCATTACCTTTAGACATATCCATGATCTAACATTATTCCCACAGGGAAGTAAATACAAACATTTTTTCCTTACCTTTCGGTTCCCAATCGAACATAAAAGTTTTTCATCTTAATGTGCATGTTTTATATATAATGCAATATATATAAACTAAAATATTGTTCCCTGCAGTCTTCATAAATTAGCGAGCGATAGTTTCTAGCGATCTGGCCCCGCGTACAGGCTCTGCCTATGCGGGGACATTTCGTATTACAGTATAAAATCGTAATCTTTGTTTGTTTGTAAAATGGAAGAATAAATTTCTATTTCTATTTCTTATATTCTTTCAAGTTTATCAAAATAGCACTTAATAATTTATTGTTTCAAAAATAATCATGCAATTTCTGAAAATAACAAGAAAAAAGTTGAATTAATTGTTAACATTTTATAGGGATACCTGTAATACCAAACTTTTTGAGTGGATTTGGTTGGATCATGACTGTGACCTTACACTGCATAACAAATTTCTCAGAAAACAGAAGGGAAATAAGAAAGAAAATGATCTTTATAGAATTCTCCATAAGAACAAACACTGGGTGCTTTCAGACAACATACTTTGTTTACCATAGACACTGAATATAACTTTTCTCTGGAATGTTAGTTGCAGACTAATGATCCAAAATACTAATTTGTTTGGTTTTTAAGCTAATTTTATTGGTAGCATTCAAATTTATTTTACAAAATTATTATCTTGCCATAAAATAAAAAATATTTTTTACATTTAAATCTTAAAACTTTTGAACTATTGGTTTTACAAATTTATAAGTGGTTTCATATTATTTGGAACCTTAATAACTATAATCCGTGACACTTTAACAGAAATCATTAGATCGAATTTTGAGAAATGAGTATTTTTCCATTTTTTAGGAGGAAACTACAATTAAAAAGAGATATAACCAAAGTGCACCCATGTACAAAATTTCTTAAAATAGGACGATCAGGGTGGTCTCTGAGTAACAGACGGACAAACATCAGTCCGAAAACCACTTTTTTAGATCCAGGGAGCTTGAATCAAATATATCATCTCTCATCTCAAATTTGAAAATTTTGACAAAACAATATTTTCTCCATATACTATATTTCGTCTATAGGAAAAAAATTTTACTCAAGATGGGGGAGTTTAAAAGTAACTCAACGAAAGAAAACATTTCTAATCGATTTAATGAACATGTGAAAAAAATATATGTGTGAGGTAGTATTTTAACACTCAAAATTTGATGGAGTATCATGATCACTACACCAAAAAACAAATGTATTTATTGTTAACTGATATTTTTGAAACCTCCAGAGATTCATTTTACAACAATAAAACTCAATCCAGTCCATATTATATTTCTGGGACTCACATGGAAATGACCCTCAAGATGATTTGGTTAAGCTGAAAATTTTCAATGACATTTAAATTCTATCTTCATCGAGCAAGTCATTTGCAGTTAGTACTTCTAAATGTTGTGCTAAAGAAAATTATGCTTACATTATTGATAAATACTACTTTTGACTATCCATTTTAAAATGGATAGTCAAAGATACTACCTACTAGTAGTGAGCATTTGATTTCTCTAGATTATAATTTGCAAAACATTATATTCAACTGTTACTTGTGAAGCTCCACCCAAAAGGAACTGGTACTCTTAAAAATACAGAATAATATGCTTGATTATAAAGACAACAAAAATGAAAATATTGGATTTATTTTATTTTACATACATGCATAGAAATACATTTTGTGTATTTCTATGCAAGAGGCATTTTTTAACGTTTTGATGGGGAACCGTCCAAACCCCGGTCTTGTTACTACCTAACGTCGATCTTTTGTTAGGAATCATCATTAATTAATACCCCAATGACAAATGGCAACTGGGTCCAGATTGGACCTTTACGGGATTCGATCCGGCAACCTTCAGTTTTGAAGGCAGGTATTATAACCACTACACCACCCAGCCAGTTTAAATTATCTTGGATTTTGATTCAAAATATGGCAAGACTGTGCATGATCTCTATTATGTTTACCTTTAGCTCCAGGAAAAATGAATAGAAAAATTACTACAAGACTTAAATGTTACTATTGTAGAGTAAATTGAGGTATGGACAGTTTATGTGGATTCAAAAATCTAATTTTGTGATCTCAAAACAAAGTCATTTACTAAAATTGTAAGACTTAGTATATTTTAAAGACATTTGTGTTTTCTTTATAAATAGATGAATAAATAGATTACAGTTGAAAGTGGAGAGTTTGTTTAGCTCAAGTAAAAAACAAATGGTAATAGTTGACTGACTCATACTTCCTCCCATAATTAAATTTTAAAATACTCCAACCTACAATAAAGCTTCATATTCCTTAAAGTTTATCTAAACATGATTTTAAATTTATTTTTTCTAAAACTATCATACAGGTTCTTGAACTAACAAGAGAAAAATAGTTAAATTAATTATTTAAAATTTTGTTGGGGCATTACCCCCACCCTTCCACCTCATAGGGTTTTGTTGGGTGATGTAACCTTACATAGGACACCAAATATGCAAGACAACATACTGCGTTTACTGTGAACATTAAAATGAACTTTTCTCTGGAACCATTAGTCATAGATCAATGAATCAAGATACTAATTTGTTTATTTTTTGAGTCCGATTATTTTTTTAAATCATTTTTTTGCCAGAAATTGAAAAGTTTTTACTTTGACCATTTGAAGCCATTCAAATTTTAACCCGCAATGTTTTGAGAAGTACGGGTAATGTCATTATGTTTGTGTTATAAAAAAACTATACAATTTTCATAAAAATTGATAGAAATTCTCATTTTACATGTTTTTTGGGGGTGGTTTTGGGGAAAATACCCTTTAAATAAATGCTCTGAGATACTAAGGATTGTTCCCTACATACCAATTTTCATCAAAATAGAATTAGATGATTATAATCCCGCCTATAGGCTTCTGCAATTCCCCCCAATGGACAGACCATCACTCTAAAAACCACTTTTTTGATTCAGGGGTTACTAAACTGGATACATCCACGAAAAACTCAAATTATGAACTAAATGAATGAAATTATGAATTAAAACTTTCTCCTTATCCAATCCAATACTATAATACGAGCAAGGTTTGTATTTATATATATATATATATATATATATATATATATATATATATATATATATATATTAGCACACAGATCTTGAAAACGGCACTAAGGAATTTCTTTAAATTTTGGAAATAACTAATTTCCGAGTAGAAAATAAGTTCTAGATAGGTCTAATGTCCAGGAAAATTCGTGTTTTCTTGTAATATTAAGTTTAAAATTTAAAAATTTAACATTACGCTTATGGAGAATAAAATGTAAACAATACAAACCAAAACAGCTGTTATAACTGTTTAACAGTTGTTGATTGAAGATGGTGACAAACAATATGTGAATAGAGGTTTTGCAATAATATTTATTTTATGTATGTAATAAATGAAAAATTATCAAATTACCAAACAATTTGTAAAAACTAAAGGGTAAAATAACTGTGCGAAACAAAAGCAGAGAAAATTATTTCCACAATCTTTTGTGTTTTGAAAGAAAACGTATTCATTCTCATTCTATTGCTTGAAGCCACTGTAACAAACCAATTAACTGGTGTAAATTAAATTTCTCTTTTGCTTTTCAATCCTCATTCCTTTTCTAGCAAAATCAGTTGATCACAGGATAATAATAACAAACTTTATGGACATTTAAATTCAGTATAAGATAAGCTAAAGCAGTTTAGGTTGGCCAAAAACTCTTAAACGACGACGCGAACTTGGCCGACGCCGTAGCTCAGTTAGTAGCGCTCAGATCTCACGTACTCAAGGTCGCATGATCAATCCCCACCCGAGGTCTATATTTTTGTGCAGTATTTAACCCATATTAATTAAGGGGTATAAAAACGGTTTTATTTAAACAACATAAAGGTTTTCTTTGAGCAGTAAATTTGTTTTAATTATCTTGTAAAATACATGTCTTATTCTATCAAAACAAAACTCGGTCACCAGGTACTACTATTGTTAAGGGAGAGAAAGTTAAAGCGTTGCAACATTCATAACCGAAAGTGACGTTTAGGTACGCAACTCTGCACACAAATTATATTCATTAACTTCAAGTATATTATACACAATATATAAGTCCGTAAAGGAGGAAAGACTTATAATACATATTATCAATCGATTATTTGAGCATAAGCTAGCCGCTACTGTAAATGAAACTGGCTTGTGCTTCAATGGTTCTTATCTCTTTTTAGTGAATCTTTCAGTTGAACCTATAATTTATACAGCATCATTTTTATAACTACTCCTACTACTTTTACTAACTACCTTTATCACTTTTCTATAATTAGTTCTTTCCAATTGGATAAATTTTCTCAATTTAATGTACTTTTAGTAGAAAAAACTACATTTAAATATATTTTATACAGAAGGATTACAAAATAAATAAGTTGCATTTTTCTATAAATGCTCCAGTTCTCTCTAACGTTCAATTAAATTGTTAGATGAGATTTTCACGGTATATTTTGATTATTTGAGGTGTAAATAGTACAGGGCTTTTATAATAAAGTAATTACAAGATACCAAATACACAACAGGACTGTTAAATAAGACAAACAAATATAAACAAACAAATTTATTTAGCATACTGTAAGTATCTGGTTTCTTAATAACACTTACAAACAGTATAGTACAAATTTACTTATAAAACATTATCCACATGTCTGACACTTATAGAGTATTTTAACACTGGACAAGTATTCCTACTTTCCATATAAAACATTTTCCACAAGTTAGATGTTAGTAAGGGCGCTAACAGGTGTGTAAATACAAATTTACTCTTGAATCACCTTTTTAAGAAAATCGTTTATCACATTGATGAGACTGGCTCATACGTAAATTATGTTCACTTTAACTCTTGACATCAAGTTGGATGTTTATATGGGCTCTTGCCAGCGTTTCAACCTAGAGCACTAGCCAGTGATAAATGTTTACAACATGTCGGACATTTATTAGTATTCTTGCCAGTATGTTAATACAAATGAATCAGTACATGCTAAAATGACTTCTGTCAAAAAAAATTACAGACCGAGTTTAAGATTTTAACTGCTTGTTTAGGTGCAGTTTCAATGACTTGTGCTAAAGGCCGGGACATACTTAACCGCACCTGGCTCGCACCAACACACGGCAGAGTATCAGAAGTGGTGCAGCGAGTTAAAAAAACAATGCATTCGAACGAGTAGGGACACAAACCATCGCACTGCTCCAGCACCATCACCTCGTCATCGACATGTTACGTTGACTTTTCACAGACGTTTTTTGTGACGTTGCAGCCTTGGGAAACATAGAGAGCGAAAACTTATTGAAGCACGGAAATGACTGGTTTTGTACAATCAATGTGATAGGAAAAATCATAATGGCGAATACAAATACACCCGTTGCAGCAGACCTGCGTACTCAGCGAATTTCAAAATCAATAACATAATAAAAATAATATATGAAAAGTTTTATTATTATCTGTCGATAAATATGAGTGTTATTTGCCTATTCACCATAAGATAACATGGGAAAGAGTACCGGTATGCAGGTTTGCTGCTGTGAGAAACGCTGAAAGTAGGTGTGTCTAGCGTAAACAATATATATTTTGACCATTCATAACAAGTTTCATCAACATCTATCCACAAATAAAGGAGTTTACCTAATCTCTATATGATTAACATGGGAAAAGAGTATGCAGGTTAGCTGCCATGATAAACACCTAAACTACATTATATAAAACCATAAATGTATGGATCTCAACCACATGAAGCTAAATATAAAGTTTCATCCAAAAATATTGGATAATAAGTGAAACTTTAATTTTTCATTATCCTCCAAAAGATTAACATTGGAGCCCCAAAATACAACATACTGTGTTTAGATTTTTTAATATATCGGTAACCGTTGGAGATAGAGAAAAACTTTAAGGATCTTAATTGTGTAGTTTTTTAAGGTGGTTCTAATTGTGAAAGATAAAATTTCAAATTTTTATAAATTGCATGAGAAAAACACAAAAAACCCCATTTTTGGGGCACAAAACCCCCCAAACTACCCGTTTCGATTGACCGATATGTCTGGTTTACGAACTCATCCGAGCAAATGCAGGAATAAACGTCTCTACCAAATTTAGCCTAGATCGGACCATTTTTACGAGAGTTATCACGTTCACAGACACACACACACACACACATATATATATATATATATATATATACATTTTGACAACTATTGTTTTTGGTCTCTAGGCACGTAAAGAAGAAAAAAATAACATGGTCCCTTAAAATCTTACCATGAGACCGACGGTAATAGCTTCTTCCCTTTGGGAAATTCGCTAAAAAAGGTGTGGGAAGTAATTTTGAAATAATTGTTTTTAAATAATATCCACAATTGATTTATTTATTAAGAATTATAGCAGACGGGCTTTCCCCAGCTGAATGAAATTGTTTTAAGTATCCTCAGTTGCTAAAAATTGAAAAAAAGGCATTTTGATGGTTTGAAACTTAATTAATTACGGTACGCCAAATAATTTACTATAGTATACAAGTGCAGTGGTAATTAATATGATTTTAATTTAAAATAAGGAATGTTATGGAATTATTGAACTTATTCATTTATAGAATATCCTTTAACCATATTTTCCTTTAACCGGATATTCATTTATAGAATATCCTTTACAAAATAACTTCTTTTGATGAACCGCATGCTTTTTAATGTTAGTCATTTTCCATGGACAAGATAATATTCCATAAAATATCCTTTTCTATAAATGGTGTGCTCTTTCTTCCCAAGTTCTCTTTCTTCGCCTCCTCATTGTCTCCCTTTTTGGTCTTCTTCTAGAGCCAAAACCAATGCTAGATTACCTACCCAAAATTATGAAAATGTGATTGAGATCACAATATTGACTTTGAGCCAAAGTAGTGACTGGACAGTGTGCTCTACCATAGTCACCAACAGTAGTTAGACCTTATACTGACTTGTACTTTTCTCAAAATATGCTAAATGAACCTCAGCCCGTGAATTAGTCCCTTCTTGCATCCTACAATCACCAATCATGTTCACAATCTAATCTAAATGAGGTCCTTTAAGCATGTGCCGATTCAAATGTGCTTCTATGGAGTTTTTACGCAAAAAACCTTTTCCACAAATTAGACATTTGTAAGGACACTCACCAGTATGTACATTGCATATATGTATCTTTAATTCCTGTTTGTGAAAAAAAGGTTTATGACATGCTGGACATTTGTGAGGGTGTTCACCAGTGTGTATATTCACGTGTCCTTTCAGGTGACTGGTCTGTGAGAAACATTTTTCACAGGTTGGACATTTGTAAGGTCGCTCACCAGTGTGTATATTCATGTGTCTTTTCAGGTTACTGGTCTCTTTAAAACATTTTTCACATGTCAGACATTTGTATGGGCGCTCATTTGTGTGTACAGCCATGTGTCTTTTAAGTTCACTGGTCCGTGCAAAACATTTTTCACATGTTGGGCATCTGTAAGGCCGCTCACCTGTGTGTATATACATATGACTTTTCAGGTTACTGGTCCGTGTAAAACATTTTTCACATGTCGGACATTTGTAAGGGCGCTCATTTGTGTGTACAGCCATGTGTCTTTTCAGGTCACTGGGCCGTGCAAAACATTTTTCACATGTTGGACATTTGTAAGGGCTCTCATCTGTGTGTATATAAATATGACTTTTCAGTTCACTGGTCCGTGCAAAACATTTTTCACATGTTGGGCATCTGTAAGGCCTCTCACCAGTGTGTATATTCATGTGTCTTTTCAGGTGACTAGTCTCTGTAAAACATTTTTCACATGTCGGACATCTTAAAGGGCTCCCACCAGTGTGTATATTCATGTGTCTTTTCAGGTTACCGGTCTCTGTAAAACATTTTTCACATGTCGGACATTTGTATGGCCGCTCATCTGTGTGTATATACATATGACTTTTCAGGTTACTGGTCCATTTAAAACATTTTTCACATGCCGGACATTTGTAAGGCCGCTCATTTGTGTGTACAGTCATGTGTCTTTTCAGGTGACTGGTCTGTGCAAAACATTTTTCACATGTTGGACATTTGTAAGGGCGCTCACCAGTGTGTATATTCATGTGCATTTTCAGGTCACTGGTCCAAGCAAAACATTTTTCACATGTCGGACATTTGTAAAGCTGCTCATTTGTGTGTACAGTCATGTGTATTTTCAGGTCACTGGGCCGTGCAAAACATTTTTCACATGTTTGACATTTGTAAGGCCACTCACCTGTGTTTTTTTTCAGGCTATATTTTCAGGCTATATTTTCCAGGCTACTGGTCTATGTAAAACATTTTTCACTTGCCGGATATTTGTAAGGGCGCTCACCAGTGTGTATATTACATATATGTATCTTTAATTGCTGTTTACAAAAAAAAGTTTATGACATGTTGGACATTTGTAAGGGCGTTCATCTATGTGTCTATACATATGACTTTTTAGGTGACTGGTCTATGCAAAATAACTTTCACATATTGGACATTTGCGAGGGCGCTCACCTGTGTCTATATTCATGTATGTTTTCAATTTAACAGGTTGTGCAAAACATATTTCACATGTTAAACATTTAGAAGACCTCTCATCGGCATGTATATTTATATTTTATTAAGCCTACAACCTTGTAAAATATCAACACCTTGTCAACATATTAACAACCTTGTCAAAGCAAACACAAAGAGATTTTTTTTAACAAACAAGATTTTTTATGAATAATTTTTAACATACTCTATTATCCTAAAAACAACATTTACCTATATCTCACTTAATAAAGTAATCACAAAGACAAAAATGAAATTTGTAAGTTTCCTTTGTAAGTTGTAAATTTCCTTTGTACGTTTAGCATGTATTCTCCTTCCAAGTTTTCCTCGGACTTGCAATAACTTTTTTCTACCACTGTACCCTGAAAATAGCAAAAAACACTTTAAAAACTTCAAAATCTTTTCATATAAATAGCAATGCTCTCATTCAAACTGTTTTTCCTACACTATAAAACTGTTAATGTTTTATAAAGTGCTCATTCAAAGTGGCTTAAAATCCTATAGTATATTATGAGCAAGGGTTGTTATATATTTAAACCAGTGCCAAAAAAACCGCAAAAGGACTTGGTTAACACAGCCAGGATACATGCACCCTCGTTTTTGTTGTTTTAAGATGTTATCCATATTGGTTTTTTTTGTTGATCCATATAGTCCTATACAATATAAAATGTGCAAATGCACATGAGCAAAGTAAATGTTTTCTAACGTTTTTAAATTACAGTAGTATCTCATTTGAGATACTACTGTGCCTTGTCAGAACAAGGCATAGAATCAAGAATTTATTTTCATTAGAATACCGTGTGTATGGTCATCCCAAATTCAAATGCTGGTCTATCTTCAGTCCCAAGAAATTAGTGCTTGGTTTTTTTTATAATTTGCTGTGAATCATGATTTATAATAGGGTCTCTCAGTAGTCAATTTTGAGAAGTTTTAAAATGAACAAAGTTAGTTTTTTGTGTGTTTAGGATTAAATTATAGTTTTTAATATAATTTCCTATATTTTGTAATTCATTATTTGCATAAATTTCTTTTTCTTTGGGTGATCTCGATTAAATGATCATATTTGCATCATTGGCATACAAGCAAAGATCACTATTGTTTTCCTTATGTCTCAAGGTTTTATTTAGACCACCCAAATAGTGTAGCACAAAAAAGCAAAGGCCACAAAATGGACCCTTGGGAGACTCCAAATTTAAGAAGTTTGTTATGTGATCCAACTTTTAGAATTTTATTGTTATGGTTTAAGTGAATGATTTATACAAATTGTGATCGGTCAGTAATATAAGATTGAAACTATTTTAGTGTATTTTTAGTAAATCCAAACGAATACATATTTTCTATTAACTTTGAATGATTGACACTATCATAAGCCTTTGAAATGTCCATAAAAATCCCAATAGTGTGATTCCTTTTATCTATTGATTCTATGATTGAGTTTATGAAAGAAACAGCAGCACTCACAAGAGACCTCCCAGTTCTAAAACCATGTTGTTTATCGTCAAACAGATTAAATTATTCTTCAAAAGACTATTATAAAGGTAATCACAAATACCCCCGTCACAGCAGACCTGCGTACTCAGCGAATTTCCGAATCAATAATGTAATAATAATACATTATTGTGATGAGCAGGCGCTCAGATAAGAAGGACCGCTCGTACATCCTTGTTCCGCTGTGGAGTTTTAATTTTGTGTGTGTCGCGTGCAGTGCTTATGTCAGAATTTAGCAGAGTTTTATTTTCGCGTTTGTGGATTTAAGTGATTTATTTGATATATATTTTTTTAAGATGGCAAAGTGCGGTGTTTGCAATAAAAATGTCACCACTTCGCAACATAATCTTACTTGCAATGACTGTGGAAAAGTGTATCATGGATCGTGCTTGAAAATGAGTAAGTCTGACATCGATTGTATCACATCTGACGCTTTGGTGTGTGCGTTCCTTGTGGCGCCGAGAGGCACAAAAGTATGAGGTTTGAGAGTGCAAGTGTTGAGGGTAAACTTACACTTGATGACATAATGAAGGCAATTACCGAGATGAAGAGTGATGGAACAGGGATTGAACTCATCGTATTAAGTGATGCACAGTAAACTTGATGAAAATATGAAAATAATACAGGAACAAAATGTGAAGAATGACCAGTTTATAAAATTAATCGAAGAACTGACTACGGAAAACAAAAAACTAAGAGAGAAGGTTACAGTCTTGGAAAATCGTCTGGAAGAATTGGAGCAGTATTCGAGAGCAATAAACTTGAGATTCACGGCATCCCACAGGAGCCAAACGAAATGTTGTGAGTGTGGTGAAGGAGGTCGGGAAGGCTCTCTGGATGCAGGTCACCGATGCCATGATTGACACCTGTCACAGGCTAGGGAAGAGGGATATCGCCCAAAACTGCACTCCTGGCATTGTAGTAAGGTTCGTCAGGCGCCTTGATAAGGAAGAGATGCTGCAGAAGCGCCGGGTGAAAAGCAACTTCTCGACGAGACGCATGAATCTTCCACTGGACCAACCCGTCTACGTGAACGAGTCACTGTTACCTGCGCGGCGGCGGCTGTTTGCGATGGCTAGGAACATCAAGAGGGACAAAAACTATAAATATCTGTGGGTTCGTCGTGGTAAGATTTTTCTTCGCAAGGAGGACAAGCTGCTGCTGTGAAGATTGTAACATGCCAGACTGACCTAGGTTTGTTGTAGTTAATTAAGGATTGTCAAAAAAATGATCGAAGTTAATTTTGTTGTTGTTTTCTAATATTAGTTTTTTTGTTGTGAGTTGTATTACAATATAAGTTTGGTCAAAAATTAAATTATATTGTTATTCATTAGTAAATATTACAATAAAAGCTAAGTAATGAATCAAATCAAGAAGTTTATGTATAATTTTAAAAAAATGAAGGAAATGAACTTGTTTTAATACACCAAAACATAAGAAGTTTAAGAAAAAATTTAGATTCTTTTTTAGTGGAACTTACATTAAATGGTTTTTATCCAGACATAATTGTTTTAAGTGAAATATGGATAAATAGTAATGAAAGAGACTTTTATAATATTATGAATTACAGTGTTAATGTTAAATGTAATGATAATTGTAGAGCTGGAGGAATTGCTGTGTATGTAAAAAATTCGATTAAAAAAATAGATTGTTCCACTCTGAATTTTGAATCGGCAGATGTAATTAAATTATCTTTAAAATTAAATGATACGGCTTTTGATATGTATGCTATTTATAGAACTCATTGTTTCGCATCCACTAAATGAAAAGTTAAAAAAGTATTATTCCAGGTACAGAAATAAGCTTCAGAATGAAATTAGAAATCATAAAAATTTGTATTGTCAAAAACGCTTTGAGGATTGCAGAGGTAATTTTGAAGAAATGTGGAAAGTCGTTAAAAATATAACAGGTCAAAATGTAGCATCTAATAACAAAATATGTTTAGAACTTAATGGAAAGATAGTAAATGATGATTTAACCATGAATACGGGGGGAGCGCGCTGGTCTAGGGGTAGAGCGCGGGGCTTTGGTGCCCAAGGTCCTGGGTTCAAATCCCGCCAATCACCAATGGCTTTTCGCTATGTGATAATGCCGCAACCCACACAGGGGTGCACAAAAAGCCGCTACGGCTGAAGTACCTTGGGAGAAATCCGCCCCTTTCAATAAAAGTAAACCATGAATACCAGAAATTCAGAATTTTTCACAGTTTTTCACTACGAAATTTCAAGTAAATTCAATTTTCATTGAACCAGTATCGGTTCAAGAATTAACGAGAATTGTACAGTCATTAAAAAATGGAACTTCTCCAGGAATTGATGGCATTAATTCTTCTTTAATAAAATCTATTTTCCCAAAAATTCAAGATGTTTTATGTCACATTGTAAACTTGAGTTTACAGTCCACACTGTAAACTCAAGTTTTTCCAGAAATGCTGAAGAAGGCTGTTGTAATTTCAATTTACAAGGGTGGAGCGAAAACAGAATCAAGCAACTACAGACCAATTTCTTTACTTCCAACCTATGCTAAAATATTTGAGAAAGTAATGAAATTGAAAGTAATGATCAATAATATTTTTAGAAGAAACACAATTTTTCGGTGCTAATCAATTTGAGTTTACAGGAGGATTGAATAAGGAGCATGCCTTGAGAGATTTTATGTCAAAATTATACGATGGGATCAATTCGCGGAGTTATGTTAGTGGTTTATTCTTAGATATTAAAAAAGCTTTTGATACCGTGGATCACAATATTCTGCTTTCTAAATTGTATAATTGTGGGATAAGAGGGACTTGTTACAATTGGTTTAAAAGCTATTTGGAGGGACGGAGACAGTGTGTTAGAATTAATGGGTTGTATAGTGAAATGGGACAACTATGGGGTTCCTCAAGGCTCAGTTTTGGGTGCGATCCTGTTTTTGATCTACATAAATGATCTTTGTTGTGCAACCTTCAGGGGTGCATTGACCTCATTTGCTGATGACACTGCCCTCTGTTATGTGGGTGATAACTTAGAAACAGTCCAAAGTGATATAAATACAGATTTAACGAGGCTGAAATTCTGGTTCACTCAAAACCACTTGGTTTTAAGCTCAGAAAAAACAAAATTTGTTAATTTTAGCCTGAGGAGAGATGTACAGTTTAGTACCCATTTATTATAGATGTATAAGTTGTCTTTTAAAATTATCCCCTTGTTCAACTATTGTGAAGAAATTCAGAAAGTAGGTAGTATTAAGTATCTGGGAATTATTCTTGACAGTGAAATAAATTGGAAAATACATACAGCAAAATTAAAATCCACATTAAATGGGGTTTTGAGATATTTTTATTTTCTAAGAGATTTGTGCCCTGAAAATGTTTTGCGTTCACTCTATTTCTCTTTAGTACAAAGTAGGTTGGAATATGGGCTAATATGCTGGGGTGGTACTTATTATTCAAACATAAAATCGATTCTTCTTCAACAAAAACAATTTGTAAGATTAATTGCCAAAAAAAGAAAAAGAGATAGTTGTAATCCAATATTTATTTCACTGGAGATCCTACCAGTAAGACACTTGTTTGTTTATAGAATTTTTAAAATCATTTCATTGCAGAAATGAAAATCTCCCCCAAAATAACCACTGTTACCGTTCTAAATTAAGAAGTACCAATTATTTGCTTGTTCCAAAGCCCAAAAAAACTTATTTTACGAAGACATTTTTATTCTTGGGCCCCAGAATATTTAACTTACTTCCTGAGGAAGTAAAAATGTCTAATAAAAACATCTTCACTAAAAAATGAAAAAATGGCTACAGGAAGTCAATAACATTGAAACAATTTTAAGTGTTTTGAGTTAGAAATTTAAATGTAAATAATGTACAAGTAAGTCTTAAGTCTTTTATTGGTAATCTTTTTTAGTATAGCCAGTAAATTAATATGTTTATGTCTTTTTTCACAAATCAAAACAGTAAGTAATCATGTATTTTGCTATCACATTTTCCTTCTCTTATTTTAAGACATACAATATTTGTTTTCTTTATTTTATAAAACTAAAATCTCTTCAGCGGAATAGGAATTTAAGAATTTTTTTTAGCGTATTTAAGTGTAATTTGTTTTTTACTAATGAATCTCTAAAACAGGCCTTGCCTTAAGAGGTCCTAGATTTCCCAGAGCCATTGTTTAGTATTTGTATTGTTTATTAATAGTTATTGCAATGTTTTGTGTTTTTTCTTAATATATGTGAAAATGTTTTTTTTATTCTTCATTATTAATCTAAAACTAAGCTGTGATAAAACTTAGCAAGAGGCAGTAAGAAATAAGAAGAATTAACCTAGCATGGCAAATGGAATTATATTATGATCTGAAATGTGTATAAATTGTAAAATTATAATGATATCTGAGGAAATAAAATATCTATCTATATAATATTATATGTCAAGTTTTATCAATATCTGTCTTCAAATATATGAGTTAGTTATTTGCTTATTCTTCATTAGATTAACATGGGAAAGAGTATGTAGGTTTGCCGCTGTGAGGAACACTGAAAGTAGGCATTTATAGCATAAACAATTTTTATTTTGACAATTTGTACAAATTTTCATCAACATCTGTCCATAAATAAAGGAGTTTTCCTATTTTCCATATGATAAACATAGGAAAAGAGTATGCAGGTTAGCTGCTGTGAGGAACAGTGAAAGTAGGAGTTTATAGCATAAACAATTTTTATTTTTAACCAATTATACCAAGTTTTATCAACATCTGTTCATAAATAAAGGAATTTACCTATTCCCTATATGATTTAACATAGGAAAAGAGTATGTAGGTTAGCTGCCATGGTATATACATGAGCTATTATTTTTAAGCATATATGGATGGGTCTCAATGGATGGTCTTAACCACACGAAGCTAAATATCAAGTTTTATCCAAAAATATTAATTGATAAGTGAAATAGGTATTAATTTTTCCTTATCCTCCATGAGATTAACATTGGAGCCCCAAAATACAACGTACAGTGGTTATATATTTTTTCTGTTCTGCCATGAGACCTACGTTAATAGCTTCTTCCCTATGGGAAATTCGCTAAAAATAACAAAACCACTCAATCCTGGCAGTATTTAAACAGTTAAGAGATATTGCTTCTGCAATATAGGCTATGTCTGTTTTAAGGTATTTTCTTCGTCATAAGCAATGCTAATTATGGCAAGTTTAAAAGAATGTATAATTTTAGGATAAATAAAACAGTTCCTGTAAATCATTAAAATTAGAGATACATTCACAGTTGCTGGGGGGTACATCTCCATTCCAAACTTTGTATAGGAAAAACTCAGATTTTATACAGTACATGCTACAGATAGTTGGTGGTGTAGTTGGGTTTCTAAATTAAATTATTACCTTTTAATCCAAAAAAACTGACCATCTAACGTATGATTTTATTCAATGACAACTTATATAGGTTAAAAAGTATAATTCATACTTGTATTTTATTAAAGTACACATATTTTAACATCGCTAAGCTAGAAGACCAATGAGGCTATTACACCCCTGAAGTTAGGCTACTAATGCAGCTAAAGGATCTACATTGCCGACTCGTGCGTTAGCTAGCGCGATAATGCTAATATGAACTATTATGTGCTTAACTAATATTTTGAGAGTATCCATTACTTTTGATGCAGAGACTCACAAACAATATCGGTTATATAAGTTAAGTATAAATATAAATATAATTTATATTTAAGTTATAAATATCGGTTACATCGTAACAAATACTTATTAATCAGACTTTTCGGGTTTGTCTCTCAATTTACAGTATGTCTCAGTATTCAATATCGTATTATCATTGCATTTACAATTTACAATATTATGTACTCAGTGGTATTAACGAATGTAACAGAACACTATATTACTAAAGCAAAACAATTAATTTGTATGGTCAAGTTTAGTAAGGTAATTTCGTTTAGTAATCAAAACCCTAGGCCCTACTACTGTGTAAATCTTTTGAGCTGAATTTATTATTGTTACAATAAACGATAAAATTGGCCATACAATTTAATAATGACAATTTTAATCACAAAAATACAATTTAGCCCATACTTTTCTTTAATAAAGCTTATTATTTTGTTTGCGTTCTTTTGTTTACGATTGAGTTACAAGCGTCAGCCGCTAGACTGCAGTAAAAGCACCCTCTGCTTCCCTGTACTGTATTTGAATTCGTATCGGTGTCTGTATCATATGTATCTGACTCACTCTTATTCGAGACAGATATACCGATCTGAACTAATACTTTCACAGCTGAGAGAGACTTTGTAGCCGATAGTCACCAACAGTAGTTAGACCTTATACTGACTTGTACTTTTCTCAAAATATGCTAAATAAACCTCAGTCCATGAACTAGGCCCTTCATGCATCGTTCAAACACCAATCTCGTTTACAATCTAATCTGAATGAGGTCCTTTAAGCATATGCCAATTCAAATGTGCATCTATGGAGTTTTTACGCAAAAAACCTTTTCCACAAATCAGACATATGTAAGGACGCTCACCAGTATGTACATTGCATATATGTATCTTTAATTCCTGCTTGCGAAAAAAAAGTTTATGACATGCTGGACATTTGTGACGGTGCTCACTAGAGTGTATATGCATGTGTCTTTTCAGGTAACTGGTATGTGGAAAACATTTTTCACATATTGGACATTTGTAAGGCCTCGCATTTGTGTGTACCGTCATGTGTATTTTTAGGTCACTGGTCCGTGAGAAACATTTTTCACATATTGGACATTTGTAAGGGTGCTCACCAATGTGTATATTCATGTGTCTTTTCAGGTCACTGGTCTGTGCAAAACATTTTTCACATGTTGGACATTTGTAAGGCCGCTCATTTGTGTGTACAGTCATGTGTCTTTTCAGGTGACTGGTCTGTGCAAAACATTTTTCACATGTTGGACATTTGTAAGGGCGCTCACCAGTGTGTATATTCGTGTGTATTTTTAGGGCACTGGTCTGTGCAAAACATTTTTCACATGTTGGACATTTGTAAGGGCGCTCACCAGTGTGTATATTCATGTGTTGTTTCAGGTTACTGCTCTGTGTAAAACATTTTTCACATGTTAGACATTTGTAAGGGCGCTCACCAGTGTGTCTATACATATGACTTTTCAGGTTTCTGGTCCGTGTAAAACATTTTTCACATGCCGGACATTTGTAAGGGCGCTCACCAGTGTGTATATTCATGTGTATTTTCAGGTTTCTGGTCCGTGTAAAACATTTTTCACATGCCGGACATTTGTAAGGGCGCTCACCAGTGTGTCTATACATATGACTTTTCAGGTTTCTGGTCCGTGTAAAACATTTTTCACATGCCGGACATTTGTAAGGGCGCTCACCAGTGTGTATATTCATGTGTATTTTCAGGTTTCTGGTCCGTGTAAAACATTTTTCACATGCCGGACATTTGTAAGGGCGCTCACCAGTGTGTATATTCATGTGTATTTTCAGGTCACTGGTCCGTGAGAAAATTTTTTTACATGTTTAACATTTATAAGGGCGCTTACCTGTTTGTATATTCAAGAGTATTTTCAGGTCACTGTTCCTTGGAAACATTTTCACATGTTGGGCATTTGTAAGGCCGCTCACCTGAGTGTATATTCATGTGCCTGTTCAGTTGACTGGTATGTGAAAATCATTTTTAACATGTTGGACAAATGTAATAGCCCTCACCAGTGTGTATATTACATATATGTATCTTTAATTGCTGTTTACAGAAAAAAGTTTATGACTTGCTGAACATTTGTAAGGGCGTTCCCCTATATGTCTATACATATGACTTTTTAGGTGACTGGTCTATGCAAAACATTTTTCACATATTGGACATTTGCGAGGGCGCTCACCTGTGTCTATATTCATGTATGTTTTCAATTTAACAGGTTGTGCAAAACATATTTAACATGTTAAACATTTAGAAGATCTCTCATCGGCATGTATATTTATATTTTATTAAGCCTACAACCTTATCAACTACAATATCAACACCTTGTCAACATATCAACAACCTTGTCAAAGCAAATACAAAGAGAATTTTTTTTAACAAAAAAGATTTTTTATGAATAATTTTTAACATACTCTATTATCCTAAAAAGAACATTTACCTATATCTCACTTAATAAAGTTATTACAAAGACAAATATGAAATTTTTAAGTTTACTATGACACATTTCATTGTTTCTATCCTTTGTAAGTTGTAAATTTTCTTTGTAAGTTTTGCGTGTATTCTCCCTCCAGGTTTTCCTGGGACTTGCAATAACTTTGTTCTACCACTGTACCCTGAAAATAGAAAACACTTCAAAATCTTCAAAATCTTTTCATATAAATAGCAATGCTCTCATTCAAAATGGTTTTTCCTACACTATAAAACGGTTAATGTTTAATAAAGTGCTCATTCAAAGTGGCTTAAAATCCTATAGTATATTATGAGCAAGGGTTGTTTATATATTTAAACCAGTAAAAAAAACGCAAAAGGACTTGGTTAACACAGCCAGGATACATGCACCCCATATTTACTGAATATGGTGGCAATATAAGTAAATCACCATATTAGCAAATTTCCCATGGGATAGCAGCTATTACCATTGGTCTAATTGCAATACTTAAGCTACGTACCATGTTATTAATGGACAGATCTTGATAAGACTTTGTGCAAATGGTCAAAATAAAAATAGTTTACTGTAAAAATGCCTACTTTCAGTTATCCTCACAGCATACCATTCCTACTACCATTGCATACTATTTCGTATGTTAACCTTATAGAGGATAGAAACCTCCCCTTATTTATAACGGATATTGATAAAACATGCCATATATTGTTATTGATTTGGAAATTCGCTGAGTACGCACGTCTGCTGTGAAAGGGGTATTTTATAAATATCTTCATTTCGACAAACAGAACACTCAAAATGTTACTGAATAGAACTACGAGTACATCACATCCTAGATTACAAACCCACATTACTATGCAAAAAATAAAAGTAAGTCATGTCACAAATTTTAAAAATATCCAAAGAACATAAGAAGGTTTTTCCTTATGTTTTTTCTGCGTAGGAGCCTGTGTTTAAGCCTCGTGGGCTGAGGTAAGAGGGGCATGGGGGGGGGCAATTCCCCCAGACCTTTATTAGTTTTTGAATTTGATCTAGTATAATTTTTTATTTGACACAGATATTTTATTGGGTTTTTGATTTGACACTGGTATTTTTTATGGATTTTTGCCGTGTGATTATTTTAGTCTTACGTCTTTTACTCCATTTTTAGACTATATTGTGACAAAAACTAGGACATCAACTCTGTGCCCCCCAACGTGTAACCTCTAACTCGGCCCATGGTAAGCCTGAGTAGGTATTGGTACCGGTACTCATCAAGTTCACAACGGCCGACAAAAATCAACTGTTAAAAAAAGAAAGATAAATGTTTGATATTACCACTAAAAAGGTATTGCCGTTCCCCAAAGATATGACATGATATGATACGTTATTAAAATCATTGCAGTTGTGAATTTGGATATCACTAAAAAAATAATTTGTATTGAAATTAGAGTCTTCTTCACCCTTGCAGAAACACAAATTACATGCCTCGGCTGTCACTTGCTACAGATGAAATGAGTAAAGATTTATGTTAAAACCTTTTTTGTCTTACAGATATATATGTTGGTTCTAGGTTTCTCATACCAGAAATTGATTGCTTAAGTACAAATAAATCTTAAAAGTAATAAACATTGAGTTACTTTTAAATGCTGAAACTAATTATTGTTTTTCACTTTCAATTTTTTTAGGTATGAGGGATCTAATATAACTATTCAACTTGGAAACAATGTATTCCAAGTGTCAAGAAAATCTGATGTAAAACTGCAAAAAGGACTTAAATATCATGTTTCGTCTCAACAGCCCTTCACAAACTGGTAAGCAGGGCTGTGCACAGCCTGATATGCACTACACATAGTCCAATGGGTGCAGATATGTGAACTATAACCTGTTCTGTGCAGGTGAATTGGATTGAGACCACGCTGCGCTGGTGACAGACCAAACCTACTTCCAAAGAGAACTACTGGCAGTGATCGTACCTGCAAGTAGCTGTCCACAGGGAGGTGATGTTTCACCATTCTTGTGGAGCCTGGTGGTTAACGATCTATGCGGCGACCAGCTGACGCGTTGCTAGGCAACGTCTAAGATTGTTATTTGTAAATGTTTTGTTTAGTGGTGGTACATGAGGTTATGTCATTAAAATACGTTCACTTAACCTAGTTGTGAGTTTTATTACGCCTCAATCTACACCAAGAGCTAGCTCTCTTTGTAATTTGGATTCCATATTACACTGTAGGTTCCTTAGTTGTCTTCATCTGTTGGATTATTAATTAATAGTTCTGTCAGCCTTAGTCAGTAACAAGACTACAATCATCATACTTGTTATGGTTGTTTCAGGCAATACTGTACGTATAAAAATATTTTGTGCAATATCTATATAAATAAAAATAGAGTTTTGTCTGTACATTGCTCAGAATTATTAATTTTTTAGTTATTTTTACTTTGCGTGCGTTAAAGAAGCCGAAACTGGTCTTTTCTCAATTTTTGTCTCTTTGTCTGTGACGCTCCAGGAGGTACTTTACGCCGTGTTCTCTGAAAAATCGGGAAACTGATTACAATTAAACTTATTTAATGTATTCTCTACATTCTAGAGAAGGTTTGTAAATGCTTGAAATCGTCCGTTGACCCTTGAAAAGTTAATAACGAGCATTTAAAACCCCACTTTTACGCCCACATTTTTTATTCAGTTTTTAATGAATAACCTACTGGTAATAATCAGCTGTCTTTGTAGTTTAAAGATTTAATAGAAATAAAAACAAACATTTGTCAAATCAATATTAGTTAGTTTATATTGGTCATTGATTTTAAACCCATTTCGAAATCATACGAAATATTTTTGTTTTCACTAACCTCTCTCCTGATTGTAAGCCAATCACAACACGGTCTAGGCGTTTCTCACAAGAAGACTTTGAGTTCATAAGTGGTGAAATTTCTAAGCTACTAAGTGAAGGGATGATAGAAGAGAGCAATTCTCTTTGGCGTGCACAGGTACTAGTCTCCAAAAGTGAAAACCATAAAAAAAGAATGGTAGTCAATTATTCACAAACTGTGAACAAATTCACATTGTTAGATGCCTATCCCTTACCAATCAATATAGATTGGTGCTTTGGTTCATAAAATCTCTAATAACAAAGTTTTATCTACCATTGATCTAAAATCAGCATATCACCAGATTCCTATCTCACAGGAGGAGAGAATGTTTACAGCATTTGAGGCTTGTGGAAAGCTGTATGAATTCACCAGAATACCATTTGGTGTAACCAATGGAGTTGCTTGCTTCCAGAGGATTATTGATAAAATAATTCTTGAGGAACGACTCCAAGGAACATTTGCATATCAAGATGGTATCACAATTTGTGGCAACACCCAAGCTGACCATGACATTAATCTCAAAAGGTTCATGAATTGTGCTAAGAAATATGGGTTTGTCATCAACAAAACCAAATGCATTTTATCAAAAGAGTCGGTAAACATTCTAGGACACTTGGTAAGTCATAGAACCATCAAGCCTGACCCAGAGAGGATGCAGCCTATGCTTGATTTGCCTGCTCCCGAAGACCGAGCTTCACTTAAACGTGTTCTGGGTTGTTTTTCTTACTATTCCAAATGGAGTCCCCGTTTCTCTGATAAAATACACAGACTGGTAAATTGTAATTCATTTCCTTTATCTACAGAAGCCTTAAATTTTTTTTTAAGTTTGCCTATTAACATGGGGAAAGAGTACGCAGGTTAGCTGCCACGATAAACACATAAACAATAGTTTTTAAGCATAAGTGGATAGATCTGAACAACGTAAAACTAAATATAAAGTTTAATCCAAAAATATTAATTGATAAGTGAAATAGTAATTTTTCTTTATCCTCCATACGATTAACATTGTAGCCCCAAAATACAACGTACTGTACTGTGTTTATATTTTTTAATATCTCAGTAACCGTTGGAGATACAGAAAAACGTTAAGGGACTAAATTTTGTAGTTTTTTAAAAAATTTTAAAAAATTAAATTTGTTTAAAACTCCCTATGAAAAATGCAATAAACCCAATCTTTCGAAAAGTACAAAACCCCCCCAAACTACCTGTTCTGATTGACTGATATGCCTGGTTTACGAACTCGTCCGAGCAAATGACTACTATGTTACCATGTTAATCATATGGAAAATAGGAAAACTCCTTTATTTATGGACTGATGTTGATGAAAGTTGGTATAAATTGTCAAAATAAAAATCGTTTATGCTATATGTAGTGTACCATTTGTTTAATTGTAATAATATGTTTGTTTACCTTTTTGTTTTTGCTTTTGTCAACGTTTAACCTAAAATACATCACACATTACTTGTTTTCCATATTATTATTTATATTTGTACAATTTGTTATTAAGTCAAAGTATTAGTATGTTACAATGGCGCAGTCGAAAAGTGATAGTTTCAAATGCAGCACATTCGACGGGACGACCGAAGATTGGCTATACTGGCACGAAAGACTAAAGATTGCCTTACGGAATGAGAACATCAAGAACGACCACAAAAAGCGAGACATTTTGTTAGGACTGTTGGGACCACAACCTTTCATGATAGTTTTTGACTCAGTTCAACCAACACCACTCAGTAACCTCAGTTACAATGATGCCATAGAGATCTTGGACAAATACTACACAAGACCATGTGCTCCATTTTCACACAGAGTGAGCTTTACTCACCGCCACAGACAAGAAGGTGAGTCGGTCATACATTTTGAACTAGCACTAAGATCTATGGCTGGACAATGCCAGTTTGGCGATAGTTTGGACGAACGCCTAAGTGACCAGATCATCCAAGGCATACAAAATTACAAGTGGCAATTAGAACTCCTGAGGTTACACGCGTCCACCAAGACTACATTTGCAAGTGTTGTTGATACTCAACAACAACAAATTCAATGTACAGCCGTGAATAAAGTCACAAATAGTGAAATACATAACCCCAAGAGAAATACTTCCCAGAAACAGCATGTAAAAAAAGATCAAGTTTGGGTATTACGTCTCGACAGGAATAAACACTGTCTCCGCTGTGGATATAGAAAACACTCAGATGAAGCTCAGTGTTCTGCTAAAGACGCGGTTTGTGACGACTTCAGGGGTAGAAATCATCTCTCCCGGGCTTATTTGAAGGTTGGCAATGCAAAAATAACGCGTAATACGGTCAACCAATTACAAGACGAATTTACTGCACATGGTAATGAGTCTTCTTGTTCGGACTGTAGAGAAGGGTTTTGAAGTCATGATTAAGGTTAAATTAAACAAACAGTGGCAATGCTGTGTGACCCAGGGGCTGCTTGCAGTATAATTGGTGAAAAACTGTGGAAAACATTGGGGTCACCACCTCTTACGCCTACAAGTAACCTCACTGCTTACACAGGGGTAAGTATCGAAACGTTGGGGAAAGCATTTGTTAATGTTGATGCATTTGGTTGCTCCAAGAAACTACAACTAATTGTAGCAAAAAAAGACGACGTACCACTATTTGGATTAGACTGGGTTTTAAGCTTCAATCTTCCTTTACCACCAGGTGCAAAATTATGCTCTGTTGCTCAGAAACAAAACACATGTTTAACTGATAAAACATCCACATTGACAAACAAAATCATTGCAGAATTTCCTGATGTCTTCAATCCAACGCTAGGCACAATAAAAAAACTGTAAAGTTGTATTTCACATGGCTCGAGACGCTGTTTCAAAGGTTTCAAAGCCACGGCCTATCCCTTTTCCTTTGAGAAAGGCAGTGGAAGATGAACTTGAGCGTTTAGTGAGCAATGGAGTACTGACATCCGTGAACACTAGTAGAGAACCTGTCACTTGGTCCTCGCCAGTAGTTATTGTAGTAAAACCTTCCGGAGCAATACGTATCTGTGCGGATTTCAAAAACACTATAAACAAATACATGCTCCCAGACACCTACCCTATGCCTAGGTTTGAAGAAATCACCTCAAAGCTTACAGGAGGGATTGAATTTACAGTAATAGATCTAAAAGATGCATACTTACAGATGGAGGTTGATGCTTCAGTACAACAATTCCTTACAATTTCTACACACAAAGGTTTTTTTCGTTATTCACGCCTCCCTTTTGGTGTAAAAATAGTGACAGGCGCCTTCCAGAACAAGATGGATCAGGTCTTAGCAGGCTTATCAGGAGTTGCTTGCCTCCTGGATGATGTCATCATAACGGCACAAACCAGAGAAAAGCACATAGAACGCGTGCGGGAAGTTCTGAAACGTTTAAAAAACAACGGAATACGGGTTCAAGAGTCAAAATGCAAATGGTTCCAAAAGTCTGTGAAGTATCTAGGTCACAGAATCAATAAATTAGGAATACATCCTACAACTGAACACTTGGAAGCCATGAAAAACATGCCGTCACCGAAAAATACCAAGGAGTTGTGGTCTTTACTAGGTTCAATAAATTATTACAGTAAGTTTGTACCTCATCTACAGTCATTGTGTGTGCCCCTACACAAACTACTAAGGAAAGAAGAAATACCCCCGTCGCAGCAGACCTGCGTACTCAGCGAATTTCCAAATCAACAATATAATAATAAGAATATTTGACAAGTTTTATAAAAATCTGTCCATAAACTTGAGAATTATTGAGAATTAAGCTGATTCCAATGGTGAAATATAAAATTAGAAATTTTTTAAAATTACATGTGAAAAATGCAAAAAAACCCATTTTGGGGTACAAAACCCCCCCAAACTACCAGTTCCCATTGACCGATATGTCTGGTTTACGAACTCGTCCGAGCATTTGTAGGAATACACGTCTCTACCAAATTTGGTCTCGATAGGACCATTTTTACGAGAGTTATCGTGTTCACAGACACACACATATATATGTATATATATATATATATGCATATATATATAAATTTTAACGACTATTGTTTTTGGTCTCTGGGCACCTAAAGAAGAAAAAATAACATGGTCCCGGGCTTAAGTCTCGCCATGAGACCTACGGTAATAGCTTCTTCCCTATGGGAAATTCGCTAAAATGGAATTGGACTGAAAAACATGAACAAATAGCAACAAAACTACGACACATTCTAACTTCATCAGACACTCTGGCACACTATGATGAGTCGTTACCTCTAATCCTTGCTACAGATGCAAGCGAGGTCGGTCTGGGCGCGGCCCTTTTTCATAGATAATCTGATGGAAAAGAGAGGCCCGTTGCTTTTGCATCAAGACGCCTGGATCACGCTGAGAATCGATACAGTGTGATAGAAAAAGAAGCGTTAGGTTTAATTTTTGGAGTCACACGTTTTCAACAATACCTTTTCGGTAGACACTTTGAAATTCAAACCGATCACAAGTCGTTAATAAAACTGTTTGGTGAACATGATGAAATTCCAAAAGTTGTATCAAACCTGATTGCAAGGTGGGCGTTAACCTTGAGTGCTTATGACTACTCTATCAACTATCAAAAAGGAAAAGATAATACAACGGCAGATATTCTGTTGAGATTTCCTCTAAAAACTGAAATCATATCTGCAGAGGAACGTCTAGGTATGAAAATAACGGGGCACATCTATTTCATCTTCGATCCCAAGACTTATCCACACGCTATCCACACGGGCCTTACGCGAATCAACAACCCTGTTCTATCTAAAGTTATCAACTATTTGAAAAGTGGTTGGCCTACGTCTGATATAAATGAACATGTTCTACCTTACTTCAACAAACGAGAGGAATTCTCATTCGAAAATGGTGTTCTTCTGTGGTCTGGTCGTTATTCATACCAGCTAAGCTGAGGAAAAGGGTGATAGAAGTTCTACACGAAGGTCATCCGGGTATTGTAGCGATGAAAGGAAAAGCACGTTTTCAAGTTTGGTGGCCTAAAATAGACAGAGAATTAGAGGAATACACAAAACATTGTACGGGCTGTCAAGAAAACAGAAACAAAGATATGGAGATGCCCCTTTTCTCATGGACAGTTCCAACTGAAGTATGGTCCAGGATCCACATAGATTTTGCAGGACCTTTCAAGGGAAAAATGTGGTTGATTGTTGTGGATGCAAAATCAAAGTGGCTTGAGGTGATACCTACCGCAACAACCACAACAAAATCCACCATACATATCCTTGAAGAGCTATTTTCAAGGTATGGTTACCCAAAGACAATTGTAAGTGACAATGGCCCCCAGCTCACATCTCACGAGTTTCAGTCATTCTGTAACGAGTCCCACTCTTTCAGACAAGTGAACAAAATTATTAAATTCATTTTATTTAACATGTTTTTTAAAGTAAAGTTTCTTTTCCAAACTGTGGACGGCTATGAGCAGCCGAGATGTTCACTAGTCAGCAATCACGTCACTCCCCTCCAGTCACGTGACATGGGTGATCTGATGGCAGAGAGGAGGGGGTCTCGCGCGCATTGTCTGGAGCGGTATTGTACTTTTGACCGGCTCGGTACGCACTTATCTCCCTCCCGACCTCATTATATCATAATGTAACGCAACTTATATTTTATTCTTGTATTATCTAATGTCTGTTCTTTCTAAATTAAATTAACATGAAGTTTCATTCCGAGTTTTTTCTTAAAATGAATTGAACTCTACTCCCTCCAAAAATCTTATTTCCGGGACTGCACCCCGTTATGAGCAGTGGTGGCAGCGTTACCACGTTACGATCACCCGCGACACGTAACAATTCTACAAGAACCTTAACATCAAACATGCCCGGATCACTCCTTATCACCCGAAAAAGCAACGGTCTATTAGAGCGATGTGTTTGAACATTCAAGGAGAGAATGAATGCATCAAGGGAGAATAGTGGTACAAACCACGATAAGTTAAACAAATTTCTGTTTGTATATAGAACGTCACCAAAGAGATCAACTGGCAAAACTCTGGCCTACATGATGTTAGGAAGAGAATTACATTCCAAGCTGGATCTTCTTTTCCCCGATGTAGAAGGAAAAATGGATGAAACTCTCATGCAACAACGGAAAAACAAATACCCATCCAAGGTGAAAGTTTTTGAAGAAAGTGCAAATGTTTGGGTACTTAACCAATCGGGCGCTGGGTACAGGAAAGGAAATATAGTAAAAGTGAATGGACCCTACTCCTACCTGGTAAATGTAGATGGAATCCACAGGAGATGCCATGCCGATCAGTTGAGATCTGGTGATTGAAGAAAGGGGGAAGTGTAGTGTACCATATGTTTAATTGTAATAATATGTTTGTTTTTGTTTTTGCTTTTGTCAACGCTTAACCTAAAATACATCACACATTACTTGTTTTCCATATTATTATTTATATTTGTACAATTTGTTATTAAGTCAAAGTATTAGTATGTTACACTATAAATGCCTACTTTCAGTGTTCCTCACATTGGCAAACCTGCATACTCTTTCTTATGTTAATCCTATGGAGAATAGGCAAATAACTAACTCATATATTAATCGACAGATATTGATAAAACGTGACATATACCTAATATTATTATTACATTGTTTATTTGGAAATTCGCAGAGTACGCAGGTCTGCTGCGACGGAGGTATTTTTTTTTGCGCAGGAGCCTGTGTGTAAGCCTCATGGGCGGAGTTAAGGGGAGGCATGGGTGGAGACTTTTCCAAACATTGCAGTTGCTGTTGAGAAGCTGGAATCCAAGAGTACCAGTGCTAGCTTTCGACTCTCGGTCGATTTTGACCAAAAGGACAAGCTCATGGACTGTGCAATCTGGCCGAAAAATACGTTAGTGAAACGTTTTTTATTCCGCCGAGGGAGGAACAAATCTCCCACGTAGTGAGTAAACCAAATTTGACTGAGCCTAGTGGGGGATATTTTAAGGCACTACCCAGCCCTAGGACTGAACATTTTGACATCAAAATTTGTGCCCTAAATGTGCAGTGTTTGAGAAACAAAAGTGAACTGGTGTCTCTATTCATAGATGAAATCAAATGTGACATACTCTGTATTTCAGAGCATTGGCTCTCAAAGGGCGAAGAGTGTTTCTTTATAAATTTGGCCTATTTAAGACTTGTAAATATCTTCTGTAGAAGTGAAAGGCTACACGGTGGTGTCGCAATATATAGTACCTGTCATATTAGCTGTAAGCCCCTAGATATCGAAAGATTTTGTGCTGAGCTCGAATTTGAGGCGACCGCAATCTTGTTGTCGGAGCTCTCAGTTATAATCGTGTCAATCTATAGATCCACTGCTGGTAATGTGGATGTTTTCCTTGATCTGCTGGACTCATGTCTGCACTATTTGCTCAATTCCTTCAAGCCCAGGAAAATAGTCCTATGTGGTGACTATAACATCCATCTTGAGTGTCGCTCCAGGGAGGAGGAACTGTTCTCGAACTTGCTCCGCAGCTACGGCTTGTATCTCATCACCAGGAAACCCACACGTGGTAACGCATGTCTGGACTCCATAGCAACTAACATCGACTCCTGGGACTGGAGGGCTGACATCAGGGAACCGGTTGTGGCGGACCACAGTGCCGTTCTGGTCACCATTAAGTTTAGTAAGGTAAGCGTCTGCTCTGATACTTGGCATGCTGGCTATATATTTAAGAAAAGGAATGTGTATGATGATGACTTACCTGTATTTGTAAATAGACTGATGGATACATACTGGGATTTTTCTAATATCTCGGATTCTGAGGGTGTTTTCAACCATTTTTTTAATCTGTTTATGGAAGGGTTGGACTTTGTTTTTCCAGTAAAACTTGGGAGACCCAAGCCCCGCACTAGTAGTATGTCTCAAGTTGATAAATCCTGGTACACTGAGGATCTGAATAAATTACGAAGATACACATCCTTCTTGCGTGACTTATATAAAATGTCCACTGACCCTTTGCGGAAAGAGAAAATTAACTGTTTGTATGCTCAGGTTAAACAAAAGTACCGATATAAAGTACATGAAGCTAAAAAGAGCTACAATGCTAAAAAAATTCAGCAGGCATCCAACACTTGTAGGGCAGCATGGGATATAATAAATTTACACAGAACTCCCAGGTCTATGACTGCAATTTCGGCTTCTCCGGATGAGTTTAACGAGTATTTCTCTGATATTGCTTCAAAGATTATTGCTGGTTTGCCTGTCTTGCAGGCTGATCCTGCTGACACCCTACAGGATGTAACACCCACTTGTAGCCTCACCCACTGGAAAAAAGTAAACCCTAAATATATCTCCAACCTAGTAAAAGGCTTCAAAGGCTCAAAAAGCCAAGATGTTTTCGGGGTTTCATGCTCCCTTTTGAAGTCTGTAATAGACTCTATAGCTCACCCACTCACTACTGTTGTCAACCTTTGCCTGGAGCATGGTTGTTTTCCTGAGCAATTGAAGACTGCCCGTGTTGTTCCAGTCTTTAAGAGGGGGGACCCCTCTATATTGTCCAACTATAGGCCTATAGCCATCTTACCTGTCTTCTCAAAGGTTATAGAGTCTGTTATGAAATTCCAGCTAGTTGACCATTTTGAATCCAATAACCTGTTGTGTGATGCCCAACATGGGTTCCGGAAGGGACGCTCTACCGCCACTGCCCTCACAAGCCTAGTCAAGGAAATTACAGACGCATTTGAAGCTGGAGATTCTGTTTTACTGAACATGTGTGACTTGAGCAAGGCGTTCGACATTGTCTCCCATGCCATTATTATATCTAAGCTCAAGAAGTATGGAGTGGGTGGTGTTGTCCTCCAGACAATCACCTCTTACCTTGGAAACAGAAGACAGGTGGTTTCCCTTGCTGGCGCGTCCTC
Organism: Nephotettix cincticeps; assembly: GCA_023375725.1. Classification (NCBI taxonomy): domain Eukaryota; kingdom Metazoa; phylum Arthropoda; class Insecta; order Hemiptera; family Cicadellidae; genus Nephotettix; species Nephotettix cincticeps. Next base: position 13,642,277 of record CM041788.1, on the reverse strand, counting down.
AAAAGAACTGCATGTCCGGCACGGCGTCCCACAGGGCTCTGTCCTTGGTCCCCTACTGTTCACCATAGTGATCAACGATCTTGCACTAAACCGCAGCGCGTTGCTTTTTGCAGACGACTCCACGCTTATCACTCGTGGGAGGAACCTTGGCCCGTTGCGTGTTGCGGCAAGCGACCTACTGGCTGATGTAATCAATTGGTTCAATCTAAACCACCTCAAGGTAAACGAGGATAAAACCCAGTCAGTGTTGTGCACCCTTAGATCCGACCATCTGGACGACGAGCCTGTGAAGTTGCTGGGTTTCTGGATTGACCGCACTCTAAGCTGGAGGTATCACATAAGTCAGGTATGCGTTAAGCTCTCTCGCGTACTGTACCTACTTAGGAAGCTTGCGCTGGTCATTCCCAGATCCTATTTGGTCACAGTGTACTACGCCCTCTTCCATAGCCATATCAGCTACGGCATCACCCTCTGGGGCCACTCACCAGCGGCACATGACATTCTCCTGCTCCAGAAAAAGGCGGTGAGAATTATCACCTCTGCGGGTTATCTGGACCACTGCAGGCCCCTATTTAAAGACCTCGGGGTGTTAACTGTGCACAGCCAGTATATATTGAGCAGCCTTGTGATGCTGAAGGAAAATGAAGGACAGCTACCCAGGCGTGAGGAGCAACATTCATATGGGACAAGGCATGGCCGAAACCTCGACCTGCCCCGCTGCCGTCTTACCTGGACCCAGAGGGGTTACCCCTATTTCGCAAGCAGGCTCTTTAATGGCCTCCCTCTGGAAGTGCGAGAGCTAGACATAAATATTTTTAAAAAAAGGTTAAGGGACTATTTGGTGGATAGACCCCTCTATTCATTGAGCGATCTAAGTGACACACCACTTTTCGAATCTTTATGACACCGCCATCTTAGCCTAGTTTTAGTTTTAGTATAGATATTTTAAATCATCAAATTTTATTTTTGACGCAATCTGTCCAACAATGTTGGTAAATGATGAAGAAATCAAGTATCAAGTATCAAGTAAGTATCAAGTAAATGCCCCCCAGACCTTTTGATTGTTGTGTATGGATATTATTACCAATCTTACCAGTTCTATTATAATTTTTATTTTGTTGGGTTTTTGATTTGACACAGGTATTTAATGGGTTTTTGCTGTGTGATTATATTACTTGTATTTTTCTCCATTTTTAGACTATATTGTGACTAAAACTAGGACATCAACTCTGTGCCCCCCAACGTGTAACCTCTAACTCCGCCCATGACGGGTAGTTTGGGGGGTTTTGTCCTCAAAGATTGTTAAAAGGAGTTAAGTTATTTTTTTCTAGTATAAAATATATTTAACGACATAAAAATACCAATAAAAACCTAACTTAGCTCCACAGAGCGCTGTATGTCGGCAATATCTCAGATATTACGATAAAACGCTACGTATATTAGTCGCCGACATACAGCGCTCTGCGGAGTTAAGTTAGGTTTTTTGATAGTATAGAATATATTTAACGACATAAAAGTATCGAAAAAACGTAACTTAACTACACCAAGCGCTGGATGTCGGCAATACAGTAGAACCTCGATTAACCGTCACCCTTTTTACCGTCAGTCTCTATTAACCGCCACCCCGCTAACGCAAAAAAATTATGCTTCCGCGTCAGCGCCGATCCGGATCGTCTGTTGAGGCTCTATGATGAGTAGTAACGACTGTACTGTAATGTGCGTGCATCATTGGCGACAAGGGTAGTGACCCAGCTGGTTAATCCCTTACACTGTCTTCAAATCTGCATTCTACTCTACTCTACTCTTATTCTCTACTCTATTCTATTCTACTCTTTCACTTCAGTTCAGTATGGTGATTGGCTACAGTGAACTGAAGTTATTGCCGATTTCGAGTGCAGAGTGCAATGCCTACTAGTGTTTTACGTGCTTTACTGTTTATTGTTGACAGTGCTGTTTATACGTAGTGTGTAATGCTCTTCTGTCATGGCTGAGAAACGGAAACGTGTTTGGGACTCGACAATAAACAATAAATTATTAAACGCTGGTGCTTCATCTCAGAAAAACTAGAAACATGACCGCCTGAAAACCTTGACGGGGAAATAAACAAAATAAAATGACGGATTATTTTAAAAACAAAATGCCGGTAACGTACGTTTTGAGAGTAAAAGTACATACATGGGCAGTTTATATTTCATTTTTTTCTTGATAAAATATTTTAATAAAGTATTTTCTACTTGAACTGGCCTAGTTTTATCTTTTCTCATTTAAAAAAAATTCACATTCAGCAATCATAAAAATTAATTAGGACTTACGATGGCGCCGTTATAACATGCAAGCCAGTTAATTTCGATGTTGCCACGCCAAAAACTGTCTTGGTGCTAGTTGTATCTGTGCTATTATTATTTCCGTTATCCGTCTATTCGGTTATCCGTCATGGTCACGATCCCGAGGGTGACGGTTAATCGAGGTTCTACTGTATCACCTAGGCCTATATCATCAAGCGATATATGCATAATAACTACAAAAAAATTACGTCAAAATATTCTAATAAACATAATAATAATGATAATTTAATAATAAAAATATAATAATAGTAATCATTTTGTATATATATATATATTGTGTATATATATATATACAATATAATAATATGAATCCCATAATTGCATCGGCATAGTGAAGTGACATTATGAGGATTGGTGCTCTGTGGAATAATGTTTCATTATTAATCCTCAGCTACTCAGATGTCACCAACGTTGTTAAAACCTCAGGGTAAATAAGCCTTTTATAACCCAGATTCTCTTAAAATATCCCGTTTCTCTCTACATAAAACCCAGAACCATAGACAAAAAATCCCTGATCCCCTAAAATAATATCCCTGATTCCTCAATATTTCTCGTTTCCCCCGCCCAACAGCCAGATGCCTGCTGGCCTTAATATTGACTGGATGTTACAGAGTGTCGTATTTCAGTCCAAAAAACGTTATAAAACATCGGAAAAACTGTGTTTCGTGGTGTTTTTATTCTTAATTATGTTAATAGAGAGAAATAAGTGTATCTGAGTGATTTTTACCCAGCCCAGAAGCTCTATTCCCGCTGATCCCCTAGCTAGACGGTTGGCCTATGGTTTGAGAGTGTCATACCCCAGCCTAAAATTGTACGAAATGTCAAAATTGGGTTCTTCCACGGTCAGAAACATTTTTAAAGGTTGTAAGAGAGTGCAAAAACTAAGTATAAGATCGATTTGATATAGATCGATAGAATACTGTGTTCGAAATATTTACCCAGTAATTGTGTCTTTGACCTAGAAAAATAGACTTAAGTCTGTTTTAAGCTGAGATTAGGTTTAACCTAATTACAAGATCCATGCAAAGCTTAAAGTAAGTGCCAAGAAATCTTTTGATAACGTTGTTTTTAATGTTCTTTTAAGCTTTCATGTTTTAAATTATTCGAACAAGTATAATTGTCAATGCTATTCTATTGATTTTTCCGCTGAAATAAAAGCCTGGGGTTTATGATGCTAAGCTTACATGAAAGGAATGTGTGGGTAAATTAAAACAGGAAATGTTTCGTGTCTTATGCAAATTTTATTTTTTGAGGAATGTTTACCTGTTAAAGGTTTTGGAAGAACTTATATTTATATTCTGTACCCTGTTATTATTCATCAAAAGGCTATTTAATATAAAGGCAATCACAAAAAATAACAAAATCACTCAATCCTGGCAGTATTTAAACAGTTAAGTGATATTACTTCTGCAATATAGGCTATGTATGTTTTAAGGTCTTAATGCTTTTCTTCGTCATAAGCAATGCTAATTATGGTAAGTTTTAAAGAATGTATAATTTTAGGAGAAATAAAACAGTTCCTGTACATGAATGAAAATTAGAGATACATTCATAGTGTCTGGGGGTAACTTATATCTTCATTCCAAACTTTGGACAGGAAAACAAAGATTTTATGCAGTAGATGCTAGCCTACAGATAGTTGGTAGTCTAAAATAAATTTACCTTTTAGTCCAAAAACTGACCATCTGACGTCTGAGTTTATTCAATAACAACTTATATAGGTCAAAAAGTATAATTCAACCTGTATTTTATTAAAGTATACACGTTTTCACATCGCATAGCTAAAAGACCGACAGGGTTATGTTATTCATTAAACCCCTTAAGTTAGCATCGGGCTGAGTAGGACGGAAATTCCCCATCAACAGCCCTAGTTATCCCGCAGATCCAATTTTTCTTCTTTAACATTACTATATATTATGTTAACCTGGGAACTGAAAAAAGTCAAAAAAGCTAATACTTCTTTTCATATCCTGGCTTTTTTCATATGCCTCTCAGTTTTAGTTTGTTTCTAAATAATGGATATTGTTATCACTGTATATTCTGCAGTTAAAACAATTATTTTCCCTTTAATACTAGCTCAAAGCCAGATATATAATTCGTCGATTCTTCCTCTATAATAAAAGGGAAAACTTATTGTTTTTTGGGATCCTTAGTCTCAGGCGATTTATAGTGAGAACTTATTCTTGCCCCATTCTTTATTATTGGTTTCTTCTTTAGAGTCATTTTCTCTGACTCAATTTTTATTTTTGTGTATTTTTACGCCAGAGATTTTTTAACGTTTTGATGGGGAACGGTCCAAACCCCAGCCTTGTGACTACCTAACTTCTACCTGTTGTTAGGTTACCTGTTTTTCTACCTGTTGATTAATCCGCAAAGACCATCCTCATAATTATACCAATTCGTCATTCACAGGCCTTGGTTCGGATTCCACGTTAAATCGTAGGTCCCTTAGTAGTCATCGGCTGTTGGGCTATTAATTAACAGTCCTGTCTAAGGAACATGTCAGCATTAGTCAGTAACAAGACTATAAGATCGCGCCACAATCATCTTACACTTAATCCTCATTCATGCATAGCTTAAAATACCTACCTTGATGTATGGTCACCATTTCAATAATCCAATACTTATAATACGAGCAAGGTTTGTATATATGCACAAGGATCTCGAAAACGGCACTAAGGAATTTCTTTAAATTTTGGAAATAACTAATTTCCAGGTAGAAAATAATTATAGGATAGGTCTAATGTCCAGGAAAATTCGTGTTTTCTTGTAATATTAAGTTTAAAATCTAAAAATTTAACATTACGCTTATGGAGAATCAAATGTAAACAATACAAATCAAAACAGCTGTTTATAACCGTTTGACAGTTGTTAATTGAAGATGGTGGCAAACAATATGTGAATAGAGGTTTTGCATTGATATTTATTTTATGTATGTAATAAATGAAAATTATCAAATTACTTAACAATTTGTAAAAAGAAAATTATTTCCAAAATCTTTTGTGTTTTGAAAGAAAACGTATTCATTCTATTTCTTGAAGCCACTGTAACAAACCAATTAATTGGTGTAAATTAAATTCATCTTTTGTTTTTCAATCCTCATTCCTTTTCTAGAAAAATCAGTTGATCACAGGATAATAATAACAAACTGTATGGACATTTAAATTCAGTATAAGATTAGCTAAAACAATTGAGGCTGGCCAAAAACTCTTAAACGACGACAAAACTTGGCCGACGCTGTAGCTCAGTCAGTAGCGCCCAGGTCTCACGTACGCAAGCTTGCGTGATCGATTCCGACCCGAGGGCTATATTTTGTTATTTGTGTATTTCTACGCCAGAGGCATTTTTTAACGTTTTGATGGGGAACGGTCCAAACCCCGGTCTTGTTACTACCTAACGTCGACTTTTTTTTAGGAAGCATCATTAATTAGTAGCCCAATGACAAATGGCAACTGGGTCCAGATTCGACCCTTGCCGGATTCGAACCGGTGACCTTCAGTTTTGAAGGCGGGTATTATAACCACTACACCACCCAGCCAGTTTTGTTCAGTATTTATGCCATATTAATTAAGGGGTATGAAAAAGGTTTTATTTAAACCACATAAATGTTTTCACTGAGCAGTAAATTTGTTTTAATTTTGCTAATTAACTTGTAAAAACATGTCTTATTATATTCGAGCAAAGCTCGGTCACCAGGTACTGTTATTCTTATGGAGGATAGGGAAAAATTAATATTTCCTATACTATTCAATACTTTAGGATAAAACTTAATATTTAGCTTCATGTGGTTGAGATCTATCCATTTATGCTTAAAAATCATAGTTTATGTCTTTATTAAGGCAGCAAACCTACATACTCATTTCCCATATTAATCATATAGGGAATAGGCAAACTCCTTTATTTATGGACAGATGTTGATGAAAGTTGGTATAAATGTTAAGATAAAAATTATTTATGGTAGAAATGACTACTTTCAGTGTTCCTCACAGCAGCAAACCTGCACACTCTTTTCCACGTTAATCTTATGGATAATAGGCAAATAATTCTCATGCTTATGGACAGATTTTTATAACACTTGTCATATATTATTATTATATTATTGATTTAGAAATTCGCTGAGTACGCAGGTCTGCTGCGACGGGGGTATTTCACTTCGTCACCGTGACGACGAGTCTACACCTACAATTATGGTAGATGAGACCTCGTTGGAGGGTGTTGAATCTACCAAGTTCTTGGGGATGTACCTGTGAATGGCACTGCACTGGCAAGAACATGTAAATAGTCTTTGTTGCAAAATTGGAAAAAGGTGTTTTTGCCTTGCGGAATATAAGACCGACCTGCACAACACAAGTCTTGATTATGGCATTTTATGGCCTTATTCACTCCCACCTTTCCTACGGAATAAGGTCACATGGGGTAGTTGTGCAAGAAGAGATTTTAAAGGGTGTTTAGACTCCAAAAAGAGCCATCAGACTAATTGCCAATTTGAATAAAATAGATTCGTGTAGACAATCTTTCAGAGAGCTAGGAATCTTGACCCTGCCCTCCCTTTATATATTGGAAACTGTGACTTTTTGCCGGTTCCAAAATACTTTGCCAGTGCAAGGCAATGCTTTCCACGGCTATGGGACACGAGCAAGAGACGATTTTCGCACTGTTCAACACCGCACATGCCTCAACACCTCAACTGCCTTCCTGAGGGACTCAAAAGTCTGAAGAGTTCCCGTTTGTTCAAAACTAAACTGAAACGTGAGTTGACAAGCCATGGACTATACGCAGTGGACGAGTTCACTTCACACCGTTGGAGCAGGGTTTTGAGTGATTATATCTGATTACTTTATTTTACTTTCTCCCCTTATACATTGTATATGGAGAAAGTATTGTTTTCGTCAAAATTTCCGAAGTTCGAGTGTATATATCCGTTTTAGGGTCCCCTGAATCCAAATACGTCAGTTTCGACGTGATGTCTATCCGTCCGTGTGTTTGTGTATGTGTGTGTACAGCCACATCTTTCCCCGTTGGTACGATTAAGATTAAGTATGGCATGAGTGTGTATATTCACCGTATCTCCAGACGATTTTTATTTTTTTGAATTTTTTATTTTTAAGGGTAGCTCACCCTAAAAACCTTTAAAAACGTAAAAAATCCAAATTTCGCAAAAATGGCTCCAACGATTTTGATTTTAATTTGATCATTATAGTGCAGAGAGTACTATATAATTTGACGCTGATGTCAAAAAAATTTTCAGCGAAAATAATAACAGTTCTTGAAAAACTAAACAAATTAGTATTTTGAATGATTTGTCTACAATCAGAGGTTCCAGAGAAAAGTAAAATTTATTGTCTATGATAAACTCAGTACGTTGTCTGAAAGCGCCCATTGTTATTCTTATGGAGAACATTAAAAAATCAATTTCTTCCTATTTTCCAACCGTTTACTATGAAACTTAGTAAGAAGTGTAAGGTCAAATCACCCAACAATAACAACTCAAAAAGCTTGGTATTACCGGGTTGGAGGTTTCCTCCCATACAATTCGAACAATTAATTTAACTTTGTCTCTCTTGTTTTTATTTCCAGAAATGGGATGATTATTTTTGAAACAATGAACTATAGAATGACATTTAGATAAACATTTAGATAAACAGGGACCATGTTATTGTTTCGTCTTTAGGTGCCTAGAGTCCAAAAATAAGAGTCGTTAAAATTTATATATATATATAAATATATATATATGTATATATATATATATATATATATATATATATATGTGTGTGAGTGTGTGTGTGTGTGTGTGTGTGTGTGTGTGTGTGTGTGTGTGTGTGTGTGTGTGTGTGTGTGTGTGTCTATGAACACGATAACTCTCGCAAAAATGGTCCAATCGAGACCAAATTTGGTAGAGACGTGTATTTCTACATTTACTCGGACGAGTTCGTAAAACAGATACATCGGTCAATCGGTACAGGTAGTTTGGTGGGGGGGTTTGTATCCCGAAATCGGGGTTTTTGCGTTTTCCTACGTACAGTTTTTAAAAATTCCAAATTTTATTTTTCACCATTAGAATCAACTAACAAAACCACACAATTTAGCTCCTTAAAGTTTTCCTCTATCGCCAACGGTTACCGAGATATTAAAAAATCTAAACACAGTACATTGTATTTAGGGGCTCTAATGCTATTCTGAAGGAGGGTAAGGAAAAATTAATATTTCCCTTGGTAATCAATAGTTTTGGATGCAAACCCAAAACAAACAAAAACCAAAAAAAAAACCACAAAAAAAAATTCAACAAAGCAAAAAAACAACAACACAAAACAAACAACAAAAAAAAAAACAAAAAAAAAACATGCAAAAATACAAAAAAAAAAACAAAAAAAAACAAAAAAAAAAAAAACAAAACAAAAAACAACAAAAAACAAAAAAAAAAAAAAACAAACAAAAAAAAACAAAAAAAATCTCTCAAAACCCAACAAAACAAAAAAAAAAAACAAACACAAAAAAAACAAAACAAAACGGTCAAAAAATAGCAAAAAAAACAAACACCAAAAAAAACAACCCAAATAACAAAAAACCCCAAAAAACTCTCCAAAGCTCTTCACATGTAACAAAAACAAACAGCACCATCCAAACTCTCCTGTATCTTTGTTTGTTTTTTTGTGACGGCTTACATTTTATCAAAGGGATTAATATTTGTAAAAATAATGCAGCTTGGTATTTAGCTTCATGTGGTTAGGATCAATACGTTTATGTAAAAAAATCATAGTTTGTATTCCTCACAGCAGAAAACCTGCATACTCTTTCCCATGTTAATCTTTTTGAGAATAGGCAAACTCCTTTATTTATGATAAAACTTGCTATATTTCAAAATAAAAATAGTTTATGGTGAAAATGCCTACTTTCTGTGTTCCTCAAAGCAGCAAACCTGCATATACTCTTTTCTATTTTAATGTTACGGAGAATAGGCAAAATACTCTAATTTATCAACAGGTATTGATTGATCAATTTGTTATATACTTGTATTATTATTGTGGTGGAAATTCTGAGTGCGCAGGTGTGCTGCGACGGGGGTATTTAAGTTTACTTAAGGGAGAAAGTATGTGTTATTAAGTGTGTATGTGTGTATTAAGTGTGTATGTGAAAGTATGTTTTGTTAAGTAAATAAACGATACTGTTTATTTTGTCTCAGATTCCTCAGGGCAAAATATATTGTTTTGTTTTATTGTATCCGTTTTTAGTCTTTATTATATTGTTAAAAATTATATTTGATGTCTGTTATACGATTTTTTTACGTTGTCAACTGCAAAAAAAAATATTTTTTACTATTCAGATTTAGCAAATAGTTGGAGATGTATTAGATGAGCCAGCCGTCTGCAGAAATTTGTGGAGTAACGGCCTCTTTATATTTTAATGGTTTTTAATAATCAAGACCATTACGTTATTCCTATGGAATTAACTTGTATTTCCATTTAAAATATATTTGATTTTAATTTTGAGAGAAAGCCCACATCACGACTTGTGTTCACCGTAACACTCAACTAAATAAACGGCATCAGTGGACTGACACATACTTTCTCCCTTAAAGTAAATAAAAAAATACAATCTGTAATAAAACTATCATGTTCTTCAAAGTTTATCTAAACATCATTTAATAATTTATAGTTTCAAAAATAATCATCCCATTCTGAAAATGAAAACAAGAGAGGCGAAGTTAAATTAATTGTTCGAATTGTATGGGAGAAACCTTGACCCATACCAAGCTTTTTGAGTTTGTTTTGTTTGGTGATTTGACCTTCCACTTCATACCAAATTTTATGGAAAACGATTAAGGTTTACAGAAAAAAGGAAGACATTGATTTTTTTAAATATTATCCATAAGAAGAACAATGAGCGCTTCCAGATAACGTACTGCGTTTATCATAGACAATAAATTTAACTTTTCTCTGGAACCTTTGATCGTAGACAAATAATTCAAATACTAGTCTGTTTAGTTTTTAAGCTGATTTCAATGGTGCCAGTCAAGTTATACTTTACTTTTATTGTTTTAGCTGAAAAATTGAAAAGAATTATTTTTTTACATTTTTTAAAAGCCTATAACCTTTGAACCGTCATTTTGACAGACATGCGCAGGTGGTGTCAAATTATTTAGCATTCTGTGCACTATAAATTATCTAATTTTAATCAAAATCGTTAGAGCCGTTTTTGAGAAATTTGGATTTTCTACGGTTTTTAGGGGTGAACTACTCTTAAAAATCAAAAAAATGAAAAAAACACCTAGAGATACGGTGGATATATGCCAAATTTCACCTAAATCGGATCAACGGGGTAAGCTGTACACATCCAGACACAGACAAAAACACACACACACACACACTGACGGACAGACAGACATCACGTCGAAACCCACTTTTTTGAATTCAGGGGACCCCAAAACGGATATATCCACTCTCAACTCAAATTCGAATATTTTGACGAAAACAATACTTTCTCCATATACTATGAAGGGGAGAAATTAAAAATCTATTGGCTGTTTCTCGAACGGTCTACTCACAACTCAGGATCATCAGCCAGATGTTAAAAATAATGAATATCTATCTAACCATATAAATGAACGGCGTTCTTCCATCATCTATGCCTGTATCCTTATAACCTTCTTTACGCTTGTGTGTCTAGGCCCAGCAGAAGAAATCTGAAGATTACAAACAGGTGATGTGCTGGTCAGAAATAAACCCGGCAAGTTTATGAGCATGTTTATATTAACGACGACTCACTCGAGAGATGTGCCATTAGTGTATTAATAAATTTATTACGTAAGACCTTTTAAAAGGAGGATTACTATTGGTAAAATGGTAAGTATCTTACTTTTTAATAAGGCAATAAAAATTATGAGTTTCGGATGATTCAAATTTTTCATATTGTAGAACTAAAATTTTCTAGGCTAAAATGTGTTGCCCAAATTATAGTACAGTATGGATCTACTGATGAGGTAGAAAATGTGTAACCCTTTAAGAAGTAACGTTTTAAACGTCATATTTGAGAGCTGTTAAGGAGTAAGGGTGAAAATTCAAAACACACCTCAAAAGAGTAATTTTTTTTATTTTCATTAAATTACATTGCAACATGTAGTAAATATAGTTAGAAACGTGTTTTAGATTCAAAATGCCCTAAAATAAATTTAGAACTTTTTCAATCAATTTTTCAATTTTCAAATCTTCAATCAAAGTAACTAAAGAAAGCACAGGTGATGTTTAGCAAACAAATAACTCTCAGCTACAGAGATACAGACGTCAATAAAAGGGGAGTGTAGAACGCTTTCACATATATTCTGTGCTAATAAATAACAGGTCTAATAAAACTTCATGCCACGGCGCCACTTTTTCCGCTGAAACTTCCTGCCGCGACTATCCCACCTAAGAAACGCTCCGCAGATTATACTTTACTTTAATACTTTTTAACTGAAATGGCGACCTACCCAGGTAAGTATTTTAAGCCAAGTATGAATGAAGAATGAGGAACCCACAACCTACCGAATACACCAATACAAATATTCTGTGTATCTACGTGTCTTTAATTATCGATTTATAGCTTAAGAATCAATCTGTGTTGGGGTTTATAAATATATATATATATGTATTTGAATAAATTTTGTAAAATGACGTTTTAAAACGTCGCTACACCTTTTTGCGAAACCATTAAAAAGACGTTTTCAAACGTCCATACTATTTTGACGCAAGATACGATACTCTTTAAAGGGTTAAAAATCAGAGCCAGTTATTCATAATGAGAATTATGCTTTACAACCCCATGTAATTTTGGTTCCATATTATGAATTTTATTGATGATATACTAACCTTACAAGAAAGGCCTAGACCTAGTTGCAGAAACAATTGTTAAATTATTGTTCTCTTCAGCTGAGTAGGTCATCGGTCAGTAACATAAGGTTAAATGTGAATAATTCAAGGGGTTTTTCACACTCATTAGATTTAAATGCTACTCAACCAACTTAATCACGGAGGTAGGGAAATGCCCCTTCAACTAATCTTGAACAATTCTGATATCGTAGGTTACCTGTCTCATGAAAAAATTTACTAAAACTAACCGAAATGGAAACTAATTTTTGGATTCCCAATTAATCTTTTGTTACTGACCTAAACCACCCATGAGTGCAGCTGAATAAAACCAATGTTAAAGACATAGAAAATGTCTGTCTCATCCAAAACTTTAGTCCTGACCCTTACCTACTATTACGTCACTAGGCCAATTTCAATGACTAAATTTAGACATTTTTTGTAAAACTAATCTATAAAAAAGACTCGTAAAGTGATATATTGAAGGATATGATATTATTTTAATTAAGAGCTACCATTAAGTAAAAATGGGAAATGACTTACTGATGTAAAGTAAATGTTTATATGATCTCAGTACGGTAATTGCAAGCTTGTCTATTTTGTATTAAATATAACTTCTTCAATTCCATGCAGACTGGCCAGTCTTACAAAAAAATACATAAGATTAAAATCCTGCTGGATTGTGTCAGAACAAAATTGAAACTAAGAATAGTAGAAAATTATTCATCAAAATGTAATACGGTACATTAAAATATCGATACATGTTTTTACATTTTTTTCTTTCTGCTCTTGAGGCAATTTTTTAATTGAGTCAGAGTCACCTATCCCAGATCTGTGAAGGCAACAAGTATAGGACAACAGGTATGGAACAAGTGTATAATGCTGTTAAAATATTGGCTACTAACAAAACAAATCAAATCCATTTTATTTATATGAACATTATTTTTTGAACATGTTCTTCCACTAAAAAAACTATGTATTATAATTGTTGAAAGAAAACAACAATGTATATTGAAAAAAACTACATTAGGACCTATATTATCCAGCCTAGTTTCCGACTTCCTATCTGTCATTCTAATGCTCCTGTAGTTTCTGAGCCTGTTGAAAGGTAAAAGGCTTATTCTACTATTACAATGCTTATAAATATTGTAATTTTTCAGTTAGTTATTTTATAAACCAGTAGGTATCTTTATATACAAATTGATGTGTTAGAATTACAATAGATTTATTATGATACTGCAAAGCTCCAACTTTTTAGCCGTTCCGACCATGTCCCTGTCCCGTCATGATCAGATATTGGTGGATGTGGAGTGGTTCTGGTCAGTGTAAAAAAATCTAAATGGCCAGATACAATACGTTGAAAGTGCTGTCATGTTACGGATGAAACAATTCCGTGACAAAAATGTGTCCGTTTCGGGGCCTGATCTTTAGGAAAAAGCTCAAAAATTGGCTAAGCAATTAAATTAGGTCATAATGGTTTTCGAGCAGGCAATGGCTGGTTAAGCCAATCTGTAGCAGTAAAACATACCGTATAAAAAAATAACTTAAACCTAAAAATTGATGGAGGTTATGACTAACTCCTATATTACGTTTTGCAGTAAAATTCAACCTTGATGTAACGAATCTCGTTTTTAAGAATACTCCTATATAACGTATATATTTCTTAGTCCCTTGAAATTCGTTAAATCTAGGTTCTACTCTACCAAACAAAAAAAAAAGAAGAGCTAAGATGGAGGAGGCAAATCGACAAAGGAACATCATAATAAAAGAGCTAACTCACAAGAAGCCAATACACAGAAGCAGCAATACTACGACACAATAGTACTCCTAAAAGTGTACTAGACATCAATAATACAAGGGTAGGCCAAAATTAAACAGATAGAAATGATGGAGCGGAAGATACTGAGGAAAATATTTGGGGCAGCCCGAAGGGACCGGGTTGCCCCACAGTACACACAGAGACAATAGCAGAAAAGATCAGGAAACAAAGACTTCAGTTCTACGAATACCTTGACAGAATTGCACTACACAGATTAGCAAGACAGAAAAAATCTCATCAAATATTCCTTTATTGTCGTTCATCATTGTACAGAATTGGCTTACGTCATAAGATGTACATAAAATTGTACAGAATTAGGAATAGGAACAGAGACCTATACAATATTTTTTCTTACGAAATCATTATCATCATAGAAACATTTTCTTATCAGATAGTGCTTAAGTCTACTTTAACAGATCTTCGACAGGGTTACCACCAGAAAGACAACAAGTGGATTAACAAAAATGACATGGAACAGCTCAGCATTACACAAGAAATAACATGAAATAGAACACTCCACTGAAGGCAAATGTAAGAAAGGGTCACATGGCCCTAACTTTGCCTGATTAAATTAACAATTTTTCATTTCTTTTTCACAGGAATTTAATCAGGAAGAACAAACACAAAAAGGACCATCATGTACTGAACAAAGACGACAAGAACACAGTCAGAGGATGAAGGCATAATGGGTGAACAAAAGGAAAAAGCAGTTGAAGTAAAGACAAAAAAACAGTCCAAAAATGAACCGAAGAACAAAAACATAAGCACACGCAGGACGGAAGTTTGGGCTGCACATAGAAAGAAAACAACAGAAAATGGACATAATGTTCAGTCTGAATGCGCTCTTTGAGGACATGACATGAATAATAATATTGGAAAATTCTTATTTATATGATATATATGTCGGATCAACAACTAGGCCTACCATAACTCTTGACGGATGTTCAAACCTAAATATTGTCAATTCTCTAAAAAGATTGTAACTATTGCATATTAGTAATCTGCCAGCCAATCATTTAAAATGCATCATGATAACTTATTACATATCAAAGTATCAGGTAGGTAGGTAGGTTATACGGTATAAGGTAAAATTGCTGACAAAACCCGTATTTCTAATAAAATATGTAATGCAACTAAATTCACAAATTACTGATCTCTTAATAATTGTAATGAGATTGTACTAGTGAGCCGTTAACTTCTTTCAGGGTTCAGGAATAATCCTGGCTGGTCTGGGGCTCGCAGCTGTGGGCTATGCTGGCCGCTACATAATCAGACAGGCACCTCAGATGTCTCAGAAAATGGCAGAAGCTCTGAAAGCTATACCAAAAATTGACAGTGAGGTAAAATAACAATAAGTAGGCCTATATATTAACTCTACCATTGATCAGTCATGCAGTGGCATTTTTCTAAGAAATAACTGTTGAACTAAAATGTGTTTGGAATGGGCTGTTTACATTAAATGTTAGTTTATAAATGTGTAGCATTATTTATCTTTATGGACAATGTTTTACTTGATATGAGAAACTTGTCCATTCCCAAATTTTTGTAGTCATAACCGTTCCTCATACTGTGGTTGAGCTGTAGAAAAATTTACCCAGTTTGAGGAAATTGTTTATTTCCAAAAGTAGTGATACACGGAAATGAATCAGTTGTTTAACAATAATAAATCAATATCTGTTGTTAGATTCATAATGTGCCTGATTCCACTTAAGAGACAAAGCCTTTTACTACAAGGGCAATTCAATAAGTCAGTGCTTTTTTTTTAATAAATATTTTTTCAGTGAATAAAAATTTCATTTGCAACATAATCACCGTTAAGCTCAATACATTTAGTCCACCGGTTTTCAAATTGTTTTTCCCTACAAATAATAGGTTTTCTCAAAGCTCTTAAGGCATCAAAAATTAAATTTTTTGTTTTTTATATCATTAAATAGCTTGGAATTTCCCCCTTACAACTATATGAAACGCTTATAGTTTTTCAGATTCTTTCATTGAAAAGTAAAATAAAATAAACAATGACGCACGGTCCTGCATAAAATGAAGATGCCTTAGCCAGGTCCACATCACAGTGCTCGCCTATTCCGCCCGCGCGATTTCCGAAAGTTATGATTTTTTAACTTTAGGTACACTTTTGGAACTATTAAACCTACAATGATGAAGTTTTGTACACATATTCTAATCTACACTATGTTAAAACAGACTGGAGGGATTTTTCTTCGATTCAATACTTTTAAAATATACTGTATATCATTATAATTTAAAAAATAATAAAAATTTGTAATACACATAAATTGAAATTTGAAGATGGCCAATCTAAAGTATGTGTGTTTAATAAATGCTAATACAGTACTGAACAAATCAATAAGCCTAGTACAATTTGTCGGAACTAAATGGTGTTAGAATAAATGTATGAAATAAAAGCAAAGTAATATATATATTATCCAAAATAGTTTGATTTTGACAGAAAACAGAATATGAAAAGACCAAGGCCACTTAAAATTACCTAAACTCACTGGCCCAAGTGGCCGTTGTGTCTGGATTGGTAGCGCAGAGAACTACCAATTCAGTGATTTCTTGATGGATTATTTAAATATTTATATATTAAATATTATTTAAAGATTGTGTTATTTTTAAATGCACGTTTAGATCTAGTCCTATATATTTCACCGAACAATTCTCGGTCACCAGGTAATAATAATATAAACATTCATTTTGTTGGCCAATATTGTTTTAAAAATAATTATATATAGCTCTTAAATTGTTCTCAACTTACTAATCCGTAACATATTATTTCCTCATACATGTCTTATTAAATCATAAATCTTATACATGTGGGTTGCCTGGGAATTCAAAATTCCCTTTTTCCCTCGTTTTGAGGCCGCTACCTGGACGGGCAGCCGTGGGAATTGATCATTCTCGGGGACTCCTAGTTGACCCTTCTTAACCCCCTCTAATGAGCATTTAAGTTCGAGCCTTCCCTAGAACCCAAAATATTTGTGGAGATTTGGTCACCCCCCTTCAAAACAACTGTGCAAAGTTTCATTTTTGTATCTTTATTAGTTGATGAGAAAAATGTACCTAAGTTAACATGGCCAAAAATATGGGCCATTGCTCCCTTTAAAATGGCTATCAGCTTCTGTTTGGCCTTCTTTGGTCCACTTTCACACCTTGCAACACACTTTTTCCGATTTTTCCTTGGTGTCTGGCATGTTGTGATGGCTCCATGTTTCGTCCACAGCAACAGAATTTGTCCAGATTACAGCTGAATAACGATAAACACTTTTGAAGTGGTCACACGATTGCGCTTATGGCCAAGTGTGACCTATTGCGGCACCCATCTCCCAGAGAGTTTTTTCATGTCCAAATATTTGTGTAAAATATATATTGTATTTGTTCAGTTGAGATATCTACAGCATTGAATTCTCCGATCATCCAATATCACTTCATGAATTTTATTTCCAGTATAACCACATATTTTGGGCGACCTAAATGTTGGTGTCACTAGTGATGATACGACCACAGCGTAACTCTGTTAACTACTGCATTAATATTGTTTATGTAAAAAGTGGTAAATGTCCGGCTATGGTATATTGTACCCACCATGGTGCGATTAACTCATACCATTGTAGTTTATCCATGACACCAGTCACACTTCCATGTTTGGCCAGTATGCAAAGGACATTCAGGTTTCTCATCCCACCTAAGGAAAAAAATTGTAGTAAGGCCAATGCCTTTCTATTATTCAGAATCTTTTTTGTTATCAGTGAATTTCACTTTACTATTATGGTGTTTGAATTTTGATGTATTTTTCAGAGTTTTTCGAACAGTAAATACTATAGAGGAGGGTTTGATTCCAAGATGACAAAACGAGAGGCCAGTCTCATCTTGGGAGTCTCTCCCACCGCGAGCAGAGTGAAAATCAAGGTAAAGATGTGTTTCCCTCAGAACGATTTACTCTGTATGAAACACCATTTTATGCACTATTATCTAGCATTGGCTTGCCTGCCTACCATAGAGCAAATGATATGATGTTTGACGTAAGTTTTTTTGTGAAATATACATTTCTTTATGTAATAAAATAAAAATTCCTTTATTTTGAAGTGGTCTTCAACATAATTCTATATGTTATTTTATAAGACAGTTTAAGTTAACTGATTTTTTACAAAAAGGACACTATACTATAAAACAATATGAAATAGCACAACTGAACTTCTATCTTTAACCTTTACCGGACGGCTGACGACATTTCTCGCAGCACAGTAGGGTCACACGCCGCGGTATACTGAGTTTTTTCGCGATCAGTCATTTTGCTACATTTACTGCACTGTAGTTCGCAAAACAACCGATAGAATGCATGGTTATGTTGCTTTAGCCTCTTTGCACACAAAACCAATATGGCGGCTTTGTTGAAGTATTTAGTGATAGAAATTAATTGCTAGGCGACTTTGACCCTGTGCGATCCCGTACTGCTTTTGACGAGAAAACTCACGAGTCATTACTACCAGCTTTTTTCACTTTCGCTAACCTTGTTTGTTGACATTTTTGCCGTTAGTATTTATTTTCTGTGTGTTTTAGCTGTAAATAGTGTATATTGTGTGAATGTTTTTATTTAATAGGATTTATTAACTAATTATTATTAACTGAAATGGCTCATCCAGACGAAAAAGTGATTTTTTTAATACCTAAAATTAGTCTCAAAATCTTGAATGATTTTAAAGTGAAGCAAATTTATGTTTTATACTTTATTCAAACTTCCTAAATCCAAAACGAACATTGGGAAAGTAATATTTTGATTTATTTCACCCTAAATGAGCAGAGACCGTGATTCTCAGTAAAAGAGGACAATGAATTATTGATCTTGGCAGGAACTCTATTCTTACCAAGATTCCCAAGCACATTTCAGGAGATGTGCTTGGGGTCCGAAAAAGGAGAAGGAGAAACCGTTCTTTCCCAATTCAAGACACACTCTTGCCAGTTCGAGCATAGCATCCTGTCTGGTAATGCGCTTCCTGATTTCTGCATCAGGAACAAGCTTCCTATTAAGTTAGAATGGTACATTTCAAGACAATATTTTGTTAACAATTGCAACAGTAAGGGCCATCATCGCCTGGTCAGAGGGATCACTAAGGTCGCCCGCGGCCAGGGGGCATCACAAGTTTCTAGGAAAATGTAATAATAGATTTTCTTTAATAATATAGATAGACGTATATGTAGACTAGCAAAACAAACATATTTTTGAAGGTTATGTGTAACTGAACTTTGAGTATAACATTGTACTGTCTGCATTTATTGACAAATATATGTTTGACATCTATCACTACATGTTTGCAAAGTTTTGTCAAATTAAATATTTTTTACAAAATTGAGTCACCTCTTGAGGCCCTGCAATTTTCTATCTCTATTTTGCTGGACCGGTTAACCTTGGGACTCTGACGATGACAATGACGCAAACCACCAGCAACGTCGGACAACGGGACAACAAGCAATGTGGCTTGGACCGGACTGGGGGTGCCTGACAACATCTCGCCCCGGGGGCCAAAAAACTATGCAACGGCCCTGGCAACAGTTTGAAAGAAACACTGATTCCCTACTCATTTAGGGAAAAAATGGATTTTTAAAAATAATTTAACGTTTATTTGTTGACTGTATCATTAATATGCTTTAGCATAATTTTTCAAGTTTTTAGTGAAATCTTTTCGAGTTACAGGGTGATTAAATCAGAAATTTGGAATTTTTCATACAAGGAGTGTTGGAAAACTACTTATGTTTTTGAGTTGAAATTTTGGGAATTTGGATGAATAGCAGACCTTTTTCACGTAACATACGTGAAATTTTGGAATAATAAAAAAAGATTTGTATTCTAAGCTTACTGAAAAATATTTTTTAAAGCCACATTTTTGATTCGATAATCTTATAAAATATGTCATCTTGGAGGTCTAAAAATGTAAAAAGAAAATAGAATTTTCATCTTAAATAGGTCACTCGGGAAGCTTGCATGAAACAATCAAATATGCATAATGAATTAGCGACACTAGCGCCGACAGTATTTCAGTATTTGCGTATTTCAGTTGTCCCTAACACTGCTCACACCGCCTCAGCGTGATCATAATAGGTGAAATTTGAACAAACCTCTTAAGATTAAAAACGAATCTATAACCACTATAATAAATGCCTTGCATGTAACCCAATTACTCAGTTTTTATATTTTGCACATGCCACGCTGTCATTGTGGATGAATAAAGTTAAAATAAATAAACATAAAACGTAAAGTTTAGTTTTTTAATGGTATGACCAGGTAACTGGACCAGGTAATGGATTACGCCCATCCATAGAAATTATATTATTTAGGTTGATTTTTTTACAGGAAGCTCACAAAAGGGTAATGCTAGCCAACCACCCAGATAAGGGAGGGTCACCCTACATAGCTGCTAAGATCAATGAGGCCAAGGACTTACTAGACAAGGGAAAGTAAATGGATGTTGTAGTCCGTAGCAAGGTGCTCATGAGTTCAACTCACCAGGTTGGACAGAATGGATTCTACGTGTCAGATGGAATAAATCATATTGTGTTTAACGCAAGCTTCTAAATTTGAAAGCATACATGACAGTGTTTAATGCCTTGTATTATTTGAAAATGTATAGTAATTATTCATCATATAAAAAATATATATGTAAGCAATTTAACGTAGTATATCATTGAAAAAATAAATTTGATTAAATTTATTACCAGTACAGATTTTTTCGTATTGTTTCAAGTTTAATAGATTAAGTGTTAATGTTTCACCCATTGAAAGTTTATGTGCTTTGAATCAGTAATTGTATAGATCAACTCTTTCCTGGTGGATAATGATTATGAGTATTCTGGTACGTAATTGTAAATATTTAATTTTGTAGTTTGTACAGTTTAAATGTATTTATGTAAATAAATTTATTTTCTCAGTATTTTTAGGTATGTGTTTCTAACCCTTTTGCTTCTTTAAATCAATTTATGAAATTTTGTTATCATTTTCAATGTCTACATAGCAACATACTGTACGACTGCTTGATGAACCTTACTGAATTTGTCTTTTCCACTGTACAAAAATCATCAAAAAAGATTCAGTCTTTTCTTATCTTAGGTGGTGCGAGCGAAAAAATAAACTATCTTAAAAAATATAATTTTAACATTTATTATTGTTTATTTGTATTATTGTAAACTCGATTGTATTATAAATATTTTTTGCCATGATTCTTTCACGTTGTTAGTGAAAACCTTTTGAGCTGCTGGGTGATTAATTTGGAAATTTGGCATTTTTAGGCAAGGATTGTGGAAAAACTACTTATGCTTTTGAGGTGAAATTTTGGGAACGTGAAAGAACAGACCTTTTTCATGTAACCTATGGGAAATTTTTAAGTGAGATAAAACATTTTGTACACTACAGAAAATGATTTTCTAAAGTCACATTTTTGATCGGATAGTCTTTCAAAAATGTCATTTTGGAGGTCTAAAAATGTAAAATAAAAGAATTATTTTAACAGAATTTTCTTAAACAAGTCACGCCTTCCCTAACTTTAATTTTAGAGATTCCCTATCTTTAATTTTAGAGGTTCCCTATCTTTAATTTTATAGATTCTCTATCTTTAATTTTAGAGATTCCCTATCTCTAATTTTAGAGATTCCCTATCTCTAATTTTAGAGATTCCCTATCTTTAATTTTAGAGATTGCCTATCTTTAATTTTAGAGATTCCCAATCTTTAATTTTTCGTGGAGGGGAGTTAGGTTTAATACATATATTTAAAATATTAATTTCTGTTATTCACAGATTAAAATCAAATTACTATTCTTTTAAATGTTTCCAATTCTTTTAGAAAAAGCTACACAGAAATGAAATGTGTCAATTTTAAAACTGCCGAAAATGAATTTTTGAATGGTTATCTATGGTTATCTAATAGCTATCTACTAAGGTTTGGGAGCCTAAATGAAGAAAATTTTAAATAACTAATATTATTTGATTTGGTGATTTAAAAAAAAAAAACAGTTAGTATCTATGGGTATGGGTCCTCAGTGATAAAAGGTAACTTTTATTATTCTTTCCACATTATATGAACTTAAAAAACATTAATTTGACCAGTACTTTGAGCTATATGAACATATATTACTTTATAAAGTTGCAACAGTTGTAGTTTTGTAAAGCTGCAACACACTAATTAATTAAAATCGCTAAAGTTAATTTAAAGAAAACCCCCTATATTGAAACTAAAACAACAGAAACTACAAATACCCCTGTCGCAGCTGACTTGTGTACTCAACGAATTTCCAAATCAATAACATAATAATAGTAAAAGATGATAACTTTTATCATTATCTGTCGATAAACATGAGAGTTTGCCTATTCTCCATAATATTAACATGAGAAATAGTATGCAGGTTTGCTGCTGTGATGAACACTGAAAGTAGGTGTTCTAGCGTAAGCAATTTTTATTTTGACAATATACCAAGTTTGATCAACATATCTGTCCATAAATAAAAGAGTTTGCCTCTACTCTATATGATTAACGGGAAAAGAGTATGCAGGTTAGATGGCTTGATAAACACATAAACTGATTTTTAAGCATAAATGGGTGAATCTAAATCACATGCAGCTAAATATAAAGTTTCATCCAAAGATATAGATTGATAAGTGAAATATAATTTTTCCTTATCCTCCATAAGATTATCATTGGAGCCCCAAAATACAACGTACTATGTTTAGATGTTTTATATCTTGGTAACTGTTTGAGTTAGAGCAAAACTTTATAGAACTTTGAAGAACTAAATATGTGTATTTTTTTAAGCTGATTCTAATGGTGAATTACATATGAAAAATGTGAACACCCAATTTTTAGTACAAAATCCCCTGAGAGAATAGGCAAACTCCTTTATTTATGGACAGGTGTTGATAAAACTTAGTACATGGTCAAAATAAAAATTACCATAGTAAAAATGCCTACTTACAATTAAGACTATTGTCTATTGTTTTTGGCCTTTGGGCACTTAAAAACGAAAAAATAACATGGTCCTGGCTTAAGTCTTGACATGAGACCTAGCTAATAGCTTCTTTCCCATGGTATATTCACTAAAAACTTGATATGGATAGACATATCATCCTTTAAATAGTACCTTTGTATTTTAGTGTGAAGCTTAGGATTACCAAGTGTTTTATGATACCTTTCCTCCAGCAATTTTTTTAATTTCTTCACATGCATTTTATGCCAAATCTCTATACATAAAATTGAATGTATGTCCTTTAAGCATTGCCAAACTACTCATCCGATCGATCGCCATGAAATTTTAGGAAGTTGCTCTACATGTGTCCGGGAATGTTTTAGTGAAGAAATACCCCATAAGTTTCAAAAACCCCATAAGTTTCTATTTTATGGCGTTTTAAATTTCTAATGTTAACCTTATGGAGAGTAAGTTTGTTTACAAATTGTCTACAATGAAAACATTTGATTTCTTAGCTACAGCTGATTGGTTTACTTTCCATTAGCAATATGCTTTACTATCCAATGCCATCTGAATCATTCATTAATGTAAAACTATGAAGTAAATGTGTACTGTAAAAAATGAACAGCTTCATTCACCACGTTAATAGTTTACGATTTTGGGGGATTATGTATATTTATATTTTCATTTTCTGTCTGATTAAAATCAAGTCCCACAGCAGCAAACCTGCATACTCTTTTCCATGTTAACCTTATGGAGAATGGGCATATAACTCTTTTATTTGTCGACAGATGTTGATCAAATTTGTCATACGAGTATATTATTGCCGTATTGTTGATTTGGAAACAATAAGGGGATGATGGGAATACGCTTCCCTCACGCCAGCGTGTTGCGGGAGATCTCTTTAGTATTTGTAAATGTCGTCAGTAGATTAGATTAGATTATTGAAATGGCGACCATACTACAAGGTGGGTATTTTAAGCCAAGTATGAATGAGAATTGAGTGTATATTATTACGTTATTATAATAATCAGCTGTTGTATATCTTTTCTATAAAAGCCATATTACAGTTAGGTTTGGTTTGGGTTTGGATTTGATTTGAAAATTGTGAATTAATCCACTCAGATTTATTTGTTTTATAGGAATGTTATATAACCCAGGATATATAACCTTTCACAATGAAGCCGTATTACTATTCGACTTCAGAACATGGCCAAACTTAAAGTTATGTATTTACTGTCAGGCGTTACGAAGTTCGCCAAGTTCGCCGGGTCAGCTAGTAATAAATATAATATGTACAATTGCTTTCAGAGTACCACAGATCAATTAGTTTTAGTAGAGAATAAATAATGATTTATCTTAGGTCGTAATTAGCTAAAAAATTAAATTGTAAATTATGTCAGCACAATACATGAGATGTGTTAGGGTGTTTACACACAAACACCTTCCCAATTTGACAGAAACGAACACACAAACGCAGCGCTAGAATCGCCTTGTGAAAGTAGAACATTTATACCACCTTGACGCTAATGGCACCTAGTAGTACAACGTTATGCCACCGTAGCGCTAGTATCACCTAGTAGTACACCGACTTACATAAGGTGTGGCGCTGGCATTCTGAAATGTAAAACAGCGATAGAAATAATTTTGGGTTATTAATTAATTGTCTTCGATGGGACAACAATTCCATGTTATTAATTCTTTATTTTATTAATTTATTTACCAATAATTTTATACAATATAAATTTCTACATGTTAAATTAAATGTTTTTTGACAAATTCCCAGCGATTGGCAAATAAACGAGTTTAAGCAGTAGGGCTTACTATACCACAGCGACAAAGGAATTCATTCGTTCAAGAAGAAATATTAAATCGTCATTCAATAACGAATATTTAATGAAGGCAAAGGCTACCCGCACGTCAACGTCCGCCTACCGCACACGTCCAATCCACAACACGTCAATATTTCTTAGAAAATCGAGTTTTTTTCTCAGAAAAACTAATATCCAGGAATAACAGAGGTCGTAGTTTGCCGAAATGGTTGATGGTATAATTTGGTATTTCATAATCATACAAAGAAACTATCATCACCTAACCCAACTCAATATCAGTATGTACATTTGGACGTGCGAATAGGTACTTCGTTTACTGAATTGGAGTGAGCGGAAAACTTGTAACGGAGTTGAGTCAGCGTGTCTAAAGTCAAGTCAAATAGACACATTTAAATCTACATAGTGTATATAATTTTTATACATTTTGTACAGATTTATATACAATTGTGTTGATTATTAGTATTTGCTATTGCCCGAGACACACTGATCGTCCAATTTTTTTGAATTTAGTACACGGGTGCATTTTGGCTACCTCTATCTCGGGACGATTTTCTTGTTTTTTTTATTTTAAAATTTTAAGGGTACTCTAAAAAAGATATGACAAATACATATTTCTCAAAATCCTCTCAAACGATTTTTCTTACAATTTTATAGTTTATAGGTATTTAGGTCCCAAATATTGACACCATCCGCATGTTTAAAACTAATAGCTCAAAAGTTATGGACAAAAATTATTTTTTATATATTTTTAAACGATAAATTTGCAAAATGTAATGTTCCTTATAGCAGTAAACCTACGCACTCATTGCCTATGCAATTTCTTATGGAGAATAGATATATTGGTATAACTCCCTTAAATATTGACATATTTTGATAAAATGTTGTATGTGTTATTAGTTAACAGTCTTAAAATAAGCATATTACGATGTAAATAACAATTTTTGCATACTTAGTTCTATTATCGAATTTCCGATAGGGAAGAAGCAATTACCGTATGTCTCATGATATGTCTCTGAACCCGGGACCAAGCTAGAGTCCCTAGAGTCCAAATACAATAGTCGTTTAAAGCTGTATGTATGTGTCTGTTAACAAGATAACTCTCAAAAAAATAATCCGGTCCTACCGAGACCAAATTTGGTAGAGATTTGTATTTCTATATTTACCCAGACGGAGGCACATCGGTCAATCGGAACGTGTAGTTGGGGTTGTACCCCAAAAATGGGCTTTTTGCGTTTTTAATATATAATTTTTAATAGTTTTTCTATCCATTCATGCTTAAAAATCGTAGTTTATGTGTTTACCATGACAGCTAACCTGCATAATCTTATCCCATTTGAATCACATCGGCCTCTGAATTTTACGAATTGGTCTATGTTTTATTGCAATAAAAAAATTTTTTTTTGTATAAGATCTAAACACCTGTTCTTATTCTTTTATATTAAAAATTCTAGGTGAGCTTGGAACCTAGAAAATAGAACTAATATTTGTAGAGTACTTCGAGTTCTGAAAACAAAGTTTGAAGCAGTCAAACGTTTAAAGTTGTAATGTTTTTGACTTCTTGAGATTTTTTGTTATTTCAGCTTTACACTGGCCTAGTATAAATTATGTACTAATCTTATAAGTGTTAGTTATTTTCCACGTCAGCTGATTTCAATAAAAAAACAAATCTTTCCCTAGCTCTAATTACCCATGCTATCAATTAATTAGTTCACTTTGTTTTATACATACCAGCAGTAAGCCTTTTTACGGGTTGTAGGATTCTATTTAAAGAAGAAAGATTATCATACCCGAACCAAGATTAGAACATTTTTACCACTCTTATAATTAGTTATAGTTAAAATAACTTTTTAATATAGTATGATTTCGAAATATGTTTAAAATCAATGACCAATATGAGCTAACTAATATTGATTTGACATCTGTTTGTTTTTATTTCTAACTAGCTGACCCGGCGAACTTCGTAACACCTCACAGTAAACACATGTTAACTTTAAGATTCGCCATGTTCTGAAGTCGTATAGCAATAATTATGTGGATGGTCTTTGCGGATTACAGCAGTATTCAATAGTGCGTACGTTAATCCACACAAGAGAACACCACACCCACCGACCATCTCTCGCAACTATCCACAATTCGTGACCTCCAAGTAGCTGGATTACAGGATGTCGCCACCATCCCAGTCTCTTATGTATATTATGTCTCTCGACGACTCTGTTCCGTTACCCGATCGGTTCCCACCCCACAAGGCCGCAGGGGTCATTAATGGCCACATTCCTTTCTCGGTCAGAAAGTAAAGCAAACAGTTTCTCGGGCCGCGACTGTACCTTGCTACACTCACCTGTCCACCTGGAGGTGGAGGGGGAGCGAAGTGGAGGGGAGTCTTGTCCAATATGTCCGTCGCTCCTTGGTCCTTATCGTCCTTTCTGGTGTTTTTTGATAGTTTTTAGCCGAAAACCTAAGTAAAACTGGTGTTCCGAGTGTGTGCCGGGTTCGTGTCGTTGTCGTTAGTTCGTGGTGTGCTCTGTCCGTTGGTTTTTGTGGTTTGATTGTTCCAGCCAAGGAATGCAACAGGTCGTCGTCCCTTCCAGTTGAGGATTGCGAGTCCTGGTGTGTTGTCATTTATTTATTTTGGAGTAGTCCTTCAGTTACTTCGTGATCGCTTTCCTCTTTAAACTAACATAATGTATTTTTCACAAGGGACGTGTGCACAAGGTACACCTTTGTTTTTACATGTGCTAGTTGTTGACCTCGCTTTACCCTTTCTTTTGAATTAATTTTTTGCCTCCTGCATTGATTGTTGACTATACAATCCTGAGTTTTCGTAGGCGCTATTATCGAATCTTGTTCACGTAAGACTACTCAACAATGAAAAAACATTGATGATTACTAGTTGTTAGAATCGCCTTATACAATTCAAAATATTTTGCGGCGACAAACCTTGTAAAGTTTTATACTGTAACATAAGTGTAATAGTTAAGGGATTCTATTTTATTTACATTTTCTAGTATTTATAATCGTCCGTTTCAATTCAAGGATGCAACGAATTTTCTTATGACAAAAGTTCATGAACTTACCTCTCATAATAAGACCAAAAAAATTAACAGTAATAAAACAATCTAATCAATAATTTTGTTGGCAAATTTAATACTTTTTTGAGTGTTCCATAATCACTGTCTTAGCCTAAGGTAATGTTCTTGTGCATTTGCATGTCTGGTTCACTTTAGCATCCAATTGCCGAATGCTTCTGCCGAAATTTAGAAGCTCGTGAATACTTGTCAAAAATAACCTGGTGGCGCCAATTATGGGTCGCTCCATTCAATCATTCCGCTGTCCGTGTAGTAAATAACCTGATGAGACAGGAACGACAGAAAAGGAATACTAGACTGGACTTGGGTGTAGGTGATCTTCATCATACAATCTCATATACAATTATTATTACAATTAATTATGCAAATTATACAATGCATCGTGAACACCAATTTTTTTCATTGAATCAGCCAAATAAATCTGACTGTTTGTAAACATTGTGCAAACAAAAGAATGGAAATTTTCGTTTCACAAGATGAGTGGAGGCAGTTAAAATCTATTTATTTATAAATATATATGTATGTAATTAGTGTTAGAGTGTAACACGAGCAAAAATGAATTGAACGAATTTGGAATCATGGCGAGTCCAGTAATCCAGCTACTTGGAGGTCACGAATTGTGGATAGTTGTGAGCGATGGTCATTGAATGTACTATTATTTTTGTGGATTAACATCCGCACTATTGATTACGACGTTCGTCCGCTAATGTCGTCCTCATTATTTGATAAGCTCGTAATTCATAAGCAAAATCGTGGTTCGGATTCCACGTTAAACTGTTGGACCCTTAGATGCTATCGGCTGTTGGGCTATTAATTAATAGTTCTATCAAAGGAACATTCAAGCTTAGTCAGTTACAAGACTACAAGATCGCGTCACTATCATCTTACACTCATTTCTCAGTCATACTTGGCTTAAAATACCTACCTCGGTAGGTTGCCATTTAAGTTAAAAGAATAACATAGTAGACCGTGACCAGTTAATCAGTGGTGTAGTGGGTTGGTTTGACATATGCAATTTAAGGTGACTGGTTATGCAGGAGACCAGGAGCCCAGCCTAGCAGAGGAGGTAGCCAGGGAACCGGTCGACAACTGGTTTTTAAAATCCTCCTTCCTTATCAAGGACGAATATAATGCTTGACTACACTCGATCGAACCTGTGTGTAACCTTTTGGTTTGTGGAAGAGTAAAATCAAAACTAGAGGTTAGGTCCTTGAGAATCGATTAATTGAGTTCAATGGTGTGGGTATTTTGAAATACCGCACCCTATATTGTAGGAATTTAAGTCTGCATCAGTGGTCGCCATCTCGGATTTTAGTCCCGTAAGAGCAATGTTAAATTCTGGCGCCTATATCTCCTTGACCTATTGTCATAAATTAACGGAAGAGGTGTCAAATTAAAGGTATTACAGTCCTCCAGGGCACCACCTTACAGAACTTCTTATTTTCGCTCTCAATAAAAAAATAATAATGATTTATTTTGTAAAATATTCCTGGATTTTTGTTTTTATACCAAGTTAAATTTTTGAACGTATTAAAAGGTCATGCCCTTGAGCCACATCTCAACAATGTACTTCCAAAGTTTTACATTGATACTTCGATAATCAACGCCACTACAGACGCCAAAGTGAAGGTATGTTCCGTCAGAATTTAACATCGCCCTTACGGGTCTAAAATTCAAGATTGTTACCACTGATGAAGACTCTTAAGAAAGAGTTGGTAAGTTACTGAAATGGCGACCTACCAAGGTAGGTGTTTTAAGCCAAGTATGACTGGGAAATGAGTGTAAGGTGATTTTCGTACGATCTTGTGGTCTTGTTACTGACATGTTCTTTAGAAATAACCCAACAGTCAATGGCATATTTAAGGGAGCTACAGTTTAACGTGGAGTCCGAAACGCTGCCTGTGAATTTACGAAATGTTCTAATTATGTATTAATGTGTTATGTATGGATTAATTAGTCGTATTCTTCGAATTATCAAATCATTAATATTATAATAATAGTGATATATTTTATTAGAGTATTGAAATTGCAACGATACCACAAGGTAGGTATTTTAAGCCATCTTGTAGTCTTGTTACTGACTAAGGCTGACATGTTCCTTAGACATGACTGTTAATTAATAGCCCAACAACTGATGGCAAATAAGGGAATCCGAACCATGACCTATGAATTGCGAATGGTCTAATTATGAGGATGGTGGTTGCGGATACAGCTAGTATTCAATAGTGCTGACATTAATTCACACAAGAGAACACTACATCCACCGACCATCTCTCACATTCATCCACAACTCATGACCTTGAAGTAGCTGGATTACAGGACACACCACTGATTACTGCACCCAGCGTATTGCCCCTGGACTTAGCCGGTCAACTTTATATGATTAGTTTCAATTTTTCAATTAATTCAACGGATACATTGTTATTTCTAAAAAAAAATCATCTCCACAAAGACTCGTCTTGTTAACAAATAGTTAGAATTTATCAAAATAATTTATAATTGATCATAATTTAACAAAAAATTTCAGTTAAATACTCTCATGAAAAACATATTCTGGTTATAATCAGATATGTCTTAATTTCAAATTTAGTGTTGTAAGAGAGGCAAGATTGAACAATGAGTACAATGAGTGGCGAGGGTACTTAAGATTTCTAACTCCACCCTACTCTGAATAATTATAGCCTTACCCCTTAATTCTCAATCCCTCTACGATTGTAATAGTTATGTTTTGTTGTGAAAGGTCTGACATAGTTTCGTAATTCAAAGTTGACCGTTTAGGTATCTACCACAATGAATTATAATCATACCTTATCTTGTATTTATTAGGCTACTAAACCAATTAGTTCTCATTACTTAAAATTTTATTATGAAGATTCGTGTTCCACTGGATACAAAATAAGTGAATAGGGTCAAGAAGTTCCATAAATTAAACAAAGATGTATATTTTTCAAATTTCTCTAGAATATTACAATATTGTTTAGTACAAGGTATCATTTTATTGTGAAAGGTTATATATTCTGGATCACTGCATAGTGAATAACAATACTGAAACGATAAAACATGTTAATAACATTCCCATAAAACAAATAAATCTGAGTGGATTAATTTACAATTTTCAAATCCAATCCAAACCCAAACGAAACCTAAAATATTTTATAGCTTTTATAGGAAAGATATACAACAGCTGATTATTATAATAAACGTAATAATATAAACATTGTAATTACTCTCCTGTGGGAAATAGGTTAGATCAGGAATTCATATAAACACGTGACTTTGATCAGACAGAAAATAAAAATATAAATACATAATCCCCCAAAACTGTAAACTATTAACGAGGTGAATAAAGCTGTTCATTTTTTACACAAAATGTAAACCTGATATCCTAAACAAATCAATGCAAACAAAATAAATAATTACCCTGGTTTATTATTTAGCAATACTTTACAATCAAATTGGCATTGGATAGTAAAGCATATTGCCAATGGAAAGTAAACCAATCAGCTGTAGCTAAGAAATCCGGCGGTTAACATTAGAAATTTAAAACGCCATAAAATGGAAACTTATGGGGTTTTCGAAAATATCTTTTCACTAAAACCTTCCCGGACACATATAGAGCAACTTCCTCACAACAACAAATCAAATTGCTGCAAATCAATGGAAACAGCTTAATTATCAAATACTGAAAACCCGAGCAACCGGGTAAGCTTCGACCCTCCTCTCTTAAATGTTACATAATCGTACACATTTACTTCATAGTTTAACATTAATGAATGATTCAGATGGCATTGGATAGTAAAGCATATTGCCAATGGAAAGTAAACCAATCAGCTGTAGCTAAGAAATCAAATGTTTTCTTTGTAGACTTTTTGTAAACAAAATTACTCTCCATAAGGTTAACATTTGAAATTTAAAACGCCATAAAATGGAAACTTATGGGGTTTTCGAAAATATCTTTTCACTAAAACCTTCCTGGACAAATGTAGAGCAACTTCCTCACAACAACAAATCAAATTGCTGCAAATCAATGGAAACAGCTATAGAAATCAAATGTTTAGTTGTAGAAAATTTGTAAACAAACTAATTCCCCGTAAGGTTAACATCAGAATATTAAAACACCATAAAATGAAAACTTATGGAAACTGAATATGCCTAAAGCATGATCGGAGCAGAGATGAATCAAAAAAATCCGAAAGTTATAAGTTTTGTAACTAATACGATTTTAAATTTAGATTATGGATAAAAAGTTTATGAATAATTACAAGTAGGATTTCGACCTATTTGTTAGTAAGTTTGTGAAATACTGAAAACCCGAGCAACCGGGTAAGCTTCGACCCCTCTCCTAAATGTGTTTATGAGCCATAAAAATGACTAAATAATTTTATTTATGACGTCACAAAATCCAACCAGTGATTTCCCGAGAGTGTAATAAAATTGTAGCTCGTCCAACCCGATGATTGGAGATCGGAGAGCGGAGTGCGCTACCCCATTGGCCCACTCCCAACACCGTACACCCTTCACGGCTTCGCGCTTTTTGTGTTAACACAATTTACTCAATCTGGCGTAATTTCCCCCGCTGACGTCGAAGACCGTTCTGCTTCAATTAACGCCTTAACCTTGACGCAAGGATTTGCTACTCGTTATTATTATCTGTTACTTTATCGCCGTTAGTGTCTTAACTGTATTCATTTCATTATCATGCTATGAAATTTTTTAGCGAATTTCCCATAAGGAGAAGCTATTACCGTAGGTCTCATGATAAGACCAAAGCCCGGGCATGTTATTTTTTGAGCATGGGCGGAATTAAAGGGGGGCAATGACCCCCCCAGACCTCTTGAAAGTTTTTGGATTTTATTACCAATCTCACCAGTTTTTTTATAATTTTTATTTGACACAGATATTTTGTTGGGTTTTTGTTGTGATTCTATATTAGTTTTAAGCCTTTTTCTCCTTTTTTAGGCTATATAGTGACTCCCCCTACGTGTAGCCTCTAACTCCGCCCATGTTTTTGAGGTACCTAGTACTAAAAAATCTTTGGTAAAATATACGTATTTGTGTCCGTGAACACGATAACTCGTAAAAATGGTCCGATCGAAACCAAATTTGAATGTGTATTCATATTCATATCGTGCCACAATCGTCTTACACTGAATCCTCATTCATACTTGGCTTAAAATACCTACCTTGGTCGCCATTTCAAAAATCTAATCTAATCTAATCATACATATTCTCAGACCAGTTCGTAGTCCAGACATACAAAATCTAAACACAGTACATTGTCTATTGGGGCTCCAATGGCAATATTATTGAAGATAGAGAAAAAATGTATATTTCCCTTAATAACCAATATTTTTTTATTAACATTTGTATGTACCTTCATGTGGTTGGGATCGATCCATTTATTCTTAAAAATCATAGTTTATGTGTTTATCATGGCAGCTAATCTGCATTTAGAGAATAGGCAAACAGATGTCGATAAAACTTGATTTTTATATAGTAAAAATAAAAATATTTTATGGTAAAAATGCCTGTTTTCAGTGTCCCTCACAGCAGAAAACCTGCATGCTCTTTGCAATGTTAATGTTATGGAGTAGGTAAACACTCTTATCAACAGGTGTTGTTGAAACTTGTCATATATTATTATTGTCATATTATTGAGGTGAAAATTCACTGAGTACGCAGGTCTACTGCGGCGGGTTTTTTTATTTCTTTACATTGTTCGTTATTGACTAAGGTTGAGTGCACGTTAAGTTGACGAACTTTGTATGTCAAGTTCAACAAATGATTATTGAACTAAAAGCTAGTCCAATGTTCCTTTCGGGAGCCATCAATATACACATCTATATAGATAATTTTCTACTTCTTTGAAGAATAAAAAATATTAATATTTAAATAAATGCTGGAAATCACTTATTCCTTTAGACACTTAGCTTATGCGTCGATTTAATCGTACTCCATAAATCTAGCATATTTTTGAATAGGCTAAGTAAGTAAATGAGTAATTTTATATAATATCTTCAAAGTTATATAATTAACTTACTGATTTGTAGTAGTTGAAGTGAGGAAAGACAAGAAGTGATTTTATGTAAAAAGGCAATTTTTTTACATTGAAGAAGCCTTTTCACATCAAATTACCTTTGATCAACTGGTCTTTCCTCACTTCAACTTCTGCAACTCAGTAATTAATTATATGACTGTGGATTTGGAAATAAAATTGCAAAGGACTCGAAATTATTGTATTCGATTCTTGCTCAATCTTCATAGAGGTGATCGCGTCACTCATTATTATATTCATAGAACGTTCTTTTCCAAGACGGATGCGAACTATCAAAATAATCCATTCAGTGAATAATTGCGAGATTCTATTTTAACTGGTAAACAATTTTGAATTCTTGAATGAAGGAGAATGAAGCATATACTTGTTCTGGCTCGTCAACACTGCATATCCCCGGCACAAAACAGCAAATTTCACCTGACCACAGTCACAGCTTATAGTCTCTGGATTTCTCTGCCTTACGAAATCAAACTCTTTGATAATTCCTCCAGGCTGATTGTGGCGCTGAAGATGCCCGTGAGACCTAGGCCAGGCTGTAGCAGGTGGTGAATGCTTCAGGGAATGTGATATTTTTGTATATCAAGTTTTTGGAGAGTTTTATAATGTTTTGTTTTTACCAATTATGTGTAATTTAGTTTTTGTTATTTTAAAATTGTAAATTTTTCTGTTTTGTTTAATTAAGAGATTAAGAGGTTAGATCATGTGGTCCTAATGTTCGCAGAAATAAAAAATAAATTCAAGATTCAAGATTTATTCAGCCATTAAGTTTACAAAACCAATAGGCCAAGTCACTAACCTAAATATTAAATAGAAAATAAATACATGAGTCTCTTGACTAACAAATATGTCCAAAGCATTGAGTCCAAGTAGAGGTCCAAGCAATATCAAACATAGGCTACATGCTACAAAGCAACACTACTACAAAGGAACTCAATGCACAAAACAAAAAATGAAAATAACTTTCATATCGGCCTCCCAAAACTCATTTACGTTGTAGAAAGGATTTGCCACCAGCCATGTCTTCAATGTCCTTTTGAAACTATTCATTGTTTTTTGCCTGATAAGCAGAGGTATGCGGTTGTACATCCTAATACCTAAAACAGGAAAACAATTTAAAGATTTATCCAATCTAACTCTAACTCTATGTAAATATATCTTCATTCAATTCAAAAGTAGTAGACAAATATAACCCTCTCTGTCTACTGGTGTCAACCGTTTCTCCGACGGTTCACATAACCAGTCGAGGGTCATGTTACGACAGCATATATAACACGGGAAGTTGTAAACTTTAATCCGATCGTGTGTAACATGGGGCCCGGTCTATATATAATTGACCTCATCATGTCGCCGTTATCATGTACCGTTGTCAACCGGGCATTTTCAAGGTCGTTGGTTCGTTAACATCTGATCGCGTCATCTATGTTACATCAACGTTGCGAAGGTCCCGGAAATGTAACAAGTAACGTAACAGTAGGTATGCTTACATATATAGCACTTAAGAGTCTGCATCAGCCATCTTGAATTTTAGTCCCGTAAGAGCAATGTTAAGTTCTGGCGGAACATACCTTCACTTTGGCTTGTGTAGTGGCGTTAATTATTAAAGTATCAATGTAAAACTTTGGAAGTACATTGATGAGATGTGGCTCAAGGCATGACCTTTTAATATGTTCAAGAATTTAACTTGATACAAAAACAAAAATCCAGGAATATTTTACAAAATAAATCATTATTATTTTTTTATTCAGAGCGAAAATAAGAAGTTCTGTAAGGTGGTGCCCTGGAGAACTGTAATACCTTTAATTTGACACCTCTTCCGTTAATTTATGACAATAGGTCAAGGAGATATAGGCGCCAGAATTTAACATCGCTCTTACGGGACTAAAATCCAAGATGGCTACTACTGATGCAGACTCTCAAACGTATTTATTGTAATTAAGTATTTACTTATGCAATATTAGACGGTAAAATATTATTATTAGCTTTCTGAAATAGTGATCTACCGGTATTTCAAGCCAAGTATGAATGAGAAATGTGTGTAAAATGATAGTGGCGCGATCTTGTAGTATTGAAGGAAAATACGTCGTAACTGAAGTAAATAAGCCGAGTTGGATAGGAGGTAATTTATTTGAGTGTCCTTGAAAAAGAAGGTAGAGAAACAACCTGTTTATAAACAAACAGGGTAATAATCAGTTCTATATCATAAATATGAAACATATGATATTACAAATTATTAAATTTGTTATGTGGCTTTGCTGTCAGAAGTCGTTACTACCTATCGAGGTAGATATTTTAAGCCAAGTATGAATGAGAAATGTGTGTAAAATGATAGTGGCGCGATCTTGTAGTCTTGTAACTGACTAAGCTTGAATGTTCCTTAGACAGAACTGTTAAGTAATAGCCCAACAGTCGATGACATCTATGGGACCTACAGTTTAATGTGGGATTCGAACCTCAATTTCGCTTCTGAATTACAAGCTTACCTAATAATGAGTATGACATTTGCGGATAAACGTCGGATTTAACAGTGCGGATGTTAATCCACAAAACAATAGCACATTCACAGACCATTTCTCACAACTATCCACAATTCGTGACCTCCAAGTAGCTGGATTACTGGACTCTCCACCATTCCCCATTTTTTCAATTTATTTTTGCTCGTACTTAACCCACGATTCCCCAAATTTTCCACGAATTCGTTCTACAGTAGATATATTTTTGTGATCTTTTTCTCGTCAAAATAACTAGTGAATGGAAGACATGTTCCAAAGATCTTGATTGTTCATTTATTGTGTGTTGGTTGACGAGCTAAGATGGTCTGCACTTTGCAATACACAAAGTATTCACAGTATTTAGTAAATACATTTAGACTTATTTAAGATCATTTTTTGCATGTGTTTTCAAACGGACGATAGAAACGAACGTTCTTAAATGATATTGAACAACATTGGAATAGCTATAAAATACGTACGATAGTGCATATGTGCTCATTTAATCCAATGTATTTAGACACGTCTGTTTTTTATTGCCCGGTTAAAATACTCACGCACAAAAGTATGTTTAATATTTTATAGGAAAAAAATACCATCTCAGATGAATTACTGTTTAAAACCTCGTTAATATTTAGAACCAACGTGTATATTGCTCATAATTAACAATATTACGGTTCTTTAACTCACGTTTTCAGATCCTCTCTCTGTGAAAGTCGTCGTTTCGATAAATTCCAACTGTAATGAGCAAACGCAAAACGATTCAACCCAGCTTCAGATTAATGAGAAAGAGTTAATCGATTATTATTCAAATCCGCTCATCGGCAATCAAAACAGGCCATAACCTCGTACAGAGGTCGTCCCAATCGGTTGTTACTAGTTAATCTAGCCAAACCATCCCTCGCAAGAAACCAATTTGCACACCAACTAAACATCGGATGGGGCAATAACTATTCAGTTATAAATTGCTAAGGACCGCGTCTTGAACGTAACGCGAAATTATAGAGCCTCATCCATATGGAGGTGGGGGCAAGGATGGATGATTAGGTGACCCGGAATAGCTAGGGGCCCAGCACACTGCCTTGGGGTACGCCACCGGCTCTGATCGTGCGATTAGTATTTGAACAGGTAGTAGCTTATTGGCTATTAATTCGATTGTTTTCTTATCAAAAACAATCGAATTATCTCCGAAGGGTTTGTTGATGCAGTGTTCAAAACATTGTTTAAATACTTGTTAGTAACAGAACCCGTGATTTGCCAATTTGTCCTCGGTTTCACAAGGATATATATGTTTGTTTGAAGTAATTTTGTACATATATTATGAAATAGAACGCACTAATTTAGATTTATGCAAATAAAACATGGATATTGCGTATGCCCAGTATAACAGGAAATTGTTATACAATTTCTGTAGTATCTGCCGTATCTCTAACATCGAATTGGCAAACTTACTGTACAGGTATACTATACATAATAGCATATTAAAATCAATAAATGAATCATGTAAAATGTTTGTAATGGATACGAAATAATTCGAAATTTAAAAAACAAAATAAATGCTTATGACTGATAAAAATTCTTCTAAGTACACAAGGGCTTCCTGAACAACTTTCTTCAATTCATATTTAAATTTGTTTTTATCCGTTAGGCTTTTAACGGATATGAGAAAAAATATTATCCATTATAAATAGGGCTTCATTTAAAAATTGTTGTCTTATGGGTGCTTTGAACAATATTTTTTCTAAATGTAGTGTTGTTGATGGGCATCTTTAATTTTGACATAGATATGTCTTATCTCTGAGGAGGGGTGTTGGCAATTTGCGAGACCAAAATTTGAAATAGTGACGTCGTTTGATTAGTTCCGTCATATAGTTAGTGACGTCATAGTTCGGTTCTACGAACAGCTGTTTAGATGAACTTGAAACATTCCATGTAGACATATCCATGATCTAACCTATTTCACACGGGGAAGTAAATACAAACATTTTGACATGGATATGTCTTAGCTCTCGGGGGGTGTTGTTGGCGATTTGTAAGATGAAAATTAGTAACAGGATTCCTTAGAAACTACCAAAGCTATTGTATTGAGTTTTTAATATATAAGAATAGCTGTTTAGGACTGAAAACATTCCCTTTAGACATATCCATTATCTAACCTACTTTCTCACAGGGAAATAAATACAATCACTTTTTTGCTAAATAATAGGTGATACCTTTTATATATAAAATGGTGTTGTAATTGTTGTAGGCCTATACCAATATCACCAAAATGTCCCTGTACGAGACCTTACTTTTGTTGACATAATAGTTTTTTATACTCTGTGTAGTATTACGTGGGTTATTACTTTAAAATCATGCCACACGTGTATTCTCCCACTGTGTGTGTATGTATCATACTGTGTTCCCGATTTATTTGGCTGGGTTGAACAATAACAATTTCACTGTGCGGTGATGAACGTTGTTGATTCATACACGAACAGCTGACAAGAAGTGTGTCGTCGCGCGGGGCCCATATACAACCCACATCAGATACCTCCGCTGCCTCGTTCTTCTCCACACTGAAATATTGCTCCAGCTTCCCAGATTGTTCCATACACAATACACATTGCTCATACATTCCATGTGTCGTCGGCATACATTGCTGACTTTTAAATTTCAGTGAATTATAGTTCCACGTATGAGTCATAAAGATTACTCTTAAATCTTATTTCAGCTTTGTGTATAATTACCTAATCGATATATTTTAATTTATTTCAGTAAAAAACCTTCCTTGTGGTTATGGTTTATTGCAGTATTACTTTAGATTTGGATACATATACATAAATTAGATTATTAAATTGGTAACTTACCCAGGTAGGTATTTTAAGCCAAGTACTTTATACTTTATACTTTATACTTTTAACTGAAATGGCGACCTACCCTGGTAGGTATTTTAAGCCAAGTATGAATGAGGAATGAATGTAGGATGATTGTGGCGCGATCTTGTAGTCTTGTTACTTAGACAGGACTGTTAATTAATAGCCCAACAGCCGATGGCAACTAAGGGACCTACAGTTTAACGTGGAATCCGAATTACGAATTGGTCTAATTATAAAGATGGTCTTTCCGAATGAACATAGTAGGTAGTATTCAATAGTACTGAAGAGAACACTACATCCACCGACCAAAATTCTATCCAAAATTCGTTTACTCCAAGTAGCTGTATTAACTTTCTAAATTCCTAGATTTTCTACAAGTTTGGATGGGATTGAGGGGTAAAATATGATTCTGCTTTAGGTTGATAGGCTGCATCTATTGCAATTGATGTATTTATTAAGTTTCCCAGAGATGATCAAAAAAGAGAAAAACACAAATATGGGGAAAACATCCACACTGAAAACTGGAGAAACCTGTTTACATAAAAATCTTTGAAATATAAACACACTTACTGACAAAACAGCAAATTATAAAAATAATGATAATAAGGAGCATAAGCGTTCTTCATAGGTATACATAATAGAATACTATTTGGGGTTTTCTCAAAGCTAATAAACAAAATAAACAATGGATTCTGCTCCCTATGACGACATAGCAAGCGGTTCGAAAAAAGTTAATCCCTCTTGTAAACAGTACAAGACATTAACACAAGACAGTTAAATAGAACAAGAGGTATTTACGTGTTGTTGTTTAGGAATGTTACTTCCAGTTAGATTCTACCCTTGACAAAATAGTGCGTATATCGATATTTACCCAGCCAGATTCATATAGCCTACTATACTATAAAACCACATCAACAGTGCTTAAGAACCGAGGAAAGGTACCTCGATCTTTCTGTATAACTGCATCTCTTGTTTATATTTCAGAATATTTTTAGGTTTTAAACATTAGTCCAAATGTATATTGATGAATTTATCAGCTTTATTTTAAAAATATTTATGACTTTGTATTCAAAGAACCATTTTCACTTTCTTAACCGTACTGTAGGGTTTGTAAATCACCAACGTTGGCACCTCTGGTTAAACAAAAGCCAGTTCCGTTGGCCAGCCTGCTTCCATAACAAAGAGACATTCGACTGTGACGCCGCTCACCTGTCTGGCTCGTCACCCGACTGACAGGGACAGGGAACTCTGGAACACGGAACAATGGGCATGGAACGTGCGGAAATGAAACACCACCCACACAACTCGCACTCGGGTCAATGAATGAGTCAGATGAATGGCGTGTGTGGAGGTCGTGACTATCACGCCTCCACGCGGTCATGGAGAGAACTATCCAGACTCTGTTGAGAACTTGACTGCGTGGGCGGCATGGAGTGGATGCACAAAGGAAAGAAGAGGGATTCATCCTTTCATTAATTCTCTGAATCGGAGATGCAACTGTTAACACTTCAATTGACTTTTTGGAGGTGTTGGCAATTTGCGAGACCAAAATTTGAAACAGTGACGTCATATGGTTAGTGATGAAATAGTTCGGTTTTAAGAACAGCTGTTTATGTGATCTGAAAACATTACCCTTAGACATATCCATGGTCTGATATATCCCACAGGAAAGTAAATACAATATTGAAATACCTACCTATGTAGGTATTTAAGGAGAAATAAATGTAAGATGATTGTGGTGCAATCTTTTAGTATTGTTACTGATTAAGATTGAAACTTTCATTTGACAGGACTGTTAATAGTCCAACAATGTTGATAGTCCAGACTGTTAATAGTCTGTTAATAGTTAATAGCCCAACAATCAATGGCGTGTAAGGGAACTACATTTTAACGTCGAAACCAAACCCTTTTTGCTTCTGAATAATTACGAGCTGGTTTTATTATGAGGGTCTTTATACTCCCATTTTTGTCAATTCGAGAGCATGTGTATTTTTAAATCAAATGGTACAATACAGGCAAAAATGACTAAAAACTGACTAACAGGTATAATATCAAAATTTTATTTTTAAAACTTCTATTGTCTAAATATATAAAGTATTTCCTTATTAGACCTATCTGGCATCTGGTGCGAGAACTCGTCTGAAAGTTAGTGTAAAATAATTATAATTTTTATATATTAACACATAAGATTAGAAAACTAAAGTTAGGAGAGTTAACAAACATATTACTTTAAAAAGTTACGTAAAATAACATTTTAACAAATGAAAACAGTTAATTTATATGTTCCTTTGGTAATTTTAATAATTCTTACTCACAATAAAAATCATTGAAAGAGAAATTATAAAATAAGTTTGACTTACATTTACTACGAGATTTTTATTCTTGGATGCCAGGCCGTAAAATGAAAATTCTAGGCTGCCACTACTATAGAGTTTGAAGTATTTGGGTTCTCTTGTTATCTTAATAATAATATTTATATGTGTCTAAATATTTAGTTTAATTTATTTT
This sequence comes from Nephotettix cincticeps, assembly GCA_023375725.1. NCBI lineage: Eukaryota > Metazoa > Arthropoda > Insecta > Hemiptera > Cicadellidae > Nephotettix > Nephotettix cincticeps. The sequence goes on along the minus strand of CM041788.1, from coordinate 13,600,484 downwards.
ATACCTAGAAATTCGGTATATCTTTGTGGATGAACTTATCAAGAGTCTTCATCAGAGGCGTCGTATTTCGTTTTGGTCCTATCATAAATGTTAATACTGGAGGATTGGAAGGCCCCAACAAAGCCAGTTCGTCTTCCTCCTGAATTGTTTATAGGCGCCAATCAAGTTTTTGACCCTGGTATTCCAAATAGTTTCCGTAGTACCATTTATAGCTTCGGAGTTGTTAGAGTTTGGGACAACCTCATTGATTAACTGTAATTCAGGTCAGCAGGACTGCCGTGGACGTAAACACAGCTGATAATGTCGTACCGCACGCACCCTTGCACAGCTGATAGACGGCTGCTGGTTGCGTGGACGAAACAGAAGGCATCGTGCTTATAGAGAGAGTTTTGTAAAAATGTTTCGGTCTGACTGATTGATAATACTCTCCCAGACATATTTTGTATGTTTTAAATTGTCCTAAAACTATAAAATTAAATACAATAGCTCTGGTAGTTTCTATGGAATCAGGATCTAAATACTTCCACTGCACTTTTTGCGTTACTCAAATCTGCTAACACACCCCCCAACCCAGAGCTTAGACATATCCATGCCCAAAATTGACATGGATATGTCTAAGCTCTGGGGGGGAGTGTTAGCAATATTTTAAGCTGAAATTTGAAAACGTGACTTCATATGTTATAAGGATAGCTTCTTAGAGGGATTAAAATATTTCCTTTAGACATGTCCATGATCTAAATTATTTCTTACGGTGAACGTGAGTAATTTTAAAATTATGATAAATATATTTTGCATTTATTTTGAAACATCAACTATATGGTATTATAATTATAAGGTCTTGGGCTAAAAAGTACATTTCAGGTTTTACTTTTATTCAACAGATAACCATTTGTTATAAACTAAATTTTAAATTCTCTCCTATTGTATTATTATATATAAATTTATTATCAATAAAGGTATAAAATTATATTTTATAAGGTAGGCTGTTAATACCGTTTAAGAGCAACTAAGGCCTTAAAGCACCATAGGTCAGATCAACCAGCAGAAGCTAAACACTATTAATACATGATCGCCTCTTATTCTTATGATTAGATTCAACAAGATGGCATGTCATTTGGACTCACACAAAATTTATCTAGAATACATTGAATAATCTGCTGTATTAAAAATTTCGAAAAATAAAAAATATTTCGCACGATTATACAAATTCAAATAGGTCTTTTGAGAAAAATTTGTTTCCAAACGTAAAGCATTACGTAAAACAACTTTTTAACCCGTTTTGCGATGGTATTCGCATAAAAGGTAGCAGTTCAATATAAAATATAATCAAATACTAAAAAAATATTTTTGAATTAGAAATGAAAATATTTATTAAATGTTTTTAAACTATTTCAAATTTGGAATAACAAATCAAAATCTAATGTCATACAATTTTATATTTAATATTCTTAAATTTAAGTAAACATGTTCATACGTAACGTATTTTAAAGTTATGATTGTTTTATGGACTTCAAACCTAGTAAACTCCCTTCTTTATGTTTTTCACATTAATATGAAACACCGCAACAAAGGACTAGCAACGTAATTATAGAGCACTTTAACTACTTTCCTCAAACGGAGTTACTTTCTTCGCCTAGCTAATACAGTTCATACTTTTAAGTGTTTTAAATATTTTAATTACATTCCATTGTAGATCGTATAGAAACGATGCTCTTAACGTCATATGTTTTTTACTTTTTTTCATTTCCTCACAGGGAAGAGGTGCCTTCTTCTCCAGAGGAAACGATTAAAAATACCCCCGTTGCAGCAGACCTACGTACTCAGCGAAATCAAATCAATAATAACACATAACAGGTTTGATCAATGTTCGAACTAAATAAGAGAGTTTGCCTACTCTCCATAAGATTAACATGGGAAATAGTACGCAGTTTTGCTGCTGAGAGAAACACTGTAAGTAGACATTTCTAACATAAACAATTTTTATTTTTACCATTTATACCATTTATTATGGACAAGTTTCATCATTTGTCCATAAATAAAGGAAAATGCCTTTTCTCTATATGATTAATATGGGAAAAGAGCATGCAGGTTAGCTGCCATGATAAATACATAAACTATGCGCAATCACGTGCTGCGACGGGGGTATTCATTTTTCCTTATCCTCATAAGATACGTATTGGAGACCTAAAACACAACGTACTGTGTTTAGACTTTTTAATATCTCGGTAACCGATAGAGATAGAGCAAAATTTTAAGTTACTAAATTGTGTAGATTTTTGAGCTGTTTCTAATGGTAAAATATATTTATAAATTAATTTTTTTGAAAATTACAGTAGGGGCCTACATATAAGAAAAGGCGAAAACGCATTTTTGGAGTGCAAGTTTAAGTATTTTTACGATATATTATTTATTTACTATACAAAATGAAACATATGTTGTCGTAGATTTCCTACTTTTGAACACTGGATTGCATGTATCGATATGAATATCGATTTGATTTTGCGATGCGATGCTTTTGAGTCACGAAAACGATACTGTATCACACAATGAACAATCCCAGCCCATCGAGCCGAACGATTGATCATGTTTGTAAAACTCTTATCGCGACAATCGAATACTCTTATCGGAGATCGGTCCCATTGTTGGGACTGTATCCAAGATTGTTTGTCTTCCTTTTACTCGATTGTATTTGTTAACTCTATTCTTATCCTAGTAATTTGTAATATCATACATTTTATTTTTTTTTTGAGGATTCATTGTTATTGATTGTTATAAATAAATTTTACGCTTTGTTACATTTTTTTACATTTATGTAGTTTCAGATCTGATTGATACTGAACTAAACTAAATCTCTGATACATGTTTACCTTTTTAATTTTTTTAAACCTCAACTGCCCAGTCAGTACCATGGATAGTTGGTCACATGGGCTTGCTAGAGGTGACAGCTCATAAACTGACAGGAGTCGCCGGACGCTGGTTTTGATCCAGCAACCTTTGACTTACTGTGCCAGAGGGTTACCATAGTCTAACGTGACGGTAACCTTATATATTTTAATTTTTAATACATTTAAAACAAGCAAACTTTGGATTGTTTTTGTGTCTAGTCTATACAAAAAATTTCCAGAATATTCTTAAAGTAGCATTAAAATAATTAAGAGTGTAAGAGAGGTCTACACGCTAGAGTTTGACTAGGTAAGGGGAGTCACACTTTTTGTTATTGTAATTTGTGTCTGGGAACTTTCAGTTTGAAAAATACAAGATTTTGGTTTAAGGTAAACACAGAAATATTTTATGTTTTCAGTTTTTCTCAAGAATGGTGTGGAATTATGTTCAGATGTCGTTTCTTTAAAAAAGGTAAATTTAAACTTTAAAAAAAAGTCATTTATCTTGTAATTTATATGATACTAGCAGTAAGCTGGGGTATTTTATTTTAGATTCCGGGGACCACAAAATATCCACTCTCAACTCAAATTCTAAAATTTCTAAAAATAAGGGGAGAAAGTAAAAATTTGCAACATTAGTAACGCTAATGTTGCAAATTTTTAAAGCAACGCTGACTGGGACGGTGGCGACGTCCTGTAATCCAGCTACTTGGAGGTCACGAATTGTGGATAGTTGTGAGAGATGGTCGGTGGATGTAGTGTTCTCTTGTGTGGATTAACGTCCGCACTATTGAATACTACGTAAATCCACAAAGGTCATCCTCATAATTAGACCAATTCGTAATTCAGAGGGCGTGGTTCGGACTCCACGTTAAACTGTAGGTCCATTAGTTGCCATCGGCTGTTGGGCTATTAATTAACAGTCCTGTCTAAGGAACATGTCAGCCCTAGTCAGTAACAAGACTACAACATCGCGCCACAATCATCCTTCATTCATTCCTCATTCATACTTAAAATACCTACCTGGGTAGTTTGCCATTTCAGTTAAAAGTATAAAAGTAAAGTATAAAGTAACGCAGGGTTTGAGCTTTCTAAACATGCGATCTAAACGTGTGCCTCTAAAATGTGAATTAACATAAATAAATAATCATCAGCTGTCAAATTACTGTAAAATCAATATTATTTTATTTTTATTATCATTGAATTTAAACCCATGTTAAAAGTATACTAAAGGATATTAAAATGTTATCTCAAGGTGTACCAAACTTTACAAACTATATACATTTTCTAATATAATCTACTATATTTAATTTAAAACTAATACTAAATTAGTTGAGCTAATTTTTCCTGTTTAATTTATTTGTATTTTTTTTACTTACTTAATTAAGGACATTGCCTCTTAACAAATAATAAAACCCGTACACAGAACGGGTTAATTGTAAGTGATATTCTAATAATACAAGTGCAGTATTAAAATTTTTAACTCATTTTTAACTTATTTTTCGCATTATTTGTGGACAGATGTTGAAGAAACTTGGTATAAATGGTCAAAATATAAATAGACCACCTAGAACCACCTACTTTCAGCGTTCCTCACAGCAGCAAACTTGCATACTCTTTCCCGTGTTAATCTTATGGAGAATAGGCGAATAACTCTTAATATTTATCGACGGAAAATGATAAAACTTGTCAAATATTATTATTATTATGTTTTACTTGGAAATTCGCTGAGTACGCAGGTCTGCTGCGACGGGGGTATTTTCCCTCCAAAAGTACTCATTCGACCAGTTTGTATTTTCACATGTTGCGCAACTTTACATCGGTCATGCTTTCTCAAGTTACACTCTCTCCCAGAGTGAGATAATAGTTAATTCATCCAAATGCTCGAGATTACAATTATCTAAATCCTATAACAGCTGATTAAATCAGGAGTTGATTGAAAGCGTTACAGGATTATATTCGATTGGTTGAGATGTTTCTGGCATTCGTTCGCGCCGTTCAGCTGGTTTTAAACCTCTTTATCTCTTTGTACGTAGTTTAAAACCGTGAAAATTATCCGTTTCCTTAAAACACATGCAAGACAAGACTATAAACCTTATCGCCGTTTCTAAGCGTAGGGATACGGTGTTGAGGTTTCATAGGCGTGTCAACTGTGAAACTATTTCCAAAGTGTTATAAAATATATTAAATCAAAGATTAACGTTTCACCATTTATCGCAAAGCGGTTTCGCATTTTCTTCGTGAAACCGGGGGAAAATAACAAAAACTATGAAAGTTGGCTCTAAACTCTAACTTGTATGTACTATGTTATATTATTAAATCGAATTTTGAAGTACATCCAACCACTTATAGCTTTCTTGAACAGAAATGTCTCGAAATATCCAATTCTGAAATCTTTCTACAATGCATAGTGTTGTACTATTCGATTACTATAATGGGAATAATATAAGTTTTGTGAATTTGGCTCTAATCACGCTAGCGTCCTGCGAGCGATTTCGTTGAATTTTTAGTTTTCAATGCCAATAATAATACCAAAATTCAGATTTCGTGTCTAAATATTAACGTTTTTGACAATTGAGCCCATTTGAAAACATTGGAAAAATATAATATATTTTTTTAAGGTTATCGTTTTTAATGCAGTTTAATTTTGACTTGTGATTGCAAAAGGAGAACGAATTTCGTCTCTGAGGTGTAAGTATTTCGCATAGCCAGTATGCATGTATGCACAGTTATTTTCAAGATGGTAGAGATATAAATTCTCTTTCGACACCTAGCTACTCCGGTCCTCCCGGCACTTATTATTTCTGCCCGTGTATATATGCTGTCACCTCTCCACCACTTTCCTGCGAGAACTAAACAGAAAAATAAAATATATTGAAGTAATTTAAGGAAAATATACTTATATGAATGTATTCCTTACTTCATATTGATTAAAAGTTTATATTGATTTTGGTAGTTTCCAATAATTCTCACATTTTAAATATTATTTAAAATGTGGTTAAATAAATATAAAACAGAGGTGAAAAATATGTGAAATGTGTCAAAAGCCATTTTTAGGTTTATTTAGTTTCAATATTATTTTTTAATTTAGTCAAGTAGTAGAAAAGAAATTATCTTATTTATCAAATGGTGTACTCGAATTTCATTTGTTATTAAACACCATGAAAGATTTTTCTTTTGGAGCAAGCAAAATGACGAGGAATCACTCAAGTGTCGATTACTCTCATCAAATAAAACGGAGATGAATTCACACTTTTACTTCATAACTTTTTATGTCTAAACTACGTCGAACCAAAGACAATCCGTTTGAATTTTTTCTAAAGACTGATTGGATTGTCTTTGACCCAGTGCGATCACTTTTAATACATTATTTAGATTTTTATTGCGCACATTTTCTTTCACGATTTTTAAGTAAAACAAAGTTTCACGACGTTTCGGGATCTGGAATCTGATCCCGTCCTCAGGTGAGCTAATACCTAACCTATTACACAATTGGTACATAATCTACACATGTGTTAAGTTAGGTATTAGCTCGCCTGAGGACGGCTTCAGATTTCAGATCCCGAAACGTCGTCAAAGTTTGCTTCACTTAAAAATCGTGAAGAAAAATGTCCGAAATAAAAATCTAAATAACATAAATCCATCATCACCAATGATAAATTTCAAACGAAGAACTTTCAATACACTTTCTTACACCAATACTACTACATGAAGGATTTGCGTACAAGGAAGTTCATCATATTGTCAGTTTTACCAACTGTACGGCGTTTTATGACGCACTTCCTGTCGCGTGCGTTTGATGGAACAATCTGACGTGGTCGGATGTCTAATAACAAAGCGAGGTAATCACTTTAAACCGCCGTTTTTGTGGGAAATGTTCTCATAGCGCTTGGCTTGCGCGACCCTGACTGAGTTGGTTCATAATTTTAGTCTGTAAACGTTTAAATGTTAAATCCCAGTCGAAAAGATTAATTAATTTTATTTCTCATAATTTGATCAGGATTAATTTTTTTCTGGAAAATACCGTCAGCATTTTTCTATAAAACAAATTTTTCACGTGTTAACACATTATCTCATCTGTTATTTCTATTGAAGTGTTTGACATGGATATGTCTAAGTTCTAGGGGGGTTGTTAGAAATTTTAAAGACTAATAAAATGTAACGTGTAAGTGACGTCATATAATTATGAGTAAAACTGTTTAGAGGAACTGAGGACATTCTCTTCTGCCACACGATCCTTGATCTAGCTATTTCTCACTGGGCAGTAAATACAATTTCTTTGATCTTGACCAGATTTTCTGCACTGAGAAACATTTTCCACTTATTTACGTGAGGGACACTCTTAAGTAATGACTCGGAATTATTCTGAGATCTCACGCAGCACGCTGGCGTGAGTAGAGCGAATTTCATAGACCTTATATTAATCCCATCATTGTAATCGAATAGTACTGATGCAGGTTTGCTGCAATAAGGCAATATTTTATAATATATTTTGACAGTTAACTAATTAAAAACACATGAAATATTTGATAAAAGTGTCAATAATCAAGCGAGTTATACTAGTTTATCTATTCTCCGTAAGAATTACAAATAATACGTAGGTTTGCTGCCGTAAGAAACATTAAATGTGGGGGTTTTATTTAAGTAATATTTAAGTGAATTATAGGTTTTTAGCTATTCTCAATAAGGTTACCATTGCATAATGTAATGTGTTTACCATTTTGAATATGTCAGTAACCAACTTACCTAGAGACAATCGTAATTCAAAATACTAAATTGTATGTTTTTTATCTGAATTCAATAGTTAAAAGATTATTAAAAAAAATTATACATACCTAAATTGAAAACCCCAAATTTTAGGAATACAACCCCCTCTCCCGAAAGTGTAGTTAATGTATTCCGGTATTTTTGCCCAAAGAACTCGTCTAAGAATATTAAAGAAATGAACTCCACTGAATTTTATAATAATCAGAAAATAATTGCGGCCGTTATTGTGTTGAGACGTATAACATTTTGAATGACCCCCCAAAACGTGTTCAGGGGATTGATCAATGAGCTTTTGTTATGGTCTCGGGCTTGTGACCACGCGGGTCATGGGTAAAGCTCACTTTTCCTTAGGAAGTTCGCTAATAAACCTAACATTTTCGAGTACGAATCACTTCGGGGCGGTTCCGTTGCCAGTAATTTTGCCCAATAACCACTCAGTCGGCCGGATACCATGTCCAACTCTATTATGGTGAAAAACAAACTATCCTGACATTTTGACAGGTCAGCTTTTACCAGAGCGGTAATTACCTATGCCGGTGGTAGATGGCGCGGTCATCGGCCTCGGAAGTAAGGGGACCTGCCCAGTGACTTTCACTTTCCTCTGTGGCTGTGGACCCGACAGATGCAATCATAACTCTGTGTAAATGGAATTTTGTGCTTGTCTAGTTGTGTCATTACAAACCTTCCGTTGTTGTGAGGTGATGCATCTAAACGACAAATTATTAGATATACATCCTTTAACGTGTTTTGTGGAAGCTGGTGTCTCTCGGCTCGGTTGGCACGTGGATAACAGTTGCATTTTAGTTCGTGTAAAGACTTTTCGACAGTACACCATTTTTGGGACCAAGGCGTGTCTTGTAATCCAGCTACTTAGAGGTTGCCAATTGTGGATAGTTGTGAGCGATGTCGGTGGATGTATATTGTGTGGATAACGTCCGCACTATTGTACTACGCAACACACTAATGTTAATCCACAAAGATCATCCTTATAATCATACCAGATCGTAATTAGGAGGCAGTGGTTCGGACTTCACGTTAAACCGTTGAAGGCTATTGATCGTTGGACTATCAATTAACAGTTCTGTCCAAGGAACATGATTAGATAAGATTAGATTACCATCTGAAATGGCGACCTACCCAGGTAGGTATTTTAAGCCAAGTATGAATGAGAAATTATTGTGGGATGATTGTGGCGCGATCTTGTAGTCTTATACTGACTAAAGCTGACATGTTCCTTAGACAGAACTGTTAATTAATAGCCCAACAGCATGGCAACTAAGGGGCCTACAGTTTAACGTGGAATCCGAACCACGACCTCTGAATTACGAACTGGTCTAATTATGAAGATGGTATTTGTGGATTAACGCAGTATTCAATAGTGCGGACGTTACTCCACACAAGAGAACACTACACCCAACGACCATCGCTCATAACTATCCACAATTCGTGACCTCCAAGTAGCTGGATTACAGGACTTCGCCACCGTCCCAGTCTTTCAGCCGTAGTCAGTAACAAGACTACAAGATCGCGCCATAATCTTCGTATACTCAATCCTCATTCATCCAAGACACACTTTAATTGCTTAGTTACTGATTCAACTCGATTCCTTTTCCCAATAAAATTCAATTTTCCAAACATAAACTAAACATCCTAAAATACAACAATCACTTAAATAATACCTGATGTTTTCGAAACTAGTTAGCCCAAGTGCAACATTAAATTGCTTCGTGTAATTAAATTCCCGAGTGGACAAACGAGCGAGATAAACTCAACTCGTAAATTCTCCATTCACCAAATTAAAGTCTCCTCTGACCTAGAATACAAACATTCAGACGATTCAATTGTTTATTGCTCCACATTCATATGTGTTTTAACAATTTAGAAACCATAAATTAGGTCACATCATTCAAGCTTTATCTTTATTCTTATTTTTGACACATACATCTCCCTCTCTCTCTCTCTTATTGTGTCTACACTTTATATTTTAATAAATTTATTTTCAATTAGGGGATTCACTGGATAGATTTTTATAAAACTTGGTATATTGTCAAAATAAAAATTGTTTATAGTAAAAATGCCTACTTTCAGTGTTCCTTACAGCAACAAACTGCATACTTTTTCCAATGTTGATCTTACAGAGATTAGGCAACAGATATTGATCAAAATGTTCATATCGGACGGTGGCACCATCCTGTAATTCAGCTACTTGGAGGTCACGGATTGTGGATAGTTGTGAATGATGGTAGATGTAGTGTTCTCTTGTGTGAATTAACGTTCACACTATTGAATACTAGCTGTTTCCGGAAAGACCATCCTCATAATTAGACTATTGGCAAATCATAGGCCATGGTTCGGATTCCACGTTAAACTGTTGGGCTATTAATTAACAGTCATATCTAAGGCACATGTCATCCTTAGTTAGTAACAAGACTACAAGATGGCTTAAAATACCTACCTTGTCGTATGGTTGCAATTTCAATACTCTAATAAAATATTTACTATTATTATAACATTAATGATTTGATAATTCGATGAATACGTAGGTCAGCTGTGACGGGGGTTTTTACGACTGTCGTATATCCAGTAAGGTACGAAATGAACATCTTTCTTTTGGGACTGGAAAGTAATATTTCGCCAGTAAGACCAAGGGGAGGAGGAGTTTCCGGATAACTAACAAAATTGTTTGATGATTCTTCATTGTGAAAAATACTTACTAAGTCTCGTAGTTAGTCACGGCTCGGGCAACACCGCACGTTTATCAATGCAAATACCGTTGATCGTTTCAAAGCGCGATTTTCTAGGTTGAAATTTTCATTTATACTATTAATTACAACTCTCACACCAGTAAAATATAATAATTTCGCTAGAAGCCGTTGAGGAAATGGCCCAGTTCTGTCGTACAGTTGCATGACGGTAGGTAGTTATTATCAGTAATTTGCGCCTGCCTTACAAATGGTGTAGGAAACACGCACATGTACCTCCACCATAACCCCTCCCCATCACCCGTCAACCCTTCTGGCAATGCGTGCAGAGATGACTATCAGCTGATTTGGCAACATTTAATTCGCAAATTTATCGATTCCCAGTAATGATTCACCAAATTATAAACAATTAGATGAGTCATATTTCGAACAGATGTTCACTCTTAGCCGATAGAAACAAGTAATTGTATATGGAATTTTGACATGGATATGTCTTAGCTCTGGGGGGGTGTTGGTGATTTTTAAGATGGAAAACATGTAACAGGTTTCCATAGAAACTACCAGAAATATTGTATTCTGTATATTGTATTTCTGTAAAATATTGTATATCGAATTTTAAGTATTAAAGATTAAGAAAAGCTAGCTATTTAGATAAACTGAAAATATTCCCTTTAGACATATCCATGATCTAACCTATTTCCCACAGGGAAATAAATACAGACATTTTTTGTACTAGCTGACTCGGTGAACTTCGTAACACCTAACAGTAAATACATGTTAACTTTAAGATTGGCCATGTTCTGAAGTAGAATAGTATTACGGATTCGTTGTGTAGATATCAGTAAACGTTATAGACTTAGATATCACAGACCATAAGCTTGTGCATTGTAGTTTAAATGTTCAAACTATTAAAAATAGCAAAAAAAGTTGTTGTGGGGAGTTTATTAATAAGATTAATTTTAATACATTCACTAAAATTATTGAAGGCACTGACTGGTCAAGTATTCTTGACACCAAAGATGTAGATCTGGCATATGCTCTATTCATGGACAGTATCCAAAAAAGTATTTCTAAAGCAACAATAAAAGTTAAAGCCTGTAAAAGACAACAAAATTTGAAACCATGGATTAACCAGGACCTTATTAAAAAAATTAAAATAAAAAACAAACTATTTAAAAATGTTAAGAAATTTCCAAACAATGCAGTAATAGTAAATCAGTACAAGCAATATAGAAACTTACTCAATCAAGAAATAAAAAATAAGAAACAAAACTTTTATTCTAACTTATTCATCCAAAACTCTAAGAATACAGCAAAACAATGGAAAACAATTAATCACTTATTAAGTAATGACTCAAGTAACAATGTTGAAACATATAGCATAGTGAATGAAGCGAATAATGAATTAATTACTGATTCCCAAAAAGTTGCTCAGACTTTTAATGAGTTTTTTGTTAATATCGTTCAAAAATTATCTGACGGTAGCAAGGCTTATGATCCACCAACTGATAGATATATATGTTTTCCTATACCCCAAACACCTACAAAATCCATGACTTTTCTCCCAACCTGCGCTGAAGAAATAAAGTTGTTTATAAATAATTTCCCGAATAAAAAAACTCCAGGTGTAGATAATCTGTCAGCAGAAGTTTTAAAATCAGTGGTTAACATTATATCTCCAGTGTTAGCTCATATATTTAATCTCAGTCTTGAACAAGGTATTTATCCTGCGGAATTAAAAAGGGCCGTTATTATTCCAGTATTTAAAAAGGGTGACAGGACTCAGACAAATAATTATCGTCCAATATCTCTGCTTCCTGTAATATCGAAACTGTTAGAAAAATTAGTTAAATCTAGGTTAATGTCGTATTTTGACAAAATAAAACTTTTTAGTGCCAAACAATTTGGATTCATAAAGGGCAAGAGTACCGAAGATGCTTTAGTAAAGGTGACAGGTGAAATCCATGAAGGAATTAATCTGAGTAAAAATGTTGCAGGACTCTTTATTGACATTACCAAGGCATACGATTGCGTTGACCATATAATACTTTTGCACAAATTGTGGCTAGCGGGTGTAAGAGGTGTTGTTAATAAATGGTTTGCAAGTTATCTTGAAGGTAGAACCCAACAAGTTAGGGTAAACAATATATTTAGTGACCCTTTGCTAATAAAAACAGGAGTCCCACAAGGATCTGTGTTGGGTGCTATACTCTTTCTGGTTTATATTAATGACTTATGTAATGGACAGTTTGAAGGTAATCTGACGGCCTTTGCCGATGACACAGCTCTAACTTATGCGGAAAATAGTAGCCATATGCTTAAAATGTCAATGCAAAGGGATCTAAATAAGTTGAACTTTTGGTTTCGTAAAAATAAAATGGTATTAAGTGATAAGACTTTATACGTAGTTTTTTCTTTAAGAACCAGTAAAGAACAGGATCTTGACCTAAAGTACCTCTGCTCATCTTGTTTTCAAAATTGTTTCAGTCCTACATGCAATCAATGTTTAGATATCCAAAATAATAGTTCAGTTAAATATTTAGGAGTATATTTTGATAGCAAATTAACTTGGAAACTCCATGTAGCCAAATTGCAAAGAGAATTGTTGTCATCTGTTAGAAAATTTTATTACTTAAGATATTTATGTCCTATTGAAGTAATGCGCTCGCTTTATTTTTCCTTGGTACATTCTCGTCTGCAGTATGGCATTACATGCTGGGGGGGTACATATGTAACCTCACTTAAGCCTCTGGTAATAGCACAGAAAAAAATCGTGAGAGTAATTCTAAGGAAAAGTAGGATGGAACCCTCTTCTCCTCTTTTTAAACAACTTGAAATTTTACCATTAAGAGCGTTATTTATTTATAAAACTTTAAGAATTTTTTATACCAGGAGTGGAAATGTAGGAGCTAATATAAACACATATTCTGTTAGACTCAGAAATACATTTTTCATTGTTCCACGACCTTTTAAAGAATCTTTTAAACAGTCTTTTAACTATCTTGCTCCCAAACTATATAATATTTTAGGACTAAATGGCAGAGAGTTCTTATCTTTATTTTCGTATTGTAAATGTCTTAAAAGTCTTATTGAAGAACTGGATGATGTTGAGGATTTACTAACTTAAAAAAGTATAGATTTTCACTTTTATTTATGTACCTATTTATCCATTAATGTAAGAAGATTTCTTTTTAAATGCACAAGTAACCAAAGGCACACTTAGCAAACAATATTTACAAATATTAACACAATTTATTGCATTATTAATTGTTCAAATAGTTTTTTTTTCGCTCGTCCAGCCTCTAAGAAATGCCTCAAAATAGGATTTTTCCTTTAGAGGCATTATTATTTTCAAGAGAACATATTTAGTCATATTATTTTAAGTGCATTATATCTATTTAGTAAGTTATAGCCTAGTAAGTAAGTTATATTAATGTGAATTTTCTATGTCTATTATTTGTTTGTGTTTCATTACTTGTATTTTTTGTTAAACTATTTAAATGAGTGGCTAATAGACTGATGTTTGTATGTAGAAAGCAAGTACTGTACGTGTTATTATGTAAACTGTTGTATCTCTTGGAAATAAACTATTCTTATTCTTATTCTTATATTCTGGGTCGTTGCTTAGTGAATAATGATAATGAATGATACTATAAGACATATTAATAACATTCCCACAAAGCAAATAAATCTGAGTGGATGGATTCATTTGATCAATTTTCTAATCCAACCTATAGCCAAACCAAACCTAACTGTATTATGGCTTTTATACGAAAGCTATACAACAGCTGATTAAACGTAATATGTATAAACATTGAAATAATTTTTTATTTGGCCAACATATAAACACGTGACTTTTAATCAGACATAAAATAAAAACTATAAATTCATAATCCCTATTCAAGCACAATTAATTAACACGTCAAAATAAATTAGCAAGTAACAAATTAAATTAATTAATCAACAAATAAATTAGAACACCTTAATTTAATACCTTTATGACACTCATATACATTATTGAAAGAAAATGAATTGCTAATTAATGTTATGTGAACAGTAAAGCTAATTAATTAGAGAAGCAAGAACTAATAAATCAATTTAGTTACAGAAAAATATTTTTATATTACAGACAAAAAAAGTTCATCTTACAATGCATATCTAGGCGTTTATTTTGAATCTTCCAGACAATTTACATTAAAGTTCAAATAAGCAGAATAATTTATAACCCTAAAGTTTTCCATTGACAGAGGGTTATTATCTCTACATTTAAATCTCAATCAACTATAACAATGGATGTTCCACTTGATTGTCTCCATACTTACACTGCAGATCATAATTAGCTATTTTTCTTCCACCCATTAGTGTATTCCTTTGAGTTCTTTCCATTAGCAAACATCTCCATTAATTCTCCGCAAAAATCAAGGTTCAGGTTAATAGGCATACCTAAAGTCAACCCACCCCAATAGCACACACAGGTGTTTTTGTAAAGGAAAATCAACCGCTTGTTTAAATTAATAAAGCTAAGGGATTTCTTCCACCAGCGAATAATAGATACCGATTTCAACAGGTTAACTTTACACGATTCGACGTCCAAAGTTATTATAGCTGATTTTTGGTAAAAAAGAACAGCACGATGGGTGTTCTGGGTTTTATCCTTAGAACACATCATTGTGAAGTCTTCTACGTTGTTTGACCAGCTTCCTAACAATTCCTTGTTTCCATTCTGGGTGACTTCCTTTTTCTCGTCGGTTTCAGTCTGTAAACTGGATTCAGTTCGGTCATTTGTATATATTTGAATGATCTCACCACAAAAACGCTCGCAGTTTGTGGTTTTTGCAATCCCAATGATCAGAAGTAGCAGGATTCTTGCGGTAAGCATAACTTCACCACACTGTCGAAGCTGCATCTGAGAACTGTCGCGTAACCAACGCCAATCCAACACCTGTCTGATTACACGACCACATATGCTCCGCTGTCGTAATAGGCCTACACTAACTGCCAATTACCATGGTGTCTATGGAAGTTTCTGTGGTCTAAATATCAATATATTTGCTTTTTTATCAATAAATATATTTAATTAACTTAAAAAACTATCGTTTTTCTATCAGTTAGTTTGGCTAGAAACGTGAAAATAGCACTACCGCATATTTATAAAATATATATTTGATAAAATGAATCAAAGTGAAATTGAAAATTGAAATACGAGTTTAGGTAGACAAAACTGTACACCTCGGACATTTATTCAAACTATGTTCATACCTAACCGACAGTTAGGTTTAAATATGTTTACATACTTTTTTCTATTTTTACTGTATACAATTTATAATACAAAGTAATAGTGGTTAATATTCTCCTTTAGAATAACATTGGACACTCTCAGACAACGTACTGTGTTTATCATGGACAGTAAATTTAACTTTTCGCCGGAACCGTTAGTCGTAGACAAAACACTAATTTGTTTAGTTTTTAAGCTGGTTTCGTTGGTGGTAGTAAAATTATACGTTATATTATACTGTTTTCACTGAAAAATATTAAACTACGATATTTCGAGAAATGTGGGTGGTGTACTTTTGTTTATCTCGTAAACCATATAGTTCTCATCAAAATCGTTAGAGCTGTTTTTGAGAAATTTTAATCTTACGTGTTTTCGGGGGTTTTTAGGGGTAAAATACCATTAAAATAAAAAATATAACAAAGGGCCGAGATACTGTGCATCGTTACCTACATGCTGAGATTCAAAAATACCCCCGTCGCAGCAGACCTGCGTACTCAGCGAATTTCCAAATCAATAATATAATAATAATAATATATGACAAGTTTGGTCAAAATCTGTCTATACACATGAGAATTATTTGCCTATTCTCCATAAGATTAAAATGGGAAAGAGTGAGTAGGTTTGCTGCTGTGAGGAACACTGAAAGTAGCCATTTATACCATCAAAAATTTTATTTTTAACATTTATACCAACTTTCATCAACATATGTCCATAAATAAAGGGGTTTGCCTAATCTCCATATGATTAACATGGGAAAAGAGTATGCAGGTTTGCTGCCATGATGAACACATAAACTATGATTTTTTTAGCACAAATGTATGGATCTCAACCACATGAAGCTAAATATCAAGTTTCACCCAAAAATAATAGATAATAAGTGAAAAATTAA